>JAWWNF010000563.1:792500-1097913 GCA_034641395.1 Darevskia armeniaca
GCGTTTAGATCAGATTGAACAGCAAATTGCAGGATGCTGATGCTTACAATCTGTTGGTGAGCTGTAAAGTGTCATTAGCAAAAAAAAAATTAAATCAAATGCAAACTGTTAAGAAAAATGAGGTCTGGGGAGGGGGGCAATTAGCTAAGACGATGCACCTACCTGCTTTAATTTTCTGAACACTCTGGGTTGCTTAGAGCATTATTCATTAATGATATTGGAGTGTTCTTGCAAATCATTCTGGTGTCTGAAATATAACATTGGAAGACAGGAGATCAGTGGAGGCTGGAAACTTAAGGCAATGGCGCACTGCTCCATCACATTGAATTTAAAAGGAGGGAAGAATTAAAAGCCCTCCCTCCTATTTAAACTACTGCAGCCATTTCTGTCAATCTCCCGTTCTCTTGCCAATCCGCTCTTTCCACTGCTCAGCCAATCCCAAGCCAAAACATTTGCAATGGCCTGGAGGTCTCTCTAACCCCATGGTTCCCAGCATGGGGCACATGCCTCAAAGGGGGGGCAATTAGATTTTTAAGTGGGGCAATTCAAGAATGATTTATTAACAATGAATGGCCTTTTAAGTTTCTAGCACATGAATAGGAATTCACTTTTAAAATACAGTGGAACCTCGACTTACGAATTTAATGCGTTCCGAAAGCACACTCGTAAGTCGAAAATTTCGTAAGTCGAAAAACTGCATTCCCATAGGAATGCATTGGAAACGTAAGTCGAAAAATCCGTAAGAAAACCCTATGTAAACCTTCGTAAGTCGAGTAAACCCCATCTAAAACTTCGTAAGTCAAGTAAACCCCATCTAAAATCCAAGCGGATTTCCTTTCGGAAGTCAAAAAATTCGTAGGCACGCGGCCACTTTTTTCCTTTCGTAAGTCAAAAAATATGGAAGTTGAGTACTTCGTAAGTCGAGGTTCCACTGTAATAAGCATTATACGTCACCGGGGTGGGGTGGGGCATCAGGATTTTAGAGATGCTTAGGTGGGGCATGTCCCAAAAACGGTTTGGGACCACTGATCTAACCCATCTCCAGGCAGGAAAAGAAAACATCCACATAGCAACTACTATGGCCAGTGTGGTGTAGTGGTTAAGAGCGGTAGACTCGTAATCTGGTGAACCGGGTTCGCGTCTCCGCTCCTCCACATGCAGCTGCTGGGTGACCTTGGGCTAGTCACACTTCTTTGAAGTTTCTCAGCCCCACTCACCTCACAGAGGGTTTGTTGTGGTGGAGGAAGGGAAAGGAGAATGTTAGCCGCTTTGAGACTCCTTCGGGTAGTGATAAAACGGGATATCAAATCCAAACTCCTCTTCTTCTTCTAGGTACTTTTGCTGGATTTTTAAAAATTTCCATTTACATCCTTATCACCAATTAACATTGTTGCCGCTAATACAAACAAACGAAGAAATAGGTTTACTAGACCAGCGTTTCCCAACCGGTGTGCCGCGGCACAGGAGTGTGCCGCAAGCCACCGGCTCCTGTGCCGCGGGAAGACACCGGCTGCTGTGCTTCCGGGTCGGTCCGGGCTTCCCGCGCCGACCGCCGCCTTCGCGGGGCTGCCGGGCGCTTCGCCTGCTGCCTCTGCCGCCCCGGTCGCGGTCGGGGACGGGCGGGAGGTGCCGGTGCCACCGGGCTCGCTCGGGGCCGGGTGGAGGTGCTGCCGGGGGGCTGGGTGCTGGAGGGGGGCGGGCGCCTGGCCCGCCGATCTCCCGCTCCATTTTCGCCCACCTGGGTCCTTCCCCTCCCTCCCGCCAGGGCGCGCGGACACCCCGCCCCCCGGGTGTGCCGCGAGATTTTTTTCGTGGGGCAGGTGTGCCGTTGCCCCGAGGAGGTTGGAAAACACTGTACTAGACAATGCAATTTGTTAGGACTATGCATGTGTGAGAGAGCATACACACACAATCACACACAACCCAGGCCCTAGCCTGACCTGGGAAACACGAGACCAGGATCCAGCCTTGAATGGGTGGTGTGTGACTCCTGATTGTGCTTGGATGTTGTCCTAGCCCTGCTTGGCCTCCCCATTCTTCCAGCCCCCCATCATTGCCCCCAATGTGTCTCAGCATGGTATGGTTGAGGTCCCAGCTGTCCGCATCTCCATCGCCACTAACAAATGCAACCTTCTCCTATTCCATCGCTACCACTTACCCGGCTGCTGTCGCTGCATTGTGAGTTTTTCTTGTGAGAGTGGTTGATTCCAGGCTGTCATTATTTCTGGATGGGATTCAATTACACACCGGCAAATTCAGGTT
Source organism: Darevskia armeniaca (assembly GCA_034641395.1). Lineage (NCBI taxonomy): Eukaryota > Metazoa > Chordata > Lepidosauria > Squamata > Lacertidae > Darevskia > Darevskia armeniaca. Next base: position 794,763 of record JAWWNF010000563.1, read on the forward strand.
GTGCAATTATAGTTGATTTGCTTCCCCCAAACTCCAAGTGGGATAACACTTTCTTGGACGTAACCCGTGGCAGGCTTCGGTCTTACAAATTTCAGCAACGCGCTATGCATGGTCGAAATTTGGTGTACGCCCGCCCCTACTTCTCGACTTCCACTCTGCTCCATTCGTTATGTCATAGTTGTGAAGCCCTGCACTGCCCTCTAGTGTCAGCTCCCAGTGTGGCAGACCCAGTCGCAATGCCCCAAAACGGCCTCTGACGCAACATCGTCTAACCTCCCCACCAACAAATCAGAATGAACGCTCATTTAATAGCTACTGCCACCTACTTCCCCTGCAAGCAAATCAGGGAAGCACTCAACGTTCACCAAAAAGTAGCCAATAAATACTTATAATCAGTGCTATTTTTCTGGGAAAAGAGGTGCCAGAACTCACCATGGACACCTCCCTTGTTCTCTTATAATGGCAATGATGAACACCTGAGAGGTGCCAGAACTGAATTCTGGTGAGTTTGGGCTGGGGAAAAAAGCTCTGCTCTTAGCAAGCCAATCATAAAAAAGGAGGGGAAGGGGAAGGGGAGAGAGAGAGAGAGAGAGAGAGAGAGAGATGGACGGACACTGGAATTCAAAGAGATTATAGCATGGAGCCTTTTTCACACATACACATAGACACTCTGCAGGTAAAATATTACAAAACAATTGCAACGGCAGCCACAGAGGTGGAGCTGGTGTTTGGCAATAATAATAATAATAATAATTTATTTATACCCCACCCATCTGGCTGGGTTCTCCCAGCCACTCTGGGCGGTTTCCAACAAAATATTAAAATACAGTAGTCCATCAGACATTAAAAGCTTCCCTAAACAGGGCTGCCCTCACATGTCTTCTAAAAGTCTGGTAGTTGTTGTTCTCTTTGACATCTGGTGGGAGGGCATTCCACAGGGCAGGTGCCACTACCGAGAAGGCCCTCTGCCTGGTTCCCTGTAACTTGGCTTCTTGCTGCGAGGGAACCGCCAGAAGGCCCTCGGTGCTGGACCTCAGTGTCCGGGCTGAACGATGGGGGTGGAGATACTCCTTCAGGTATACTGGACCAAGGCCATTTAGGGCTTTAAAGGTCAACACCAACACTTTGAATCGTCCTCGGAAACGTACATGTGTCCATTTGCCCAATGTCTGAGGGTAGCTGCTCTGAATTATTAAAGAAGTGATTTCATAGGCACTATGATCAGTAAATTATTCAAGCCCTGTTCACATCTGTAAATAGACATTTAGATGCAAGTATTTTATGAACATGTAAATAGAGGTGACACAATTGGGAGAAAGAGGATATAAAAAGGATTCTTTTTTATTACCTGTGAATCCCTTATATATTTGCAAATCCTCTTCCCTTCCCCAATCTCATAAGCTGGCAATGGATGTCTCCTCCTGTCTTCCTTTGTACATATTTCTTCCAACATATTCCCTCCCCCACTTTTATGAACATGGAATAAAACTCCTTGGGGACTCTTAGCAGTGAAATCAGATTTGGGGATAGCAATAAGGACGTTATCCTGGAGATTAATTCCTTCCTCCTTTGCCATCCCTAAACACAAAACACCCAGGAGCATGGTATAAATAGAGCTGCTGTCTACAAGTTGGAAAGAAATATAAAATAAAGCTTCCATCACTCTTCAGTATTTCTGCAGCGGAATCTGCCAGCAGCAAATCCTTGTGGAATAGCGCTTGGTAGCAACCTTCCTTTCTTTGAGATAGTCGTGAGACTTGTGGTACCAAGTGGCAGATGAACCTGCCCTTTGTCTTTGGCTATTTTGTGGCTTCATTGCCCCCGACAATCTCAAGGAATCTCAGGGATGGAGGAAGATAAAGGTCTAACCCACCTGCCCCAAAGGTTCCTCCCTCCTGCACTAAGAAGCCACTGAAGAGACAGAAAATAAATGTTGTACATTGCATTTCAGAATCCTTCCTCCAAGCGTCCCCATGTTTTGTGAGTGTGCTGGTCCCATGGGGTATCCGAAAGGCAAGGTCCATGGTCCATGGTCAGAGGGGTAACATAAAGGCAGTCCATAATAACTGAAGCTGGGTGCAGGGCAGGGAGTCAGGCGAAGTCAGGAACAGGTAGGCAAGCAGGGAACCGGGGTGGGTCAGGAGCTCAGGCAGGAAAACAGGACAGGTTTCAAGCAGGAACTGGTCAGCAACAATGTTGCTCCTGCAACTTGGGGCTGGGGCTGGCCGGCTTTTATCTGCCCCGGCTTTTAATCCTGTGCAGGCTGGGATCCCTCAGGTTCAGCATCTGAGTCTGAATCCCAGGCCATCGCAGTGAGCTAGGCACATGACCACCTGGGCTTAGCTTTCACTCTGCTCTTTCCAGGTACAGATCCATTCTTTAAAGCAGAGCTTTCCAAACTTTTCATGCTGGCGACACACTTTTTAGACATGCATCATTTCGCCACACGGTAGTTCAGTGTTGCTATCAAACCGGAGGTTAAACTAACCCCTTTCCAGCCCCTGGAGGAGCATGAGGAGCATTTGAGCGACACACCTACACTCTGCAGTCGACACACTAACATGTCGTGACACACAGTTTGGAAAGCTCTGCTTTAAAGCTCTCTGTCCAAACGTGTTTTTTATTGGCCCAGAGTTCCCCACTGCTTTCAGTGGCAGGTTTTCATGGGGAAAGAGCTCCAGGGCCAAAAGGGAGGTGGGGAGGTGCTTGGACACAGAGATTTAAAGTGTGGACCGTAGCTGGAAATAGGAAATGAAAATTAAGTGTGGATAAGCCCTAAGACTAACAACAACAACAAACAACAAACAACAACAACAACTCAATTGAAATCCAGTGGAACCTCGGTTTTCGAGCGTCTCAGAAGCCGAACGCCGAAAACCCGGAAGTAATTACTTCTGTTTTCGAACGCGCCTCGGAAGTCTGCGTGTTTTTTAATTTTCTCAATGGATTTTGCCAACTGCCCATTGCTCCTCGGTTTTCAAATGTTTCATAAGTCAAGCGGTCTTCCAGAACGGATTACGTTCAAAAACCAAGGTTCCACTGTACCACCCTCTATCAAAAGGTCTCATTAGAAACACATTGCAAAACATCAATGATAAAATCATAATAAAAGCATAGTAAAAAGCATACTGACAGACAATGTTCACCTTGCACCATGCTTGTTATCTTTTAGGCACTTGACAATCTCATCTTGTTATTCCATCGTATTAATGGTATTTGAGATCCTATCAATGATTTATAGCTACTGATCTATTTCCTGGTGTTGCTTTTTCTAATATATTGTGGTACTGCTGTGTTGATATTGTATTTTATAGGATTGAGTTGTTTTTGATATTGTTGTAAGCTGCCTCAAAGCCACTTGTAAGGTGGGATATAAATTTGATAGAAATAGAGAGTTAAAGTTTTATCCCTTGAACAGTAAAATTCTATCTATATAGATAGATAGAATTTTACTGTTAAATATCTCTTGTATAATTACTGGTATTAAGAAAACACTAATGAATCAAATTATTCATCTATGTTGCCTAAGTTGAATTGAAAATAGATTCTGACAACTTTCGGCTCAACTTTTCAAAATGTGCAAGGCCAATAGCCAGCCATGAAAGAAATCTCCATGGTGGTTGGGTATTATTTTTTCATGCTCATGCCAAGGCTGAAATTCATCCCTGATGCATTGACATAAGTACATGCAAAGCTTCTCTGTGTGCATTAATTGCATACTCAATTAGCTCAGAACAGGAGGTGAATAATGAAGGATGGCTGAGATATGATCAAATGCAATGGTCTTATTTTTCAAGCACTTAATTTCTCCATTGTGTTACTGCAATGTTAATCAAAGCCCAGTTTTGAAAAACCACCGCCATTTTTCCATTCCACCACCTCTTCAGTAAGTGGGAGCCATGAGTAGCCATCAGCTGGTTTCAACAAACTTATACCTGGAGCAGGGGCGGAGGAAGGGGCGTGCGGTGGGAGCAGACCGCCCCGGGTGTATTTGCTGAGGGGGGCGACATTTGGTGTGCCGCCCACCTGCAACTCCCAAGCCTACCCCAAGCTGTTGGGGAAAGGGGGGAGCTGTGCCTCTTTGCCAGCAGCAGTCCCCCCTTCCCCCTTCGTTTTGACAGCTTGGGAGAGGCTTGGGAGTCGCGGGCGGGTGGTGCACCGAATGTCCGCCATCGGCGACTCGCTCTGCCCCCGGCTGCAGGGCATGCGCGCCACTCCGTACACCCGAGGGGCTATCCCGCACCTGGGAGGGCACCCTCCACGCCCCACCCCCCTAGGGAGCGCTCCTGACCTGGAGTCTGCAGATAGCTGGTGTGATGGCCTGGAATTCAGACTCAGATGCTGACCCTGAGGGATCCCAGCCTGCACAGGATTCCCCGCCTCCAGAATCAGCAGAGCCGGGGCTAGGGCCTGAGTCTGAAGGGTCCTCACCTGTGTTGGATCCTCAGGTGCAGGCATTGGCTGAGTCTGCTCTGGCTCCTGATGGGATGGAGGACCCATTGCCTGCAGGTGCTCCACTCCCAGCCCTGTCAGGGGAAGCTGAGGTTGCCTCTGGGTCCGGTAACCCTCCAGCCTCTCCTGAGCTGCAGAGGCGAAGGGCTGTGAGGCGAAGGGAACTGAGTTCCCGCAGGAGGAGTGCTCGCCTCCAAGCCAGGAGAGGCAAGTCACCAGAGGATCGGGGCCGCCCTATGCCTCGGGGCAGATAAGAGCCGGCCAGCCCCAGCCCCAAGTTGCAGGAGCAACATTGTTGCTGACCAGTTCCTGCCAGTGTTCCTGCTTGAAATCTGTCCTGCTTTCCTGCCTGAGCTCCTGACCCACCCTGGTTCCCTGCTTGCATACCTGTTCCTGACTTCACCTGACTCCCTGCCCTGCACCCAGCTTCAATTATTACGGCCTGCCTTTTGTTGCACCTCTGACCACGGACCGGACTTGGACCTTGCCTTTCGGGTAACCCATGGGACCAGCACAGCTGGTATCTTGGCTATCTCTTAGTGCCATCTGAGGCCATTGAGCCTGAGCTTCCATATTTGCTGCCCGCCATGAACCACCATTGACAGGATTGACGTCAATAGCGGCAGATACAGTCCATGCTTAAGATAATTTATTCTCTTGTTAGTTACGCAGTTTTAAATGTGCATTTTATATTTGATTTCCTTTAGTAATGCTTTCATTTGATTTTTTTTTTGAAAACTATAATAATTTTATAAGTTGTCTGCTTATGTTTCTCAGTTTGACCCTTTTACCTGGTTTCGTGCATATGGTGGGATTTTTATTCATTGTGACTTGCTGTTATTTTTATTGCTAAATAGTTTGATAATTATGCATTTGTAAATGTTAGGAGTGAATTTCTGTTTAATTGTTGTTTGCTGGTATTTAATTTCATTGTGTACCGTTATATTCTAATGGATTATCGAGTGTTTATTTGAAATAAGTTGCTTCTTTTAAAGTTACGTTTTCATTACGATTTTTTTGCATTGGATCAGATTGTTATACGGTGTGTGTTTCTTCGGCTTGTAAACCACCATGAGTGTAGTGATATCAAAAGGTGGCATGCAAATTAAAAGTGAAATGAAATGTTTAAGACTCTTCTTTGGTTTGGTTGACTTTACTGCATTCAATGCTCATTCTGTACTTGACCTTCTTGGCAATGTTTTATTTTGAAATCTTTAAGATTCAGTTTTCTGTTAATTGCGTTGCTTTCAACGTATACTTTACATTTGAATTTCTTCAGTAATGTTTTATTCTGGATTGTTTTATTTGATGTTTAAATGTGTTGTAAGCCACTTTGAGATTCCCCCCCCCTTAAAATATAAAGTGGTATAGAAATGAAACGAATAATAATAATCAATGCTTTTCTTCTGGGGGGATGCAGGGGTACGCATACCCCTAAACGTTTTGTGAATCTAAATTTGGCCTCATTGAGGGGCAATATTTCAATATGAGTAGGAAAATGAGAGTACCCCTAAACATTTTTTTAAGAAAAAAAAAGCACTGATAATAATAATAATTCAGTAGCAGAATTATGAACTCAGCATTGATAGTAGCTGGGCACATAAAGTCACAGACAAAGCGGGTTCTCCTTCATGGAGAGCACGTGTTGCGGTGGGGGCTAGCAAGTCACCCCACTGTTGCTGGGCGGGTTAGGATAGATGACCATAGCAGATGATTGGGCCCTGTGGGTTGCTGGGGAGAATGTTATGTAGCAATTTTTGATGGACAGCTCAGAGGTTATATATTCCCAATGCAGGCAGCACGCGGCCCTCTTTGCTGCATGCATCGGATCACCCTCCCTCCCTCCCTCCCTCCCTTTATTTAGGCTTGCACGTTGGCCTTGCTATGCCTGTCATGGGGTCGTCTGCTTTTGGGGTAGGGACCTGGTAGGAATTTTTCCATCTGGCTGATTGGCTGTTGCCATTTGGTTTTCGCCTACTGCGTAGCAATTAGTCACAACTTGTAAGGTTGCGGTTAGGCATTGGTTATGAATTTGGTTGGTGGAGGGGATGCGGTTGGCTGTGCCTGCCCCTCCAATGCTGCTGCGTGGGGAATTCCATTAAAGGAATCCAGGGGCTCATCATGCTTTTGTCCGTATCCCCCGGTCGGGGGCCAGGGCCACGCAAGAGCCCCTGGGAACATTTGGGGAGAGGCGAGGGCCTGGGACCCCGACCCCCATTCTCTCCCCAAAGGTCCCCTGTACTGACTTCGCTAACCGGGCGGATGTCAGTCTGCCCCCAGGAGGGGGCAGCTAGTTGGAACCAATGCCTAAGCAACCACTCACATTTTGTATTTTAATAAAAGTTGTGGCCAAAATCATGCCAAAAACCTTAAACTTAAATTACTGTGCGTAGCGTGAGTTATTTAGGGGGGTGGCTTGGGGACCTCAACACGCAATAGACATCAGACAGTTTACTGTGCACCAACAAATGCAAAGCTACAATTGAGAATGTTTTATATGTAACAAACAGTGCTATTTTTCTAGAAAAATTGGTGCCAGAACTCGCCTCCCTTGTTTTCTTATAATGGCAATAGCACCCACCTGAGAGGTACAGGAACTGAGTTCCGGAGAGTTCCGACTGAAAAAAAGCCCTGGTAACAAATAACCACATGTTGGACACGCGTCACTGACAGATATCAATTCTCACCAAACACAATGAGGGCCATTCCAGCACTCCTCTGAATATTAATTAGACATTTTAGGGAACTTTTTCCTTGTATTTTGTTTTCTTTTTTTTCTCCTTTTCAAACAACATCATTCTCTTGAGATCCCAGAGCTTAATTAATTGAGCTGAATAGTCAGTCTGTGAATCCAGAAAGCCACAAAGGAGTTTGCAGGAAGAATAATAAAATAAAATAGAATTGGCCGTTCTTTTTCTTTTTCTGTTCTTAAGCCAACATTACTTAGTTTTAATTGTTCGGTATGGTGGCTGCCAGCTTTCTCTGCTTTATTTTTTTTTCACAAGGGAAATGAAGATAAGGGGATATTTGTCAACAATAAGCAGAGTAATTCTGGTGGGAAGCAAAGCTCAGAATTGATTAAGACGTGAGTGTAAGATAGAAGTTTATCAATAAATTGCAGCAGCTCTTGCTTTCGCCGAAAGCTAGAAATAATCAGCTTTAACTACTGCTAAGAGCTAAAACAAGCAGATGATGATTTAGAAGGGGAAAGGGAACCTCTTGCATCAAAATGTGTTAATAAAGCTGCTTGGATGTTTTTACCTGAGAGGGAAACCCTCTTTGTTTGGCAGAGATGTGCATCTAGTCTCAGGAATTTCCACATGGCAATGTGTCAAGTCTTGCTTGTCTCTAGTGTGTGGCCAGAGGAGCTGATACACACCAGTATTCCTGTTCAAAATATATGGTGCCGTGTTCCACAGAGACTCCTCAGATTCAAGCAAGCATGTTCCCTGCAGCATCCTACAACACATCAAAAGCTTTCTTCTCAGGAAAACAGTGAGTCATTGCAAGCAAAGTTTCTCTGTGCCTGTTTTGTTCTAAAATAGCTTATGAAGGGTTTGGAAAGACTTTGAACAATAGTTCCTCCACCACCTCCCCACACACAGCATTTTTGTGTTTTGCTATAAAAAAAAATGAAAAGAAAAGAAAGTGACTTAGGAGTTGATCACCTTGGTCGAGACCTCCTCAATGGACAGAAAAAAGTCCTTGATGTCAGGGTTGCACCAGATGAGCAGGAGTGGTGGCAAGCCCACCTAGGCGAAGCGGCAACCACGGAAGAGTCCAGAGAAATGGAGGGAAGAATCTGAAGAAGACGACTGGTGGCGACACTCCTCAGAAGAGGAAGAAGCAGATGGGGAAGAGGGAAGGCCAGAACAGGAGGAGGAAGAAGTTGAGCCAGAATCAGGCCCTTGTGAGGAGAGGAGTGGGAGGGCCCCCTCCCCTCCTCCCATCTCAGCTGTAGAGTGTAGAGCTGAGAAACGGAGGGAACAATTGGAGGCAGTTGCAGCTCGTAAAAGGTGTGGTGATGAGCTGGCTACTTAAGGAAGGCTGGCTGCTTCCCTCACCAGCACCTGCAACTGCTGAGCTGAAGCACATAGTTGTGCCTGCTCATCCTGTTCCTGGTTCCTGTGTTCCTGACTTTGGCTTCCTGACTCCTGGCTTAATCCTGACCTCGGCTTTGTGACTTCTGGCTTGAACTGACTTTGGCTGGCTTCTGACCTGGACTGTTTAACCTCGGCTTTATCAGACTGACTGCTGCTCTTCAGCGCGCCAACTTGTTGGCGTCCTAACACTTGAATCTCTTTGGGAAAGGACCACAGAAGAACCCATGTTTGGCTTGCAGGAGGTCCCATCTTCAACCCTTGGTAGTTTTGGGGAAGAATCCTGTCTGAGACCCCTGAAAGCTGCTGCCAGTCCCTATTGATCAAGGATGGGGAACCTGAGGCCTTTCAGGTTTTGTCAAATTGCACCCTGAGGCCCCCAAGGCCTTCCCCAAGTAAATGACTTCAGACTGGCACGTAATTTTGGTTTAAAGTTAATGGGCAAAATTTAGTCCACAACTTTATTGATTATAGCAAAGTGAGTGGTATAGGCTTAGGCATTGGCAACTGACTATAACTGACTCCTGCCTCGCAGGTAGTCTGGAAAGGTAAACACCAAACGAGGGAGCAACATCGATGAAGATCAACTGAAGCTCACCCCGGGGTTCCTGTGGTCCTGGCATGGCCCTAGCCCCTCAGGTGGACTTCGGACCAGATCCAGGACCCCCAAATTCCTTTACCGGAATACCCTTATTCATGGAGGGGCAGGTGCTGGCCGCACCTCCCCTCCCACACACCTCACTAAGCCAATGCCTAACCGCCAAACCTTACAAAGTTGTGACGATTGCTAAGGGGGTAGGCGAAAACCAAGTGTCCACTGCCAATTAGCCAAATGGAAAAATTCCTACCTGGCCCCTGTTCCAAAACAGGTGACCAACCAATATCCGAAGCAAGGCCAAAGCAGCAACACCAACAAATAGGGATGGGAGGGCGGGTGTTCAGCAGCACGAAGCAAGTGCTTCAGCCCAGCCCCGCCGCCGCTTTTATGGGCCCCCAATCATGCCACCTTCATCGGATTGGCTCAAATGGCCTGGCGTGACTGTGGGCCCCTACTGGCAAGGCCTGGGCCACACCCAGCACCTACCAACCCAACGGGAGGTGTCTCAGGGACCCGTGCGAACCAGGACCCTCACTGAGGAGGATCCCACTTGCTACCTCATTTGTCCCTGCTCATTGGTCATGCTGTCTTCAGGCGATGAAAGTTGGGGTCTAGAAACATCTGGAGAGCCACTGCCTCTGTAGGCAATGCTGAGCAAGGTGGAGCAATAATCTAACTCAAGTATAAACCAACTTCAAATGTATTCTGGTCAGACCTCACCTGGAATACTGTGTCCAGTTCTGGGCACCACAGTTCAAGAAGGATACTGACAAGCTGGAACGTGTCCAGAGGAGGGCAAACAAAATGGTCAAAGGCCTGGAAACGATGCCTTATGAGGAACGGCTTAGGGAGCTGGGTATGTTTAGCCTGGAGAAGAGAAGTGGGTGATATGATAGCCATGTTCAAATATATAAAAGGATGTCATATAGAGGAGGGAGAAAGGTTGTTTTCTGCTGCTCCAGAGAAGCAGACACGGAGCAATGGATTCAAACTACAAGAAAGAAGATTCCACCTAAACATTAGAAAGAACTTCCTGACAGTAAGAGCTGTTCGACAGTGGAATTTGCTGCCAAGGAGTGTGGTGGAGTCTCCTCCTTTGGAGGTCTTTAAGCAGAGGCTTGACAGCCACCTGTCAGGAATGCTTTGATGGTGTTTCCTGCTTGGCAGGGGGTTGGACTGGATGGCCCTTGTGGTCTCTTCCAACTCTGATTCTATGATTCTATTTTGCTGGGCCACATTGACACTAGTTAATGGGAGTTAACTTGATGTTCCCTGTTCTAGTATTTTACTGTAGAAGTGGGAGCTTCGGCACACACAACAAAGCTCAACCAACCCACAAGAGTTGTGCCATTTACTCCAGTGGCAGTGGAAATTATTGTGTGCACACCTTTGCATGCCTAGAGTTGGCCTTGCTGCTGAAGTGAATACAGAAAATGGTCCATGCAAGGGCATGACAACAGATCCAGGATACAGAAATATAGAAAACAGGAGACATTGAGGCATCATACCCTTTGTTTCACAATGTCTTATGCTTCCACTATAAATACTCAGATCAATCACCTGTGTGTTAAATACATAGTTCACTTCCCTCAGATGCTATTTCTTCTTTTACAAATGGCAAGTTTCCTTTAGGAAGAAAAGGGAGATATCCCTGCTCCCTCCCTAAATCATTTTGATTTTCTTCAGAATGTCACTGCTGAGAGAGAGAGAGAGAGAGAGAGAGAGAGAGAGAGAGAGAGAGCGCTCATCTCCCCATGATGCAATAATGGGTACCAATACAACATTTGGAACCAATTCTCTAAAGCAGGGGCAGCAAACATTGTGCCGTCCACATTGTGTGGGACTACAGCTTCCATAAACCCCACCCAACATGGCCAATGATCAAGGATGATGGGAGCTGTAGCCACCAACAAATATCTGAAGGACATCACATAGGCTGCCCATGGTCTGAGGTAGCTTCAAGCCATTCTATGCTAACTGTGACTTCAATACAGTGGTACCTCGGGTTACAAACACTTCGGGTTACAAACGCTTCAGGTTACAGACTCCGCTATCCCGGAAGTAGTACCTCGGGTTAAGAACTTTACCTCAGGGTGAGAACAGAAATCACGCAGCGGTGGCGCGGCAGCAGCAGGAGGCCCCATTAGCTAAAGTGGTACCTCAGGTTAAGAACAGTTTCAGGTTAAGAACGGATCTCCGGAACGAATTAAGTTCTTAACCCAAGGTACAGCATCACCTTCTCCCATGTGTTGGAGCTTTCCAGTCAAGATTTAGAAAGGTGCTGTGCCTCTCATCCTTCAGGTATCTTCAATTGTCCAAATTTTAGTTCTGCAGGTACTGAGATAGCTGCACTGTCCTCCAGCTGCCAGCATCCCTTGCATTACCCCAGAATTCATTCTCTCTCTCTCTCTCTCTCTCTCTCTCTCTCTCTCTCTCTCTCTCTCTCTCTCTCACACACACACACACACACACACACACACACACACACACACACACACACACAAAATATTAGGAGCTAGGTTGCCAAAGACTTCTTTTTTCCATTAACCACTTTCTCATACCTAGATCTACTGTCTTTCTTTCTTTCTTTCTTTCTTTCTTTCTTTCTTTCTTTCTTTCTTTCTTTCTTTCTTTCTTCTTTTCTTATCCCTGCTGTCAAAATGCCCTCTGTAAGTGTGTCTTCCTTTTACATTATGCTGCAAACCATCACAGCAGAATGTGCTCAAGGAAAACAGGCATATCCTGTCTTCCACTGCAATTTATGATCAATCCTCGCATGGTCATGCAAGCAACTTGGCATAGTAAAATGCATAGCAACAGCATCTTAGATACCCAACAAGATGCTTTGCTTTATAATGGATCTCCACAATTAGCATTTCTTGGGGGAAGTTCATACTCTGTGCGTTTCTCACATAATTTTGAAGCACATTTGCTACTGATGAAACATCTATACCCATCTTTGAGTCTTATATGGACTGCTTTATAGAACAAATGAAGACTTTAAAAAAAAACCCCAAAAAACATGCTTTAAATGGCGCATTAGAGACATCTCTTGGGACATTTTTTTAAAAGAGAAAGAAAGAAAGTGATCATATTCGCCAATGTACTGGTTTATTTTGCTAGTTTCTGATGTAACAGTCAGTACTTTGATGGGTTGCATGTGACCAAGCTAACACAAAACTCTTGTATATTAGCTGGGGTGGAGAGTGGGGGGGAAATCACATGAAATTGACTCATCATCACGTGAAACTGATCAATTGCTTAGATGGAGTTTATCAGCTCCAAGGCAGCTCTTTAAATCTGGAGCTCCCAAGTTGCTACTCTCATTAAATGTTAATGTTTCTTCCTACTTGCTAATTTCTCCATCACAATGGCTTTACAATGTATCTGTACAATTAAACAACTGTTGGGACTGATCGTTTAAAATTAGAGAATGGTCTAAAGGCAAATGGCACTGTTCTGTTGGCTAAGTTAAGCATGCCTGCGCCAGATAGCCTCCTATGTGAACCACAACAAGATTGTGTGTGTGTGTGTGTGTGTGTGTGTGTGTGTGTGTGTGTGTGTGTGTTCTTTATTGAAAAATAAAAAGTACAAAATTGCAAGTGCACAGAATAAGATAAGACACATACAAAAAACAAGAAACAGTACCCATGTAGGAGAGGAAAAAACAGAACAAAAGAAAATTAAAAAAAAAAATCCTTCCAGTAGCACCTTAGAGACCAACTATTTTTTTTTTAAAATAATTTTTATTAGGAATTTTTAGCAAACAAAAAAGAAAAATTAAAACAAACACACATTAACCCCACAAATCATCTCCCCCCCACCCACCCCTACATAGAAAAGAAAAATAACAATTAAAATAATACTTCCTAATTATTATATTCTCTAACATTATCTAATAGGCTTCCCCCACTTCCCTCCCTTAACGCTACATTGTAAAAGCATTTTAGCAATTTCTATTCATTTTCAAATCTATTTCTTATTTCTTAAACACACTAAATTATATCTCCTAATTATCAATCTATTTTCATAAATCATATTTCTTAATCTTCCCTTATTTTCTTACTCTTATCATTATCTTCTATCATCTTTCTACTTATACATATATATTTTCAATCTTATCTAATCCTTATCCAATCTATAAACTATTTATCTACTCAGCAATACACAAATAAAGTTATAATCTAGATTTTAAGATGTTTCTTCATATATTCCCTGAATTTCTTCCATTCTTTTTCCACCGCCTCTTCCCTCAGGTCTCGGATTCTTGCGGTCAGTTCTGCGAGTTCCATATAGTCCATTTTCAACTGCCATTCTTCCACCGTTGGTAGTTCTTTTGTCTTCCAATATCTTGCAATCAGGATCCTAGCTGCTGCCGTGGCATACATAAATAAAGTGTGATCCTCTTTAGGTAACTCCTGGTGTATCATTCCCAAGAGAAAGGCCTCTGGTTTCTTAATAATAATAATAATAATAATAATAATAATTAATAATAATTAATAATATTTATTAATAATAATAATAATAATAAATCCTTCCAGTAGCACCTTAGAGACCAACTAAGTTTGTTCTTGGTATGAGCTTTCGTGTGCATGCACACTTCTTCAGATACACTGAAACAGAAGTCACCAGACCCTTATATATAGTGAGGGGGTGGGAGGGGTATTTACTCAGAGGGGTGGTGGGAATGGGTGATGGGCTGATAGCTGTGGTAAACCTGTTGACGACTGTTAACGACTGCAATTAGTCTTACAGGAAAAAGCAAGGGGTGAGAAGGTTAAAAAAGCTTTGTCATGTATAATGAGATAAGACTCCAATGTCTTTGTTCAGACCAGGTCTCTCCATGGTTTTAAGCTTGGTAATGAGTTGCAATTCAGCAACTTCTCTTTCCAGTCTATTTCTGAAATTCCTTTGCAATAAGACAGTTACTTTGAGATCTTGTATGGAGTGTCCTGGGAGATTGAAGTGCTCTCCTACTGGTTTCTCTGTCTTGTGATTCCTGATGTCAGATTTATGTCCATTTATCCTTTGGCGTAGGGTTTGGCCTGTTTGTCCAATATAGAGAGCTGAAGGGCACTGTTGGCATTTGATGGCATACACAATGTTAGACGATGAGCAATTAAATAGTCCTGAGATGGTATGTTTGATGTTGTTGGGGCCAGTAATGGTGTTGTCCGGGTTTATGTGGCAGCAAAGTTATCAGCCTATCACCCATTCCCACCACCCTTCTGAGTAATACCCCTCCCACCCTCTCACTATATATAAGGGTCTGGTGACTTCTGTTTCAGTGTATCTGAAGAAGTGTGCATGCACACAAAAGCTCATACCAAGAACAAACTTAGTTGGTCTCTAAGGTGCTACTGGAAGGTTTTTTTTTTATTTTGTTTTGACTATGACAGACCAACATGGCTATCCACCTGTAACTAGAACAAAAGAAGTTATTGTGTACATTACAAAAAAGGGGGAAATTGTTATTTTATTTAACCAGACCTTAACCTAATAAGGTATTTATAAAAAAATGAATTCCAAATATAGTTAAATTTGTCCATGACAAGTCTACATTTGTACACAACTTGTTCATGTGTACTGAGTACATATCTTCAATCCAATTGTTAGAGGGAGTCACATTTTTTATTTTTCATCAATACCAGTCTTTATGCTGTAACACAATTAGATTTTTGGGGGGAGAGGAGCGTGTAATAGATAATTGACAGTTGCATGAGATGCCCTTTACAATTTCTCCCCTTCCCACCATCTTTCAGGAGGGTTTCATTTCTCACCCACATAACAAATGCTTGAATAGCTATAGATATGGATATATTTTGACATTTGCAGGCAGCCCAGCACAAATTAGAACAATGGGCCAAAATATGTTACTTTTGACCAAGGCTAAATTACGTGTAGTTTTCTCTAAATTACGTGTAGTTTTCTTTTCCAGAACATGGTGGGTATATAAACGCTGAACTTGGCCTTCGTATGCAGGCTTCAGTTTATTTGTTTTTGTCCATGCTTTGGTGGGTATCTATTCTGTTTCATATGCGATGTCACTGCTTTTACTGCCAGTGTCATTCACGAAGGGCTGACAGAATGCACGCAAGTGGTTATTACTGAGGACAAGGGAAGTGCTATGCACTATGAATAAACAAGAGATTGAGAAGAAAAAGCATAGGGGAGCAAGAGGGACTTCCATGATGAGATACCGGTAATCCTCGTCATCATAGATACAGGTATATGAGACTGAGGGAAGCAAGCATTTGGGAGGAATTCTGTGCCAAAACATCAGGAACCCCAAACAATACATGGACTTTATCGTTAGACAGACCACAACAATATACTTGCCATGTGATCTGTAAGGAATCAGTAATCTAACAATATCACTGCTTCGTACAGCTGGAAAATAATCCACTTATTCATTACAATGGCCATCCTGTAATTTATGAAAGAATCATATGAGTAATGATGGCACATGTCTAATATCTTGATATTTTTTTGGGGGGGGGATTGCAACACATAAATCAATGTGCTGTGCATGCTCAAGTTATCTCTCGCTTGGATTACTGCAATGCGCTCTATGTGGGGCTACCTTTGAAGATGACCCGGAAACTACAACTAATCCAGAATGCGGCAGCTAGACTGGTGACTGGGAGCGGCCGCCGAGACCACATAGCACCGGTCTTGAAAGACCTACACTGGCTCCCAGTACGTTTCCAAGCACAATTCAAAGTGTTGGTGCTGACCTTTAAAGCCTTAAATGGCTTCGGTCCAGTATACCTGAAGGAGCATCTCCACCCCCATCGTTCAGCCTGGACACTGAGGTCCAGTGCCGAGGGCCTTCTGGTGGTTCCCTCACTACGAGAAGCCAAGTTACAGGGAACCAGGCAGAGGGCCTTCTGGGTAGTGGCACCTGCCCTGTGGAACACCCTCCCACCAGATGTCAAAGAGAACAACTACCAGACTTTTAGAAGGCATCTGAAGGCAGCCCTGTTTAGGGAGGCTTTTAATGTTTAATAGATTACTGCATTTTAATGTTCTGTTGGAAGCCGCCCAGAGTGGCTGGGGAAACCCAGCCAGATGGGCTGGGTATAAATAATAAATTATTATTATTATTATTATTAATTGTATTTTTAAGCATGGTCATAGAAAGCGTATTTGTATAAGACCTATACTTGTCAATGTCCCAGTTCATGGAATTGCACTTAGGGAGAGCAAAGATAACTTCAAACCCAACTGCAACATAAAAGGTAAAAAGGAAAGAGAAAGCCGTAATTCCTCAAAATTCAGAAACATGTTGGAGTTGTTCTTTCTTATATTCGGTCTTCATCTACTACTAGAGAATGTTGTCGTCCGTCCCCCGTCCCCCCTTTCTACTAGGCACCTAGATTTGGTATTGGAAATATGTGAATCACCTGCGATGAACATCTGCTCATGAATACAGAGAATCCTATCAGACCTGAAATAGCAGCCAGCGTTGCTTCAACAAGGGCGGGAGCATGATTAACAACAGAGGCGGACTTCCCCAGAGTGTATCAAGGTGAGTTGAGGATGCTTGAGGTAGCTGCAGAAATGCTTTGTTTCAGGAATGGTGGGTGAAGGATGACTAACTGAGGTTCTATTCCAGGAGTCAACAAACATTTCCAGCAGGGGTCCGGGTCCACTGTCCCTCAGACCTTGTGGGGGGCCGGACTATATTTTGGAAAAAAAGAATATGAACCAATTCCTATGCCCCACAAATAACCCAGAGATGCATTTTAAATAAAAGCACACATTCTACTCATGTAAAAACACCAGGCAGGCCCCATAAATAACCCAGCGGTGCATTTTACATAAAAGGACACATTCTACTCATGTAAAAACACACTGATTCCCGGACCATCCGCAGGCCAGATTGAGAAGGCGATTGGGCCGGATCTGGCCCCCAGCCTTAGTTTGCTTACCCATGTTCTATTCCGTAGTTCCCTTAATCTGCTCCACATTACCCAGTCCTAGCAGAAGATATTTTGCTGCTTGGGGCAAAGGACAGAATGGTGCCTATTTACCCCATTTAATATATGGTGCTGTGGGTTAAACCTCAGAGCCTAGGGCTTGCCGATCAGAAGGTTGGCAGTTCGAATCCCCGCGACAGGGTGAGCTCCCGTTGCTTGGTCCCTGCTCCCGCCAACCTAGCAGTTCAAAAGCACATCAAAGTGCAAGTAGATAAATAGGTACCACTGCAGCGGGAAGGTAAACGGCGTTTCCGTGTGCTGCTCTGGTTTGCCAGAAGCAGCTTAGTCATGCTGGCCACATGACCTGGAATCTGTATGCCGGCTCCCTCGGCCAATAATGCGAGATGAGGACCGCAACCCCAGAATTGGTCACAACTGGACCTAATGCTCAGGGGTCCCTTTACCTTTACATATAGCAAATGACCAGAGTGGCCATTGAGTCTTACTTCAACACTGGTGATGGGGCAGCATCCTGAAGACAGCAGACTAGATTAGGGGACATAGGGAAGGCCACCTCCCTAGACAGATACTGTATTTCACATACATGTGTGTGTAAAATTAGGATCTTTCCACAGCTGCAATAGAGTGTCCTGGCAGATACATCTAACACACTCAAGACAGGTCTTAATACGAGGATAATGTTTCTTGAATATATATATATATATATATATATATATATATATATATATATGCAATCAAAGTATGCACATTTAATGTTGCAGTGGGGAATATCTTAGCAAAATCTACTAGGGCAATGGGGAATAGCTGAGCAAATACACACACACACACACACAGAGAGAGAGAGAGAGAGAGAGAGAGAGAGAGAGAGAGAGAGAGAGAGAGATCTTTGATTTAGGAGAACTGGCTAAATAATTCTAACCGCAACTAAATGAATACACTTGTGGCATGCAGGCAACTAGCAGGCACATGAGGCAGAAGAGTAAGGGTAGGAAGGATGAGTAACTGGAAAGGTAGGTGTAAGGCAATATGGGGGTGGGTTCAGAAAGAAAGACAGACTCAGCACTGCTTGAAGTGGTATCTCCCATCTTAGGAAGCCATGCTACTCTGCCTAATGGTAGGTAAGGGGTACAGAAGTATTGTATAGAAAACAATAGAAACACCTTAATACTCCTAAATGATTAAATTCCTGGTACATTTGTATTATGTATGTGATCCTTGGGTGGTAGATAAATTTATTTATTTAGTAAGTAAGTAAGTAGGGACGCGGGTGGTGCTGTGGTCTAAACCACAGAGCCTAGGGCTTGCTGATCAGAAGCTCGGCGGTTCGAATCCCCGCGACGGGGTGAGCTCCCATTGTTCGGTCCCAGCTCCTGCCCACCTAGCAGTTCGAAAGCACGTCAAAGTGCAAGTAGATAAATAGGTACCGCTCCGGCGGGAAGGTAGACAGCGTTTCCGTGCGCTGCTCTGGTTTGCCAGAAGTGGCTTAGTCATGCTGGCCACATGACCAGGAAGCTGTCTGTGGACAAACGCCGGCTCCCTCGGCCTATAGAGCAAGATGAGCGCCGCAGCCCCAGAGTCGTCCGCAACTGGACCTAATGGTCAGGGGTACCTTTACCTTTTTAAGTAAGTAAGTAATATATGTATCTCCCTTGCCCCCCACCTTCATCCTTACTCAGTCACTGCTTCTCAGGGTCCACACGAATCTCCACACATTGCACAAGCATAGAATATGTCCTAAATGAGAGCCAGTGTGCTGTAGTGGTTAAGAGCGGTAGACTCTGTAATCTGGTGAACCGGGTTCGCGTCTCCGCTCCTCCACATGCAGCTGCTGGGTGACCTTGGGCTAGTCACTCTTCTTTGAAGTCTCTCAGCCCCACTCACCTCACAGAGTGTTTGTTGTGGGGGAGGAAGGGAGAGGAGAATGTTAGCCGCTTTGAGACTCCTCCGGGTAGTGATAAAGCGGGATATCAAATCCAAACTCCTCTTCTTCTTCTAAATGTAATAATAAATGGTTGACTATGTAAAGGTAGAAGGTAACCCTTCTGCAACTGTGGGGAGGGAAACTGTTTTTCTTTAGCTTTTTTTTTTTAAAGAAAAAGCAGAAATTGGCTTTTGTTTTTATACATATCCATCAGCCTTTACAACAGTGTAATGAGGGTATAAATGTTGTGTCCTTCTTCTCTGCAACAAGTGGCACAATTAATAGTCCTTGATTGTTATTTTGCTGGAGCTATGTTTCTAAAAGGCTCATTATGAAGCATCTGTGTGCTTTTTATAAAACTATTGGGCCTAATTTTGGTCTCAATTACACCAGGGTAGAATTCCAATGGGGTCACCAGGTCACCCTGGGGGAGAAAAAACACACAATCAAAAGTAAATGAGAGGGGAATCAAGATAATTGAATACAAAGTGGAGCTGTTAATGGCTATTTGTGTTGAAGCATCTGTGTGGTTGGAATGGGGTAAGTGAGTGAAATCTCAAAACCATATAACTCCGTTACGCAGCAATCTTTGTGAGTAAGAAGGCAATGTTCCACTACAGCAGATCTCATATTGCCTGTGATACCAGTTTAGATCATTCTATTTTCCTTGGAACATGACACAATGCATAATTAAAAGTGTTCCATTAATGTAGATAGATATTGAGCGATATCCAGCATAAAATGCATGATCGTGTTTATTTTAAGGAGAGAATGGATGTTTTAGTTGAGATTCCTGAATCACAGGGTGTTGGACTAGATTACCCTTATTAAATACAGGTTGGATGACCACCTGTTATGGGTGTTTTCAATGTGATTCCTGCATTGCAGGAGCTTGGACTAGATGACCCTTGGGGGTCCTTCCAACACTACAATTCTAAGATTCAAAGGGGAAGAGGAAGAGGAAGAGGAAGAGGAAGCAGCAGCAGCGAAGGGGAGTGCAAAGGGGAGAGTCAGTGTGGTGTAGTGGTTAAGAGTGGTAGACTTGTAATCTGGTGAACCGGGTTCGCGTCTCCGCTCCTCCACATGCAGCTGCTGGGTGACCTTGGGCTAGTCACACTTCTTGAAGTCTCTCAGCCCCACTCACCTCACAGAGTGTTCGTTGTGGGGGAGGAAGGGAAAGGAGAATGTTAGCCGCTTTGAGACTCCTTCGGGCAGTGATAAAGCAGGATATCAAATCCAAACTCTTCCTCCTCCTCCTCCTCCTCTTCTTCTTCTTCAACTGTAATTGGGATTCTGACACATGGAGAGGGGTTAACTCACTCTGTCTGTGCTGCAGTTTCATGATGGTTCAACCACTTCATCTTATTGTTGACAGACAAGGCAAGTGAATAGCACCTCTCATCTCTCTGCCAACCTAATACTGACAAAGATTTGAGTTTTTTAAATACTGACCTGGGTCAGAAGTAGACAATGTGTCACCCTTCTGATCTTGTAGGACTCCAGCTCCCATCCGCCCTCATCAACACAGCCAAAGTTCAAAGCTGATGAGCGATGACATCCAACCACATTGGAAGACTACCAGTAGAACTGGTTGCCAGCTCCTTTTCAAAGTGTTCACATGTGTGTTTAAGCCCTAAACAGGTCCAAATATCTGGAACATGACCTCCTTCCCTGCAGGCCCTCTTAGATTTTAAAATCAGCAGAGGGAGCCCCTCTTGGTGGTTCCTCTACTCTCAGAGGCTCAGTGTTGTAATATTCATTCCCTGTGTGCAGTCATGGGTTTATTGTTTTTCACATGACTGGGTATATGTTTTCATTCCACAGAGTGGGAAGTGACAGCAGACAGGATGTCTTGTCTTGCTATGTGCCCTAAAGTAGGACTATTGTCCTTTGTTCTTTCTCTTTGCTGCCTGATGCTAGTGAGAGAGGGAGCCATGATGTAGAGCTCCGCGTGTGTAGATATGTAATAAAGTAGATTTAGCCAAGATGCTGAGCTGCTGTGGTCTGTTACGTTACTGCGCACACTCTGCGGATCCCTAAGTGTGCTGGATGTCTTCTGACACCAGTCACTGTGATGTTCGGGCTGAAGAAGCTGAGAAGCTCCTGAACGATTGCCCAGGAAGGCGAGAACATTCCAGTCGGGCATGTGTCTCTGCTGAGCCTCTACTCATAAGTAGAGACCATCTCATAACACTCAGGTGGTGGTGACTTGGGTGAAGGTATTGTCTGTGGTGGCTGCTAAGCTGTGGAACTCCCTCCCCACCAAAGTGCATCTGGCACCTTCACCATACAGCTCCTGGAGGATGCTGAAGCCACATCTTCTTACCCTGGCTTTTGACACGAGCAGGGATAGCTCATTTGGAAGAGAATGAGACTTTTCATCTCAGAGCTGTGAGTTCAAGTCTCATGTTGGGCAATTGATTCCTGCATTGCAAAGGATTGGATTAGATGACCCTCGTGGTCCCTTCTGACTCTACAATTCTATGACTCTATGTTTTCAGGACCCACCTTACTTTTATGATATTATGGTAAGTTGTTCTAAACTGTTCTTAATGTTGTGTTAATGTTGTAAGCAGTCCTGAGTGTGTGTGTAAATACCGGTAAGTAAGCAAGCAAATATGTTTAAACTAGGCTTTGCTTACATTAAGTACATTTGCTCACACTTGCTAGTTCGAGGTCCTTGAATGGGGAAAGATGACTCCCAGTACGTTTCCGAGCACAATTCAAAGTGTTGCTGCTGACCTTTAAAGCCCTAAACAGCCTTGGCCCAGTATACCTGAAGGAGCTTCTCCACCCTCATCATTCAGCCCAGACACTGAGGTCCAGCTCCGAGGGCCTTCTGGCAGTTCCCTCGCTGCGAGAAGTGAGGTTACAGGGAACCAGGCAGAGGGCCTTCTCAGTAGTGGCGCCCGCCCTGTGGAACTCCCTCCCATCAGATGTCAAGGAAATAAACAACTATCTGACTTTTAAAAGACATCTGAAGGCAGCCCGGTTTAGGGAAGTTTTTAATGTTTGATGTTTTATCATGTTTTCAATATTCTGATGGTAGCTGCTCAAAGTGGCTGGGGAAAACCAGCCAGATGGTATGGCTGGAGGGTATGAATGGAGGAGGAGGAGGAAGAGGAAGAGGAAGAGGAGGAGTAGGAGGAGTTATGCCCTCAGGGGTCCAGGCCACATGCAATTACTGTAACCAGCACATTGGTCCTAAATATCTATACTAAAAGTAAATTCCACTGGGCAAAATGAGACTTTCTTCCTTGTTTAGGATTACAATCTAGCCCCGTGCTCTGCAAAAATCATGTGACAGCTGTTTACACGCGCACACACACACACACACACACCTGTAGATGTCAACACATAGTTTTGAGCTATTTTGTTAAGAACCACAGTATTATTACAAACAAAATCCCCAGAGATACTATTTGTCAGTAAATCCAGATTAGGGTAATTTCTAAATCCTTTCTCTAATCAAAGTGCTCCATCGGGAAGGTGCCATAATGAGTCAATGTTACTTGGGAACAAAGACACTGCTATCAAACCTTACTATCTTTTGTTAATCTAGAGTCATAAACCACAGAATTGCTTGAGTCTATAAGCCATTCTTGTTTTCAGAAACTGGTGGTCTAAAAACGATTTTGCGTGCAAACTTGATATCCAAGGGAGATTGTTTTAGTATTATATTTGCATGGTGCTAATCACCTTCCTATCTTCCAAACGATATACCACACCAGTGCACAGCATTAGCAAAACCCTTATATTTGATTGTTCACAGTTTGAATGCAATAGTCTGTTAAGGTGAGCATGATTTAGATTTGCAAACAATATTAGTAAGATGGGTTTGGCTGAAAGATGTTGATCACAAAGAGAAGTGTGGTCTGCTTCTCTTTTATCAGTTACAAGACCCAATCCCCAATACGAAGAGGGAGGTGAACCATTTCTGGCTGTAATGCTAAGGCAGATAAATAGACAGAAATACGCACAAGATCAAGCTGACTTATGATAGGAAGGGCATATGAATACAAACCACAAGACTGGTGTCCTGCTTCTGCCACTGCTGACATGTGGATCAAAACTCTTTCTTAAAAGAACAGAGTAGTGCCTTCCCAGTTGGTCAGGAATCAAGGCATTTCAGATAACATGGGAGCTGTCCAACAAGAAGTCATAGGGAGCATCAAATCAGAACCAGTGAAGGCGGTGAAGGTCCTGTGTGAGTGCCTGGAGGCGGTTGGAGGATGGATGGCAGCTAACAGATTGAGGTTGAATCCTGACAAGACAGAAGTACTGTTTTTGGGGGACAGGGTGCGAGCGGGTGTGGAGGACTCCCTGGTCCTGAATGGGGTAACTGTGCCCCTGAAGGACCAGGTGTGCAGCCTGGGAGTCATTTTGGACTCACAGCTGTCCATGGAGGCACAGGTTAATTCTGTGTCCAGGGCAGCTGTCTACCAGCTCCATCTGGTACGCAGGCTGAGACCCTACCTGCCCGCAGACTGTCTCGTCAGAGTGGTGCATGCTCTAGTTATCTCCCGCTTGGACTACTACAATGCGCTCTACGTGGGGCTACGTTTGAAGGTGACCCGGAAACTGAAATTAATCCAGAATGCGGCAGCTAGACTGGTGAATGGGAGTGGCCGCTGGGACCACATAACACCGGTCCTGAGAGAACTACATTGGCTCCCAGTACGTTTCCGAGCACAATTCAAAGTGTTGGTGCTGACCT
Organism: Darevskia armeniaca; assembly: GCA_034641395.1. Classification (NCBI taxonomy): domain Eukaryota; kingdom Metazoa; phylum Chordata; class Lepidosauria; order Squamata; family Lacertidae; genus Darevskia; species Darevskia armeniaca. The sequence goes on from JAWWNF010000563.1 coordinate 818,494, forward strand.
TTAAAGCCCTAAACGGCCTCGGTCCTGTATACCTGAAGGAGTGTCTCCACCCCCACCGTTCAGACTGGACACTGAGATCCAGCGCCGAGGGCCTTCTGGCAGTTCCCTCACTGCGAGAAGCAAAGCTACAGGGAACCAGGCAGAGGGCCTTCTCGGTAGTGGCGCCCGCCCTGTGGAACGCCCTCCCAGCAGAGGTTAAAGTGATAAACAAGTATCCTATATTCAGAAAATACCTGAAGGCAGCCCTGTTTAGGGAAGTTTTTAACTTGCGATTTTGATGTATTTTAATATTTGTGGAAGCCGCCCAGAGTGGCTGGGGAGACCCGGCCAGATGGGCGGGGTATAAATAAAAAATTATTATTGTTATTATTATTATTATTATTATTGGATGAGTTGATGCTTCAGCACTAAGTTGGCCCCAACTGAGTTTCTTCATAGCTGGACTCTGCTGCCCTGATCCAGATCTCGTGAAGTGTATGACTTCCTTCTCACGAGAAGAGGCAACATTGTGCTGAAGATGGGTACTGTGCCTCTTGTTTTGGGGGTAAACTATGAGGTTTCAGAGACCAGTCAGAGCACATTGGTATCTTCTGGGATGGTAGTTTAAGGAGGGCTATCAGCACCTGATGATTCACTTTGAATCCTGTTAGTTCCAAGACCAGGAATAGGTTCCTCCTCCTCCTTTGAGGTCCTATCCGGTTCTGGGCTGGTCCTACCAGGAACGATGTGGGACATCACCGCCAGATAATGCCTCTGTATGCAGACAGTTTTCTGTCATAAGTGAGGCATGGTAATCCATTGAGTATAAAGGGCTACTGATCTGGTCAAGCTGCTTTACAAGCACAGGAATCCAGATTTCCATTGGGTGGCAGTTGGCCCTGCATCATGTCCATCTCAGGTTCTTCCAGAGATGTTCACTGAATCTCCAAGAAAGCCATACTGAATGGCAAAACGGTGTGCTTGGGAAGCAATATACAAAATAAGTCTTAGCTTTCCTCTGTCTTTCATGGTTTTCGCAATCTACTCCAGGGGTACCCACTGGGTAGACCTCTCAAAACAATGAGATTACAACTGTTCTGACCTCCTTCGTTAAAACCTGTGTGGCTATACCCGTGAGGCCAACTTTATCAACTCCAGCTGAGAAGTGAAATGTATCATTAATCTAATGATGAATGTGAGGAGAGTCTTAACAATTACAATGTCTCACTATTTTCTCCCAGAAAGTGCCAGGTGCCTATAGGGACGGAAAGCGCAAGAGTAACAATTATATTCTTTTCTCCTCTCATCTAATGAGTGCCGATACATACAGAGAAGCATTACCTTGGTTAATTAGTTAGACAGCAGTCACTCCTTTATTCCCTATGCTGAAAAAGAGACAGGAGGAGAGAGGGAAGCAGGCTGGGTTGTTGCAGGAGAAGAGATGTTCCAAATTGCTGGGTGGTCTCTAAACCCATAGGGAATGCCATCTTTTTATAAAGAAAAGAAGGGCATACCCAAGAACCTGCTCTATTTAATTAATCTTAAAGTTAAACCAACTTTTCAGTCAATTACATTTTAAGGCCAAGTTAGACCTTTTTAAGAGTCTGAGAGTGCAAGTGGCTGAATGACCATGTGAATTTTTTATAGAGTGGTTAGATAATGTTGCAGGCCCACTCACATTTCTCAGTGCATTTTCCTGTCACTTTCCTTACTGAAAAACAAAAAACAAAACCCGCGATTTAAAATACTTAAAGGTAAAGGGGACCCCTGACCATTAGATCCAGTCACTGACGACTCTGGGGTTGCGGCGCTCATCTCGCATTATTGGCTGAGGGAGCCGGCGTACAGCTTCCGGGTCACGTGGCCAGCATGACTAAGCCGCTTCTGGCGAACCAGAGCAGCGCACGGAAACAACGTTTGCCTTCCCACCAGAGCGGTACCTATTTATCTACTTGTACTTTGATGTGCTTTCGAACTGCTAGGTTGGCAGGAGCTGGGACCGAGCAACAGGAGCTCACCCCGTTGCAGGGATTCGAAGACTATTTAAAACCATCTAAAACACTTTTCAAATGTTTTGAACATCTCAAAAGATTCAAAAGCAATCGCATACCTCACACTTGCTCGTTTCAAAGTTTTCTCCAGTTCACAAAATTTAATGCTGGGCAATGTATGTTTCCGGCCAACAGAATAGAAAATATTTGGGGGCATGGAATCTGTACAATCCAGACCCTTCCAGTTCATTTGAGAATGTAGACAGTGGCATATGGAATGCCGTGCACCCATAGCAATTATGAGCTTCACACATTAAAATTGGAGCAAGTCGTAAAATCTCATGCTACTTTTCTAGGGTGGTTTTTTTTTTTTTTTTTTTTTAGTAGAGGAGAGAGTTCATTTGAAACAGCAAGTGGATTTGCTATCAGGACAGTCAGTACATAATAAAGGCCCATCCACACTTACCTTTTGTGCTGTGATTTCTAGGCACGGGTCCACTCTTTAAAGTGCTGCATCCCAGTGCTTCCCTCTCACAAACTCTTTCCCAGCAAAAACCCATTCTTCAATGCTGAATTGGAACAAACAGCAATTCTGGTTTCCCATGGATTGTCATTTGCTCCAATTCAGCAATAAAGAGTGGGTTTTCACCAGTGGGGTGTGGTGATTTTTTAAAAGATTTTTTTGTAGGGGAACAGTTAGGACCAGAGGTGCCAACTTGTGAGGGCGATGGGGCCCCCTCTGACATCCTGGTGTCACATGTGAGCATTGTGCCTCCCTCCCTAAGCTGGGCAGAAGCTTCCCATGCTTTGGTAAGGAGGCGCTAGGCTTTAATACTTTAATACTCTAATTTACCAGGAACATTTAGGGGACTAGCCTAGTCCCTCTGATCCGCTGACCACATGCCGCTGGTTTTCATGGGGACAGTGCCGGGGGGGGTGTAAAAAAAAATGCTTGGACTTTAAAGCGTAGACCTGTGCCTGGAAGCACAACACAAAAGAATGTCTGGACGAGCCCCTAACCGAATCTTTCCTCTTGAGTTTCCCCCTAGGGTCAAAATTGCACACGCTTGAGAAAACCAGGTCTAAACAGAGAAAGCAAATCGTCTGTAGGTTTTAAGGTGATGTAAATTATTAACTACAGTACAGAATTCTGCTGGGAGTAGTAGTATCTCTTCCAACACAGTAATGGGAATCCTGCTAAAGTTTTGCTCAGTTATTTCCAGTTTGAAATGTGAGGTCTTCCAAAGCTGCAAGAAAGATACACAATGTCCTTAAATTACCTGAAACATCCTTGCAGGAGCAGGAGATAAATCGTGTTATAGATTTGAGGGGGGACACCTCTAAACCCTTGAAATTAATAAATGGTAGGATTTCAATTATTTGGGATGTGAAGGGAGAAATACAAGCTGCAGAGAAATTCCTGGGCTAGCCTATGCAAAATGACCTGGCCAAGCTAGGGCCATTAAGAAGCAATACAGGGCCATTGAGAGTCATGGGCAATGCAAGAGAACTCTCCTTTCTCCCTGCTCTGAGGTGTGAACAGAGACAGGGGTCTGGAAGGTTGCCAGGGTAACTGGGTGTGAGGTGATAGGAAATGAATCTTAAGCAAGGTGTTCTGAAAAGAAGAAGGAAGAAAAAAGGACTGGGATCCATCTTGGGCAGGCTGGCTGAAGGCTGGCTGGGAGAGATGCCTTAGACTCCATGACTGCACTGCTGTGGAGTACAAGCCCCTCTTGAAATGATCATGCTGTAAGATCTGGACTCCCTCCATGCAGACCAAAGGTGTAAGGTAAAGGGTAAAGGGACCCCTGACCATTAGGTCCAGTTGCGGAGGACTCTGGGGTTGCGGCGCTCATCTCGCTTTATTGGCATACAGCTTCCGGGTCATGTGGCCTGCATGACTAAGCCGCTTCTGGTGAACCAGAACAGCACACAGAAACACCGTTTACCTTCCCGCTGGAGTGGTACCTATTTATCTACTTGCACTTTGACGTGCTTTCGAACTGCTAGGTGGGCAGGAGCAGGGACCGAGCAACGGGAGCTCACCCCGTCGCGGGGATTCGAAATGCCGACCTTCTGATCGGCAAGCCCTAGGCTCTGTGGTGTAAGTAGGTGAATAAACCATATTTCTTAAAGCTATGGCAGCCTCTGCCGTGTCTCTATTCTCCAAAGGAACACAGACCTTGAGTGAGTGCTTGGGACCCCATGGACTCTTGCTACAACTCAGCAGAGAGAGGCAGGGGCACCCAACTTTTGTAACAATAGGAAACATTTCAAAAGGAGGTGAGGGTAAGACACAGCCTCTTATATGAGATTCTCAAGGTCGTAAACCCTGGAGGGTAGGATTCTAACCAATGGCTTCAAGTTATAAGAAAGGAGATTGCGACTAAACATACAGAAAAACCTTTTGACAGTAAGAGCTGTTCGCCGGTGGAACGGTCTCCCTCGGGAGATTGTGGAGGCTCTTTCATTGGATGTTTTTAAGCAGAGGTTGGGTGGTCGTCTGTCCTAGATGCTTTAGCTGAGATTCTTGCATAGCAGGATGTTGGACTAGATGACCCTCAGGGTCCCTTCCAACTCTACCATTTGATGATTCTATAAAACCTATCACCTATACAATATGGCAACTGCATAAAAAGGTAAAAGGACCCCTGACCATTAGGTCCAGTTGTGTCCGACTCTGGGGTTGCGGCGCTCATCTCGCTTTATTGGCCGAGAGCCGGCATACAGCTTCCAGGTCATGTGGCCAGCATGACTATGCCGCTTCTGGCGAACCAGAGCAGCGCACGGAAACGCCGTTTACCTTCCCACCAGAGCGGTTCCTATTTATCTACTTGCATTTTGACGTGCTTTCGAACTGCTAGGTGGGCAGGAGCTGGGACCGAGAACGGGAGCTCACCCTGTCGCAGGGATTCGAACTGCCGACCTTCTGATCAGCAAGCCCTAGGCTCTATGGTTTAACCCTGCATAGTCTGTCTTATTTTCTTCCTGCTAGCTTGTGATTCCAAAAGGCTGGATCAAAACCCATCAAACAGTTCATAGACACTGAGTGTGCAGATTGGCTTCTAAAACTGAATGTTAGGAAGAATTCTTACAATGTGTTTAGAGATGCAGTGATAAAGATGGAAGGGAAATTCACATTTTATTGCAAATATACATGGTTTACACTTGCTGAACCAATGTGCAAACTGAAATGCAGCTCTCGTTTGAAATTCTCATTTTGTGCTGCAGTTTATTGACCCAAAAATGTATACAAAAAATACATATAAAGCATGCATATAGTACTGAAAATAAAACGCATAAGAGTCTTATATTCGGGGGAAGTGCTTTAAAAAAAAATTGTATATTAAGCTAAGTTGCACACAAAACTGTGTCCGTTAGGAGAAATGTGCCCTAAAACACTGAGAAATTTCATGAGCAAACTAATATGGAAATGTGGCAAACCAAATTTATTGAAAAAACAAGGAACTGATGGGGGGGACACCCAAATTGACTGATTTGTGCATCTCTACACAGGGGAGGGGAACCTATGGCTTCCCCAGATGTGGTTGGACTTCAAAGCCCATCAACCACAGCTGGCATGGCCAGGGATGGAAATTGTAATCCTGCAACATCTGGAAGGTCATGGATTCCCCACCCCTGATGTAATGGACAGATGATTTACAGTTCAGTTGATTTGCAACAAAGACAAATTTCAGCTGGCGAGTATCTTTAGTTACAAGCTTAGTTTTAAGCTTCAGTTACAAGCATGTGGAGTTACCTAATACTGATTCAAACCATTAGTCCATTTAGGCTAACAATCCTATACCTACTGTCCTGAAAGTAAGCCCACTTGAACTTGATGGGACTTACTTCCGAGTACACATAGGATTGTACTACTCATTTAGCATTGTATGTCTTGGAACAGGTCTCCAATAACTCTTAGGCAAAGGTCTTCCTCTGAAATCCCGTTAAGCAGAAATGCCAGGAATTTATCAATTCATGTGTGTTCCACTCAGGTTTAATCAACCCTGACTTTTCAGGAGATCACTCAATCTGCTTTAAATGGATTGATGCTACTGAATTTTATCATTCTTTTGCGCTTCCTTCAGCAGTTTATCACACTGAGTTTTATTTTATTTGTTCGTTTATTGCTGTTAATTATATGAGCAACCCTATTATTATTATTATTATTATTAATATTATTATTATTATTATTATTATTATTTAACAAAAGAGTGCTATGTCTATTAAATGCACCCATAGACTGGTCCCCAAGGAAGACCAAATTTTCTTTATGTATGCCACAACAGCAGCTAGAATCTTAATTACGAGAAACTAGAAAACACAGAACATACCTACAACAGAAGACTGCCAAATGAAAATGGACTATATGGAACTTGCCGAAATGACCGGAAGACTCCGCGACCAGAAGGAGGAGACGGTGGAAAAAGACTGGAAAAAACTAAAAGACTATTTTAAAAAGCATTGTAAAACTTAAAGGTTGAAATAAAAGTTGGATTATATAAGAGACTGCAGATTAAATAGTATGATGTATTAATGATAGATGATTTAGGTTAAAACTGTTGATTAAGGAAATAACATTAGTGTGAATTATAAAAGATATTTAAAGATGTTAAGAGATTACTAAGATGATATAAAATGAAACGCAGCAGGGGGGACGTGAGGAAGTCACCCCAAAGATGTGTATAAAAAATGGAGGGGAAAATATGATGTATGTTGTGTATGTTTATTTGACTAAATAGTAGAAATTATGTTAGAAATGATGATTCTTTTCTTTGTTTGTTAATTGTTTGTTTAATTATAAAACCCAATAAAAATCTTATAAAAAATAATAATAAATGCACCCATAGAAACATACAATCATATATATGCGTATATATGGCATTCCATTCACTGTGTTGGCCAGAATCAGGTTAGCTCACCCATGTGATTAATCCAGAAAACATTGCCATTGCTCTCAAAGGCCCTGATTTGTCCTCATTAACGAGATCACCCATATAAGTTTCCAAGGAGGGAGAAGGAATAAGCAACAAGGTGAAAATGGTTATAAAGCATCTAAAGGAACCAATGGCATTCACACACACAAGACATTGTAAAATGTACAAACACATAAAATAAAATAAAAATTCCCCCTGAAAACATTTCTACCCTTCAGAAGTTCCAACTTTCAACCTGAAAAAAGCCTTTGCAAGTAAAACGTGTGGGTTAAAAAAAAAATTAAAAAAAAATAAAATGAAGGTGATATGGATATTGTTAGATAAACTCATGTCAGCTGTCTTTGAGTATATTCTGGCTCATTTAGATCATTTTAAACTACTGCCTTATTTCCTTTTCCTTTTTTTACTTATCTACCTTCCTATTTTTCAAAATAAAAACCTTTTCCTCAGCAGTCGCAAAAGAAATGCCTCACTACTGCATTTTTAAAAAGCTACCTGAGACAGAAAGATGCTTAGAGGATGTGTTCCTTGAGCTTTCTAATAGATGTAGAGTCATTTTGGGGTTTGGGGGGGGAATGCAGAGGTAGAATAAGATGTGCTTCATACGGCTGAAACGTCAACCAAACTCAATCCAGCAAAAGTCCCATTCAAAACTGTAGGGCTAAAAATGAGCATTTGGGTATTTAAATCTAATTGATCTCAATGGGACACACACTCCCTGTACTTATCGCCTGGAGTAATGTGGTTATACCACCTCCCAGTCCAAAATAAGAAGGCATCCCAGAAGCCTCTGCAAAGGCCTCCGGAGCATCCTTTCATTTCACACTGGGAAGAGCATCTGCCAAGTCAGATGTGGCCAGCTTCCCACCTGGCATAGAGAGGCTGTAGAGATTGGGACGCAGCTGTGGCTGCCAGCTGGCCATCCCTTTGGCTTCAGCATACGCCAGACAAGAGATGAGGATGTCCGTAAGGCTCAAGCCAATCGTTCAAGAGCAAAATATCCTGGAGACACACCTTACATCGGGTGTCAATGGTCAGAAACTGGACCAACCCTATTAGTGTATCGTCCTAAAGAGGATTGCAAACAGCTTGGTGATTTGGGGCATTCTTTCACTTTGAGAGACTGCAAGAAACAAGCATGCACTGACCAAAAAGACTTGATGGTGGCGGCTGGCTGCCCTCGGCTAAGAACAGGGCACAGTAGCTGGTAGTGTAGGGGTGTGTGTAGCTGCTAGAAGAGGATATATTTATTAGATATTATCCTTCCTTCCTCACATTTGTGAGTTCAGCAGAGGCAAGGGAATTTGGGGTTGTCACTCACAAAAACATTGGTATGGATTATGAATGAAAACAGCCACACAGAGGGAGCTCAGTCTTCCCTTCCTGAGTTCAAACAACAATGGAGGGTAGGACGAGGGGGCGGGGCAGGAGTCAGATTTACCGACGCAGATGAAAGGGAGCCAGAGATCGACTGCAATCTACCAAAACATCATGGGGATCTACCAGTAGATCGCGATTGACCTGCTGGACATCCCTGGACTAGATGATCCCCAGGTCCCATCCAACTCTACGATTCTATGTTCCTGCAAGATAGGTTAGGTAGAGATTGTGGGGGTGTTTAGGGAGGCAGGAGAGGATATATTATTTTATGATACCCTTCCTAACTTGTGCCAGCAAGTTCTATAACTTAGCAGAGTTGTTAAACAACCCCCTTTTTAAATTAGCACAGCGGTTAGCTAGTTGATGGCTCGTCTGAGCCTCACTATTTGAGATTCCTGGCAAGATCCCTTTTCTATCCCTCCGAAAAGAATAGACACGCCCATCTGATTGAAGTTAACATAAAACTAGTTTACTGACAATCATCCAGTTCACGATAAGATCCCTGAAGGCAGACTTAATTTACAGAACAACATATAACTATGTGAACTAGCCCATAAGGGATATAGTCTCAAGTGACTGCGAGTCAGCAGTCACTTCTCCTAACACTCTTAGGAACACAAAATGGAGACCACAGAGCAGAACATGGAGACCGGGTGCTCCTCTGTCCAAGAAGAGGCCACACCCACATTAAGTTCACATGCAAAAGAAGTCTGTCCCAGCTCAGGAGAAACTAGCAAGTTTTCTCCTGAGTGATTCAAAGCATTTCCCAGCATGTGCATTGTAGGAATGTTGTACAGTGGTATCATGCTTTGCAAACAGTCTGGTTTGCATACGTTTTGGATTACAAACACGTCAAACCCGGAAGTGCGTGTCCCGGTTTGCAAACTTTTTTTGGATTACAACCCATTTTTATTGGATTACGAACAAATTTTTTTTGGAGGCCCCATTGGCGAAAGCGCGCCTTGGGTTACAACCTGTTTTGGTTTACAAACGGACCTCCGGAACAGATTATGGTTGTAAATCAAGGTACCACTGTATTTGACGGCGATACATTTTTACATCCCACAGAGATAAGGTAAAAAAGGTAGCTTAGCTACAGTCACCTAGTGAGCACCACAACCTCTCCAGCCCCAGTTCCACATTATACACAGCCAGGGCCGTCTTAAGCATATCCGGTGCCGTGGTGCAAAGCTCCCTCCGGTGCCCCCATTTCCCAGAGTATTTTTAGGGAGGATGGCACTGCCGGTGGGACTGGAGGAGGTGGACAGCGGCTGGAAAGCGGCTCCTCCGGCGGGGAAGAGGCGGAGGCTGGACACGGCACCTCCTGGCTCAGCTGGCCACTTCGTGGCATGGTGGCAACAGCAGACGGAGGCTCCGGGCGCGGCGTTGCTTCAGCGCGGCATGGCGGAGGCGGGCAAGGGCAGCGAGCTGATGCCAGGAGGTGCTGCGTCCAGCCTCCGCCTCTTCCCTGGTGCCCTCCAGAACTTGCCGCCTTGGCGCCCCGCACCACTAGCCTCTATGGGTAAGACTCCCCTGTACTCAGCACCAAGCTTTTAAATAAGCTTGAAGTGTTGTTAGTTACTTTCCCTGGGTCTTAGAGAAGACGTTTCCCTTCCCTCCTGGTGGTACCTGAATATATATAAAGAAAATATTCCCAAGTATTTACTTCTGGTTATGTTCTCACAACCCAACAATCATTGGTGGAGTTTTTTTAGTTTGTTTAAAAAATAATAATAATTAGAAACACTCTGCTCCGCCTTTTAAAATCCTCTGACTCATAAAACCCTTAAGTGATCCTGTGAGCAAGGCACTCCGTCTCTCCTCCAGCTCTCCACTTGCTGACAGCATCTGACTCTAGGAATTCATCTAGGAGCCATTTATTTATTTAACTGCTTCTTCCATAATGCAATATCCAGTGACTGATGATGTTCTCCTGCCACATGGTGGAGTTTTGTGGGTCTGCTCCTCCGTGGCTACTGATACAGTCTGTACAAATGAAGCGACAGAGAGAGAGAGAGAAAAGGAAAAAAAACCCAAACGTTTGCAGAAGGGGGGGGGGATGTATTGTGCAGTTCAATAATTCAGATGCAAAAAGGGGGGGGGGACATCTTGACGGGATGTACTTGCACTTCTTAATCCTTCACAGCCATTAACTCTGCTGAAGTTGGTGCGTGTGTTTTGCGGGAGGGGCTGCGTGATTCTCGTGCATTTATTTCGGATTCCCTGGAATAGTGGCTAAAGGTTATTGCGAAGGTTGGTGGTCATCTCCCAAGACCCTTCAATGTTTTGGAAGCAGAAGCTTCGCGAAGTTCATCTTTATCATCGTAATTGTATCATATGCACTTTTTTTTGCTGCAGTGGGTTCTTTTTCATACGAAGCTGCTCAGCCTACCTCCTTGGCTGCTTTGAAAGAAAGTCTGGCGCGACTTGCAAGTTCGAAGGTGGCAAAAAATCGTTAGCTAAGCCACGAGCGTTGTTCTGCTGTTACAGAACTCGGGTTCAAGGCGCGATCTCTTCCTTCCTTCCTTCCTTCCTTGGATATTAGATGACAGGTCCCTTTCGCTCTTTTTTAATGGGCATCTCCCTTCCTCCTATAAATGCATTAAGCTGCTGTTGTCTAGCAAACGATTTATTTGATGCCGTCTGGGCAAATTGATCTCTGCTGGGTTGGGTTACTGGGAGGGTTTGCGCGGGGGTGGGGTGGGGGCGTCAAAAATGCAGACTTTGTGGAGAAAGGAGAACAAGAGTGTGAAGAGTGGGCGGGATATGTGGGGGCTGGGTGGAGGAGGTGTGTGCGGGGGGGGGAGTTGGGAGAGGGAGGGTAGCGCAATCCTTACCTGGATGAGACCGATCCCAACTTTCTGGCATGAGAGAGAGAGAGAGAGAGAGAGAGAGACGGGTCACTTGGAGCTGGTGGGTGCGGAGAGCTTAGCTCTTCTTCCACCACCAGTTCTGTTATGTGAGGCAGAGAGTGAGTCTTTTCCACGGAGAGGGAGCGGAGAGGGGGGGAGAGAAATCAAAATGAATTCTTTCTACTGGGTTCAGAAAGACAGGGTCCTCGCCTCCCTTCTCTGGTTATTTTTTGGGAGGTGAGGGGAGCGATTGGATGACGGAAGGGCGCCGTTAAGACAAAAGCCGAACAAAACAAAGAGATTTAAAAAATAACTAAACAAGCATGCACGCACCCACAGTCAAAACACTAGACTTTGGGCCTGCGCATCTGTGCAGGGTGTGTGGGGAGTTCGGAAGGCGGGAGGGAGAAGGCAAGGGAATCTCTTCTACAGGTATGATCTATGTCCAAGTGGCCCTGATGGTGATGGCAAACTTAGAGATCTCCTCATCTCCCTCGCTCCCCACCCCACCACGAGACCCTCCTGAATGAAACCCTCACCTGACGATTACTAGCTCCAGGGGTGCCAACTTAAATAAAATATTGGGGAGCCCAAGTAAGCCCTGCCCACGTAAGCGATCACCAGACGCGGCACACGAACATCATTTGAATGGCAATGTCCATCAACTTGGGGGGGGGGGAGGACAGCCCCCTCAAATATTTTATTGGGGGGACCGAACTTAAGGGACCTCGATTCCTATGGCTAGCTCCAAGGACGGCCCTTGGGGGCTGCCTCTGCGGGAGTCAAGCGGGGAATCGCGCCCGCACCAGCCTCCGAGAGAGCGCTGGATGTCACCACCTTTGGATTTCTGCCTTCTGGTCCATTTGTCCCTTTTCGCTTCCGATCTGCGGTTTCTCGCGTGACAGCCACTTTATTTTTTTCTCCTCCCTCCGCTGCATGGGGGGGGGGAGCAACACACCCTTTAGATCGCGACTAGGAACTTCGAAATCTCGCAAGGAGGCACTGCAGGTGGCCACGTACCGGTAGGAGCAGCCGACCCGAGCGAGCGCAGTGGCCAATCTGGTGGCGGGAGGAGTCCACCCGTGGGGACCCCGCGCAAGGGGAACATCCTCCGCGCATAGGACCCACGCCTCCGTGGGGGGTACAAGGCTTTCCTGCGAGGTGCTCCAAGCCGGGCACTCGCCTCGGCGCTCCGAGTCCTTTAGCCGACAGCCCACAGGTGGATCATGTAGCGAGCATGCACGCCGACGGGGCCACTTTGGAGACATGCAGCGGTCAATGCAACCCACACGCGCCCGCACACACACTCGCCAACAGCGCTTGCACATGCGTGCTGACCGCAGCCAACTTCCCATGCCTGGCGACCGGGGCTGAGTGCAAGGAGTGCGTGCCTTTTCTCAGTGCAGCCGCGGGGGAAGCGCCCGCGGCTCGACAGGGCGCCCGACGCTCCTCGCTGCAGATCCAGCCGGGATTTTTTTTCCGCCAGGTGACGGACGGGGGCGGCTGGTTGACCTGGCAAGGTGCAGCTGCTGCCGCCCTTCTTTTGCCCCCCACCACCCTGCCAATCCATCCTCCTCCGGGAGCCGCTTCTCCCTCCTCCTCCTCCTCTTTGCTCTGCCTGCTGGATGGTCCCCCAGTCAGCCAGCCAGCTCCCAGGGTGGGGCTGGGTGCTGCTGCTGCTGCCGCCGCCTGAGAGCCTCCCCGGTGCGCCTCGCCTTGCCGAGCGCGGAGCGGGCGCAGCATCAGCATCTCTCGCTCCAGCTGCCGCCGCCTCCGCCTCCTCCTCCTCCCTCGCAGGGACCTGCATCCCGCTCGTCCAATCACGGCCCGCGCTGCCTGCGCCACGTGACCCCGGCGGGCTGAGGGGACCTGCTGCTTTCCCAACGCCAGAGGGATGCGGGCGGCAGAGCAGGAGAGGAGGCAGCGGCTGCGGAGCTGCGAGGTGCCTTGACTCTCTTTTCCCCAAGCCCAGCCCAGCCCGACCCCTTTATGGCAGCGGCTGCTCCAGCCTCCTGGTCCTCCTCCTCCTCTTCCTCCTCCTCCTCCTCCTCTTCTTCTTCTTCTTCCTTCCTGACCATCCCTGCTCATGCGGTTCCCCGGGCTGGGCCAGGCCCCTGGATATCTCTGCTGAAACTCTCAGGATCATCATCCTCGCCATCATCACCATGCCAGGACTTGGGTGCCTCTTCCTAACCTGCTGTTGGCTGGGGCCCCCGGGATGCTAAGGATCCCTCCGTCAGCCCGAGAGAGCCATTCGCTTTTGGGGGGAAGCTGCTGTTCCCTCTTGCTGCGGCTGCAGAGTTGAGTTACGAAGTCATGGTGTTGTGGGAATTCCCCCCACCTCGGCAGTGGAGCAGCGGCTGGACACTTTGCGATTGCTTTTGCTGGTTGCTCCTGCCGGTGTTGTTTCTCATCGTAGCCCGACCGGTAAAACTTGCCGCTTTCCCTACCTCCTTAAGTGACTGCCAAACGCCTACCGGCTGGAATTGCTCTGGTAAGCTTGGGGAACGGGAGTGGAGGTGGGGGGGGAGAGAGAGAAATGTACAGCGATGCCCATCCATCTCTAAAGGAAAGCATCTTCTAAAAGGAGATCGGAGGGGTGGGGTTGAGCTAGTCTCTCAAAACCTCTCCGGCACATCGCGCAGCTGTCTGGAAATTACAGGTCGGATTTGATGCGAAAGGAATAGAATGGCTGGTCAGTAAAGAGGGCAAGAAAGTATCTCTAGATCTTTCTCTACTTGCTCCGCCACCTTTTTAATTGCCTCTGCTTCAAATGGGCTTTTGATTGTCATCTCTGCAGACTTGTACAGTCTGGACGCAATCAGGTAACTCGCTAAGGGTGGATCTTTTATAGCTTTTTTTTAGAAGTGTTAAAAGTTGGAGCAGGAGAGAGACGGCGAGGATGCTATAAATCAAGTTGTGATTCTCTGAGAAGTCATAGGATCTTGTAGTCTGGGTTAGAGCTCCTTTCGAAGAACCAGCAAATTTGCTACTATGGAAAGCTTCCCCCCCCCTCCCACCTGCCTTAAAGCTTTTAAGACTATCCACAGTCTTATAGCTGTATATGTATATATTATTTTTTTTAAGAGATTGGGATTGCCTAAAACCTCTTTTTTCTCTGCTTTTTTCTCTTGGCTTAAAAAAAAAAGGAATCCTGTTGTTCTTGAAGGGAACTTAGAGCAAGTGTTTATTCCCAAATTCACACAGCACACAAAGCAAGATAATCTAGAATCGGCTCCTGAGGCTCTTTCCTCCTCTTTCTGTCATGAAACAGACTTGCCTTTTCCTTATTTCTCTAGTCAGCTTCAGCCCTGCTTAAATTGGTTTGCCAGACACAGTTCAAGTAAAATGTACTAATTGAATAAGGAAGAAGCTGTGGGGAGTTACCTCCCCTCTCTCCATCGGTTGTCTTTTCCTGTGACCAGACTCATCCTCAATAGGTTAATTGTAGTTCTGTCTGGAGTGTGTTTACCATTTGTACAGTGCTTCCCCACACAATCCTGGTTTGCAAATGCTTCTGGGAGTACCTTCTTTTGCAGGCTGCATCTCCAGATTTAATTTTTTTTAAAACACACACACACACAGAAAAATAAACATTGTGCATACAGCTATAGATGTGTATCTACAGCTGCACACAGATACATTTCCAAACACACTAGTAGGGTTTTGATGCAGTTTGCCCTTCACTAAAAATGCTGTGTAACTTTGTATCTTAAGCAAAACATCTACATTTCCTCTCAGCATATATGCTGGATAGATAACAGAGCATGTTACTTCTATTTTATAACTCAAATCTGATTTCACAAACTATGGGAAGCCCAATACTTTACCATATCTCAAGTTACAATAACCTCTGCAGCAAAAACAGCATTATTTAGCCCAGCACTGTGGCTCTATAATTTATTTATTTTGAATTACCCCGGGATTACTTTGGGTGTATATTAACTAGAAAGCCATAGTTCAGTGCAGTGTGTGTGTGTGTGTGTGTGTGTGTGTGTATCATATGGGTCAATAAGTCACTTTTGCTCTATGGATGGTGGTTCCATTTTTATTGCACAACCAGGACATGGCTAGGAACACAGAGATGTTAATAAAATCAATAGAACACAATCTTGACGGCTTTTGAGCCAAAAATGGCTGTTTGGCTTCATACCTTGCTACACACTCTCCAAGTAGGATGGCAACTAGCTGAGGTCTGAAATCTGAGCTGGCATTCATGAGCTCAATCTCCAGCCAGATTTGTTAGCCTGCCTGTCAAAACTGGAGGAAAGGAGCTGGGTCTCCTTTCAGCAGCTCTGTCGAGTACCTGGCACCCCTCCTATTAACCTGGAGGTGATCAGTCTTCATTGGAATCAGACAGCCTATCACAAAAAGCACATAGCCTGTTTATCTTTATTATTAGGGGGCTTTGTTATGTCACTGCCTGGAGAAATGCCCATTCTAAGACTTTGGACCAGAAGATTTAATGGGGAGGGGTACAGAATCATGTTGCTTTGCAACCAAATGCTTGATTTTTGTAAAAATGGAAACTACTTTCATAGAAGAAGGAGAGGAGGAGCTGGGAGATTAACAGGGACTGCAAACTCCTCTGGAAACGGGCAAGAACAAGGCAAAGTGAGGATGATAAGACAACCTTTCTAGATCGCACTTTGCTTCATCAACAATGTTAGGTGTGCCACATCCATTGAAAAGCAGCTGCCCCTGTCTGATATTCCTTGCCAGACCCAAAGCTGACAGCGTTTTTCTCTTTGCGTTTGAGGTTATGATGACAGAGAAAATGATCTCTTTCTCTGCGACACCAATACCTGTAAATTTGACGGAGAGTGCTTAAGAATTGGAGACACCGTGACTTGCGTCTGTCAGTTCAAGGTAAGAAGATTGATCTCTCCTTCCTTAATTCACTAATGAGAATACAAATCAGGGATCTCCCTTTACAACCCATCACTGGGCAATTTATTTCTCTGCATGCAGAGAATTCGGAGTGAAAACCTGGCAGCTAGTCTAAGGTGCTGGCAGGGTAGCCAACTGGTGTCAAGAAGATAGAATATTTTCTGGGAAAATTTAGATGCTGTTCTTCCAAATGCCTCTTTAGGGTCGTCAGCTTCAGGTTGTGTGTGCAGGGTTCAGTTGCTGTGGCCTTTTCGGAATTGGGATTTTCTGTCCTTTTTCAATTCAGCCAAACATATAGCATCTTCTTTATACATCCAGGAAGCCACTGAAATAGTTGCAGAGAAGTTGATTTGTAAGATGGCTTTTAGATACCAAAGGCATGTTAAGGCAGTGCGTAATTCAACAATGCTCCTTAATTCATGGGGAGAGAACATTTCAAGCTAAATTGCAACCCGAATTCAAAATCCAAGGAAGCTTCAAGGCTGCTTGAACAGACAGTCCCATTGCAATCCATGTTGTTAGTGACCAAACTTTCATGCATTTTGCTGAGACTGAATGTTGCCATAAGGGCTACATCAAAAACTGTAATTGAACTGTGGTGGATGTTTTGTATAGCTTGTACCTCAAAGTAAACATTACATGGAACATTGCATAAGTCCTGCCTATTCCAGGAGACCATATTTTCACATAAGTCTGCCTAAGGTGGCTTAAATCTGCATTCTCAAACAAATATGAAGTACATTGTGTTGAAGGCAATGGGATTTACATCCATGTAATGGTCTGGAGTTGATATGTTAATGGAACCTCAGTGGAGGGTGACTAGTATCATTACTACCTCTCAACATAGTAATTAAGAATTCATTTTATTTCAGTATGGAATCTATATTTTGATTCGGTGTTCAGGTCTTGTATATTTTTCTTGTATTTCTTGTATTCTTGTATATTTTTAAATGCATTTAATCTGTACTGTTGTTTGCTGTGTGCTTTAAGAGTAGATTTGTTATGGTGAGCCAGTGTTCCCCAAGCTGGTTCACCCTCCAAATGGCATCGGACTCCAGTTCCCATCATCCACAGACAACATAGCCAATGGTCAAGGATGATGGGAGTTGTAGTCCAACTTCTGAAAGGCACTAGGTTGGAGACGGGTGTGGCGTGCCTAGGGATTCTTTGTATAATTACAAGTGAACAACCAAACACACACACACCCTGCCCACCTCACTGTTCAGTGTCACAATATATTAATTTGACATGTATGTTGTTTGGTTTTAACAGAGGAAATACTCCGTTAAGCTTGTATAGCATTTCATAACCAGTGCCAAATCAATCCCTAAATTAAGTATCTGAGCTACCGGTACATATTCTTTCTTGCTAAAAATTATTCTGCTTGGCACATTACTCTTCTTCACCTATCTCTAAATAGTGATATGAAATTACATTCAAATGTAAATATTTAAGGGTGGTTCTTGTCAAAAGGATACTATGTAGAAGTCTAAGATTCTTAGTTACTTTGCAAGTTGTTCCTTCCCAAGAGATTGATTTAATGCTCTGTCCTTGCATTACTGCCTGGTGGGTAAAAGCAGCAAACTCAGAGCCACCGGCAGTGAAATTAAATTAGACACAGAGTACACTTAGTTTCTTCTGCCTGGTTCCAGTTTGGCTTTGCAGTAGGTTTGAAGTTTGTGAACATAGAAGAATTGAAGTTGGGTTTTGTTTTGTTTTAAAGCAGCAGCTGTTTCCACAAAATAACACAAGTATATGCTATTAGCTTTCTTTAATGTATACCTTAACTTTTAAGTCTAATTCCCATGTTGAACAGTAACTAAAAAAAACCCACAACTTTTAAAAACCCAACAGTAAGTTATGAATGTATCTGAATCAATACAATATCAGTGCCTTGATACAGTTATACAAAATTCATTTAAGGTGTTTGGAGTTCGGGGTATCTGCAATCTCTGAACACTGTGCCGATTCTCTAACAAGGGAGTCAGTCATTGGATCTCAACTCTTCCTGAAGGCCATCTGCCTTGAAAGCCCCCCTCCTTCATCCTGAGTATGTGGGCACTGGCTGTAGTTATTCACTGAGCAGGCAAAAACATGTTCCAGGTAGGGTTGCCAATTGGCCGGAGAGAACTTGCTCCTGTGCTTTTAGCTGAGGATTGAGCTGCAGAAATCAGCTGGCAAAGCTTTTTCGTGGAGTAGTGCAGATGAGCCTTGCTTCCTCCTAATTGCTGCCAATCAAGCTGCTGCTAAAGGCACAAGTTGAGGGGCAGGTTGGAAACAGATCCTGGGACGGAGCCCCAGTGAGTCCTGGCCCTGTTTCAGCCCTTTCTGAACTTGTGCTGGAAAACAGAACTACTTAGCAAAACACACATGCACACACATTATTATGAGGAGTTTTTGCATCTACGTAGGGAATAATTGTGTATGTCATTGTGATTGTGTGTGTGTATGAGAGAGAGAGAGAGAGAGAGAGAGAGAGAGAGAGAGAGAGAGAGAGAGAGAGAGAGAGAGGTTGCACTGTTGTCAACTGCTGTGATTTATTCCCACCCCACCTTATATAACGGAATGGGAAATGGAAAGAGAAATTCCCACTTTCCGGGTAACTCCAGTTTCTGGAGTGATAATAATAATAGTAATATTTTATTATTTGAACCCCACCCATCCAGCTGGGTCCCCCCAGCCACTCTGGGCGGCTTCCAACAAAGCTTAAAATACATTAAAATGTCACACATAAAAAACTTCCCTAAACAGGGCTGCCTTCAGATGTTTTCTAAATGTCAAGTAGTTGCTTAACTCTTTGACATCTGATGGGAGGGCGTTCCACAGGGTGGGCACCACTACTGAGAAGGCCCTATGCCTTGTTCCCTGTAGCTTTGCTTTTTGCAGTGAGGGAACCGCCAGAAGGCCCTCGGTGCTGGACCTCAGTGTCCGGGCAGAACAATGGGGGTGGAGACGCTCCTTCAGGTATACTGGGCCAAGGCCGTTTAGGGCTTTGAATTGTGCTCGGAAACGTGAGGGAGAAGACTTTGCCCCGTCTTCCACTGTGTGCAGAATTTCAGCCTTTTATCTCTGACAAAGACAACTTCCATTTCTTGGTATGGCAGAGTGGCATTGTGTGTGTGTGTGTGTGTGTGTGTGTGTGTGTGTGTGTGTGTGTGTGTTTATATACAGGGGAGAAAGATCGAGATGAGATACTTTCTACAGCGCTTTGCCCCCAGGCTATTCAATAAGCTCCGAGACTGAGTCTGGAAATCATGTTAAAGCACACAGAGAAATTAGATGAAAATGGAATGGCTGGGATTTGCTTTCTGGACAATATTGGGAGTACGTTCTGTTCCTCTTGCCCTGGACTTGCTTATTGTGCACCTGCTGCTCATATTGGACAAGCCAGTGACACTATAAATGATGGCCATGACTCAGGCTGGCCCTAATACAATCCAGTCTTCAATAAGACATAAGACAAGAACAAAAAAACCACCCCAACCTGTCCTGAGTAAGATCTGGACACAATTATATAATGATTCTATGAATCTGTGGTGCAGCCCTACTGTGTCCATTGTTGTTCATTCATCAATGGTAGCCGTTGGTGAAGAATTTGAAGACCCATGATACTGGACTAGTTGTCTTCAGAGCTGTATTATGTGGCTCCATTAGCATAATATTAATTGGTGGGACTGATGCTGGCCTTCCAGAGGACATTCCATCTGGCAAAAACTTTCCCATCCTGCTGCTCTCCAGATGTGCTGGCTGTAGCTGATGGGAGTTGACCAAGGCTGGTTGGTGGTATGACTGCATGGGTCAAATCAGGCCTGCACAACTTGTGACCAGCAGCAGTCATTGAATTCTGGCCGGACAGATGCTTGGCACTTCCCTGTCTTGTTCCAAAAGTGTCGAGCAGGCAATGAACCCAGGGAGCTTATCTGGTCCCTGGTAACGGTAAAGGTAAAGGGGACCCCTGACCATTAGGTCCAGTTGTGTCCGACTCTGGGGTTGCTGCGCTCATCTCGCTTTATTGACCGAGAGCCAGCGTACAGCTTCCGGGTCATGTGGCCAGCATGACTAAGCGGCTTCTGGCGAACCAGAGCAGCGCATGGAAACGCCGTTTACCTTCCCACCAGAGCGGTACCTATTTATCTACTTGCACTTTGATGTGCTTTCGAACTGCTAGGTGGGCAGGAGCAGGGACCGAGCAACGGGAGCTCACCCCGTCGCAGGGATTCGAACCGCTGACCTTCTGATCAGCAAGTCCTAGGCTCTTGGTCCCTGGTAGTCAGTCACAAAGGGCTGTGAACTGAGGCTCACTACAGTGGTACGTTGATTCTCAAATTTAATCCGCTCCGGAAGTCCGTTCCAAAACCAAAGCGTTCCAAAACCAAGGCACGCTTTCCCATAGAAAGTAATGCAAAATGGATTAATCGGTTCCAGTCTTTTAAAAACAACCCCTAAAACAGCAATTTAACATGAATTTTACTATCTAATGAGACCGTTGATCCATAAAATGAAAGCAATAATCAATGTACTATACTATAATAAATAAGATATTATTGTAGATGATAACAATTAAAATTATTTTTCCCCCTTACCTGCACTGATGATAGTTATTGTTTTGATAGGGGGGGCTTCTATCCATTTCCGCAGTCACTCAATCAATCAATCAATCAATCAATAGCTGAACTGGGTTCCACACAGTCACAAAAACAAATTAACCGAAAAAGCCTCTAAAACAAAAATGCAAAATAAATGGCAAAAACAAAAGCGCCAAACTTAATCCAATCCGGAAGTCTGTTTGACTTTTGAAATGTTCAAAAACCAGGCTGCAGCTTCTGATTGGTGCAGGCGCCCCAGAAACAATAGCTGACAGCCACATCAGACGCTCAGCTTCCAAAAAATGTTCGAAAACCAGAACACTTACTTCCAGGTTTTCGGCATTTGAGAACCAAGGCATTTGAGAACCAAGGTACCTGGGTAGTTGTGCTGGGCCACATGAAGAGGTTTCCCTGGGATCCCTGCAAGGGCTGGTATCAGCATCTGTTATCCCTGGGCAGCTGCTAGGCTTCTTTGGTTCCCCATTTGAAACAAACCACCTGGCCCAGCACTATGAATAATGCTTGAGAGTAGCTGCTATTTTAGCTTCCTGAAATGTGGTGCTGCTCAAGGGCATGATGGCAGAGGCGTAGGAAGGTCACGTGGTAACCGGTGCGGAAAATTTCTTGTCACCCCGCCACACACATTGATTTTTTTTTTTTTAATTTGCCTGCAAAAATGGTTTTACGTTATTTCATATTGTCTTACAAAGGAATAATAATAAGTAAAAATAAACTTTTCTTTATATCCCACCCTCCCCGGCCAAAGTCGGGCTCAGGGCGGCTAACATCAGATACATAACATTGGTATAAAATCGAACAATAATTAAATTACCTCCTAAAAACATGTCAAAATCAAATTAAAGTCTAATTAGATGGCTTTCTGCAGGGTTAGGGTTGGGAACAGTAAGTGCTCCACTGAATTGAAATTTCAGCCTTCACGACATAGGAAAACGGCCAAGTAAACAGCTATTTTTGTGGAGGAGGGTCAAGATATTAACTGATATGCATGAAATTTCACATATAGGTATATAATCCCTAGTGTAGTAAGATAAGACCTTTGGAGAAGGCATTTTTAAAAAAAAGTTTTTTATGAACCACCCTAGTAGGGCAGTAATTGTTCCTTGATAATTTTTCACCCCCTCCATGATGGAACCTGGGGCGCCCCCCCCCCCGCTCCCCACTTCCTACGCCCCTGCATGATGGGAGATTTAAATGGCAGCTGAACCCAGTCCCCTGGTACTGCTTTCCATGTCACTTCTTTTGCTTCCAGATGCACAAGGAGACTTTAAGTTAACCAATCACACACAAAGCTCCTCCTACTCATTTGCACCTTGAAGTTATTGCTGTAGCAGTCAGTGGATGGAGCTTGTTATTATTGAACTCAGAAACTAAAGTTGGAGGAACTACAAGCTGAGTCAAGAAAACCTCGGCATCAAATGGTAGAGGAAGTGAGGAACAGACTGAGGAAAGTCTCAGGTATTTGCGTTGCTAGCCTGTGCTGCAAACAAGATACACCGAATTGTTATAACTTTGAACAAGTGAAGCAGTTCATGAATTGAGATCCAGCAGTTTTTCAGCAGGTGGCTATTAACCCGGTAGGGTCAAATTCTAGGGCCGAGCACAATCCCCCCCCCCCAAATTCTGTTTGGAAGGTTTGGACAATTAGGAGTGGTGTATTTTGCCAAATATTGTTGACACAGGGTGAAAAATTTAACCGTTTTTCTCAACTACAACAAAAATTCTCTTCTGAGAAATTTCAGGCAAAGAAACTCCATTGTTAGCTCATATTGTTGGATGAAGGAAGTAATTGGTTGAAAGAGGAGAACTGAAAGGAATGAGTGCCAAGCTCATTGCTTCCTTTAATGATATCAAAATAAGATTGTGCAGTATTAAAACAGGATCCATAGCTGTGCCCAAAGTTTGTTAATGGAAAAACGGGAGAAGCCACTGGGCCAGGGAGGGACTGGTTATTTTCCAAAAAGTTTCCAGGAAATTGTTTTTTGAGAAATTCAAGTACGTACATGCTTCGGGTATACTCTAAGGACTGGACTAGAGAAGTGCATGGTGACTGTCTGGTTGCTTCAGTTAATGTTTTTGCTTCAGCAAGATGGGCTTCAGAGCAGAAGTAGGCAATGTGGCACCCACCAGATGTTGTGGACCACAACTCTCATCAGCCCCAGCCAGCATTGCCAATGGTAAGAGACTGAGGGAGCTGTAGTCCACAACATCTGGATGGTACCACACTGCTCTCAAGGAAGTGATCTGCAGCCTGTCATGCTTTCGAAGATGTCTACTTTGCAAATTGTCGGTAGTCTGAACGTCATAGCTAACAGCTATGGAGTAAAGTGCATGATAGTTCCATAAGGAGACCAGCATCATCTGGATATTAGGGTCAGCAGCAACCTCTGCACTCAAAGGGTTCATAAGTGAGCCAACATGGCATCATGGCTGGGGGGTTAGGTTTGGAGAGAGCGTTGGCCACTTTTGAACCGCTGCCTGTGGCTGTCCTGTGATTATCAGTCCGATCTGTAGCAATTCCCCAATGATCCTCTACAGCTGGCAGGTTCATATATAGCAGACAACGGGGAGAGACCTTTTCCAGCTTGAGAGTTGTGTTCCCTTTTGGGCAGCGTGCTGAGGACCACGTGCAGGTGATGGGTGGGACCAGAGACAAAAAAAGTGAGTGGAGACAGTGACATAGCGTGGGTTGCTGGCACCCAGGGCAGGCAAGCTATCAATGCTGCCAGAGCACTCTCTGTTAAATAAAGGATACGATATGCGGATAGATGGGAAGAAATTAACATAATGTAATATATTTAAGACTGGGAAGCAGTGTGAGGGGGGAGGGGTATAGAGATTTTTTGTTTTAAAGTATTTTTAGTTTAGTATTTTTTATTTTTTTTTATCTTATTTTTATTTTATTGTTTTTTCTTATATATTTTTTTTCCCCATTTGTGTTGTTTCATGTATAAAGAAACAAGAAACATTACATTGAAACTGTACTTGTAAATGTTTTTAATGCTTTGTAAGGGATTGGAATAAGACAATAAAGTTTATATTAAAAATTTTTAAAAAAAAAATGCTGCCAGAGCGACCCCACCCCCCACCAGCTGGAGACTGAAAGGTGGCCTGGCCTTAGGAATGTGCCTTCAGAAGCATGAGGAAGGTAGATGGGACCCTCTGCCTGGCCTGAGCAGAGCCTCTGGGATTGCCGGCCTCTACCAGTGACGTGGTGGTGCTGTGATCTAAACCACAGAGCCTAGGGCTTGCTGATCAGAAGGTTGGCAGTTCGAATCCCCACGACAGGGTGAGCTCCCGTTGCTCAGTCCTTGCTCCTGCCAACCTAGCAGTTCGAAAGCACTTCAAGTTCAAGTAGATAAATAGGTACCACTCTGGCGAGAAGGTAAATGGCGTTTCCGTGCGCTGCTCTGGTTTGCCAGAAGCGGCTTTGTCATGCTGGCCACATGACCCAGAAGCTGTCTGCGGACAAACGCCAGCTCCCTTGGCCAGTAAAGCGAGATGAGCGCCACAACCCCAGAGTCGTCCGCGACTGGACCTAACCGTCAGGGGTCCCTTTACCTTTACCAGTGATGTGGTAGTGAGGCCAGGCTGGGCTCCGGGACCCAGAAACCCCCAGCAGCAGGTAGGCAGGGAGGGAATGAAAGGGAGCCAAGGACAGGGCCCACCAGGATGCACCTGGGGGGGGTGGCAGTCCCCCGATGGGTTGCTCTGCCACTTTTGCCAAGGTGGGACAAGGATCCCTGTGAAACCCACAACCTGCATGGGGGTACCTTGTTGCACCCCTTCAGAATTTTGTTCCTGGGGCCATGGCCCTCCCCACGCTACACCACTGGGTGGAGAAACACATGTAAATGTTAGCTTTGTGCAGTAGGCTGGTTTCTACAGATATCACCCCCTCCTCAATGCAGGCAAGCAAGAGGCATGACCAGACTTCAAGGACACATTCCAGTCAGACAAAAACACTTGAGGGGGATGTGAAGCAGGTCCAGTGAGAGATGTGGCCTGCAGAGAAATGTGAGGGTTGGGTGGAAAGGCCACATTTAGCCCTGGGCAGAAGTTTCCCTTGTCTCATATATATGTTGGTACAGTAGTGGGCTGTTGTAAAAATTGGTATCAAAAGGCCATGAAATGCTAAAAGTACATAATGAGGTCATAGCTGTCAACCCTCCCTTTTTTTGCGGGAAACTCCCTTATTCCAATGCCGTTTCCCGCTGCTATCCCGGATTGTTGATATCCCTTAAATTTCCCGGATTTCAAAGGAAGCAGCTCCTCTCCCTCCCTGCCGGCCAGGGAGGCTCCTCAGCTGCGTTGCTCGGCTGCCAATAAGGAGTCTGAGACCGACTGGGGGTGGAGCTTGCATGCCTTGTGCATCCAGACCCTCATGCCCAACCAGACAGCCAGCCTGCCTGCCATCTATGCGCTTGCTCTTTCGCTCACCCATTCACTCGCAGCCTCTGGAGCGCAGGGTGACGAGGCTACTTGGTGCCATTGCACCGCCCTTGCGGCATCCCTTATTTTCAAATCCGAAAGCTTGGAAAAATCCCTTATTTTCAAATCCGAAAGTTGACAGCTATGAATGAGGTATGGTTGGAAGGGAGTCTATTTCAGTATGAACCAGCCCATCATTTGATGTGTTTAGTTCTCTGACTATGATTTCATAGCCCTGTTAAGATGTCTCCAAAAGCGTGGGGCTCCAAGGGATGTTATTTCCCAGCTCCAAGTTTTTGAGAAGCTCATAAAAGGCACGGCAACCTCGTTCCTTGGTTTCCTACTGTTTCAGCTTCTGCTTGAACTGGTGCCACAATTCCTTCCCTAGACGTTAACTTTCTGCTGTAGCAACATAATTTTCCTGGCTGCCAAATTACCCACCAAGGAGAAAGGAGGTTATAGGCCCATTGTGCTGGATGTCTGCTGAGGTCAATGGATGAATCTGGCGCTGCCAAACCTATCAGCAGCAACTGATGCACGCGCTCGAAATTGCAAATGCAGCACCAGTCACAGACTGCTTGCGCAGGTATTAATAGTAGCATTCTGTGCGATGATATTATGTAGTACTTATTAGATCAGCATTACAGAGTAAATTAACAGAGTTAAAGGGTGGTGGGGCTTGCTGTAAAGAGAGGCAATTTAAACAAAGATTAAAGAGGAGAGGCAGTCAGGGGAGAGAAAGGCAGTCCCATGTAATACTGGAAATAATGTTTGACAACTAGGCAGAGAGGTGCAAGGGCTGAGAGGCAATAGCAGCCATGCACACTCATTGACATCCCCCACCCTGTGCCATGCTGACCTATTCTCTCTTGCCATGATGTGATGGGGAGGAGAATCATAGAATTGTAGACTTGGAAGGGACCCCGAGGGTCACCCGGTCCAATCCCTGCTATGCAGGAATCTCAACTAAAACATTCATGACAGATGGCCATCCAGCCTCTGTTTAAAAACCTCTGTCAGGTTCTCTTATCGGTTGTTCAATAGTAATACCAAGCCATCTTGTCTTTAAGTCTCTTTATTTCGTGCAAAGCTGTTTACAGTGCAGAGTTCAGTTTATCATGTCTGCTCAGAATCCGGAAGTGCCTCCCTTCTGTTTTGGCGCCAACACCAAAGCCTCGGCATCCTGAATTGCCGCCTTTTCCTCCTACGTGAGATAGGCACCGGAACTGACGCCTCCCCCTCCGAGCGAGTCTGCTGGGTGGTGCCAGGTCTCTCAGCAACTCCCTGGACACCTGGCACTCCCTGGCTCCCAGCCACTAACTGCTCCTCCCTCGAAAAGGGGCTGACAGATTCACTCGAAGATGAACCTGTCGTTAACATAGGCTGCGGGTCCCTGTATGCACTCAGAGCTGGACTGGCAGGGGTGGGCAGATCCCTGACATCCTCCAAGGAAGGAGAGTCCACAACCACAACCTACCACTCTTACCATCAAAAAGTTCTTCCTGATGTTCAGTGGGAATCTCCTTTTTTGTGACTTGAAGCTATTGGGTTGGATCCTACCCACCCGAGCAGGAGAAAACAAGCTCGCCCCATCTTCCACGTGACAGCCCTTGAGATATCTGAAGATGGATACCA
Organism: Darevskia armeniaca; assembly: GCA_034641395.1. Taxonomy (NCBI): domain Eukaryota; kingdom Metazoa; phylum Chordata; class Lepidosauria; order Squamata; family Lacertidae; genus Darevskia; species Darevskia armeniaca. The sequence goes on from JAWWNF010000563.1 coordinate 845,196, forward strand.
TAGCTCCCCTCAGTCTCCTCTTTTCCAGGCTTGAACATACCCAGCTCCTTCAACCGTTCCTCATCAGGCTTGGTTTCCAGACCCTTGATCATCTTGGTTGCCCTCCTCTGCAAATGTTCCAGCTTCTCAATATCCTAGATTGCATCACATTGTTTCATCTGCCAATATAAACTGCTCATTTTAGAGCTACTAAGTATACAGTATTTAGAGTTACTTAAGTATACAGTCACCCCTCGTTCCTGGGCCTTTGGCAGTACCTATGCTGCATACATTAGCAAGCAGCAATGTTTATCTCTGGGCTGCAAAAAGCTCCAACGGCTGTTTTTTGCAGATCATGCCGCTGCTGGGAGTAGTTCAGGGCATCCTCCCCCCCCCTTGCTCAGATGACGAAGTGGTTCATGAGAGCTTATTATGAGAGTTCAAGATGTTGGTGACGATGATCATCTTCATGCGCTACAGAAATATTTGCTGGTTTTGCTACCACAAAGTGAAAAGGAAAGACCTCACCCTGATAATTGTTGGAGAAACCAGTACTGTATAAGTTAGGGATGGGGGAATCTGTCAATTTTAGTTTCTCATGTTTTCAGTCATAAATTCAGTTCTTCACATTTCCATGTCAGTTTACAGTATCCCCCCAAAAAAACCTCTTATGAAAATGCATCATTTTAATGTGGATTTCTCTTAATACATACATTTTTGCAAAGCAATTTCCCCACATACGGTGCATTTTTGGGATGGTACTTTCTCATTTTTTGAGATATGCACCATATATGAGGAAATTGCTTTGCAAAAAAAAAATTTAATGCACACTTTATTCTGCTTTTTTGTTGTTGTTGTAAACATTACTTGGCTGGAGAACTGCACTGTAAAATCTGGAGAAGTGCAAACTTCAAAGAATGGATTTCCATTTTGGAAAGTGCAACTGTGGTAGGTTTGCCTCTGGCCCTAACTGTTCCCCTATGGAAAATTTCAAGGGACAGTAGCAGAGAGTGGAGTCCCCCAAGGACAGAGAGTGCAATTGTACATATCTCGGAGCAGGTCTCTTTGAGCTCAGGCAGAAGCTAACTTCGGAGTAGCTTTGCAGAAGCATTACACTGTAAATACTTGCATATAGAATGGAGACTTTGACTACAGTAGGCAACATTTGCCGCTCCTTTGCCGCTTCCGCTACTTCAAGTACTTTCTTTCCTGATCATTGTATACAAAATAGGGCCTCTCCCAACAGAAGGTTACAAAAATAAGTAGATCCTATGTACTCAAAAGGCAAATGCAGATCAGGTTGCTAGGCATCGCTCGAATGAGTTCTGATCCCTTCCAGGCAGGGCCTTCGTCCCAAGAAACTCATTTTTTGCTGCTTGATAATTTTGCAGGCAGATAGACCACCAGGCACCCACTGAGTCCGTACGGTAAGGGAACTGTATTTCTCTGCAGAGCACCCATTATGCGTCTGCTTCCACAAGAACAGATGCTAATTCTGTCTTCTGCTAGAGAACAGTCTGATGTGCTCATTAGGGCATTCATTCTTAGGAGTCTTCCCTTCCTTTTAGACCTCCGTACCATCTGTAGGTTGGTTATTGGTTCTAAAAGGGGAGGGAAATAAAGCAGGATTGCTTCGTAACTTAAAGGCAGCTGTTGAGGGGGAGATTGTTATAGCTAAACTCAGGGTTGCAGAACCCGGGCAGCTTTTAAAGGAAGGATGGAAAAACTTTGGCCCTACAGATGCTGCTGGGAGTTGTAGTCTATTAAAAAAAACAACCCTCTGCTTTAAAATACATGCACACGGACTCACGCAGAGCAGGGAAAAGCCACTCTGGGAGAGGATTATTTTGAGTGGGGACACAGAAAAGGGTGTGTGTGTTTAGTCCTTTCTCCGCTTCCACCAACAATACAGTGGACGCTTGGGTTGCGAACGTGATCCGTGCGGGAGGCACATTCGCAACCCGCAGTGTCACTTCTGCGTATGCGCGGGTCGCAATTTGGCGCTTCTGCGCATGCGCGGAGCGTTGAGACCCGGAAGTAACCCATTCCGGTACTTCCGGATTTGGCGCGAGTGCAACCCGAAAAAACGTAACCCGCAGCGTTCGCAACATGAGGTATGACTGTACTCTTCTGCTTCAATCAACAACTGTCAGGAGTAAGCAAGCAATATATCACACGGAGTCAGTGAAGTTTTTTTTAAAAAAATTATTTAATCTTTATTGATTTTACAATGGAGCACAGTTGTAACTCTCCGTCAGTAGTGTAAATAAAAGAAGTAAAAACAAAAGTTGGGAATAAGGTAAAGTTTTTCCCATATTGAGACTTCACTCCTCACCAACCTGTGTTCTCTACATTTCTATATCAACTGCATATTAAACAGCATCTATTTTGAAATTATCCAATACTTCTAAGAATTATATCACATTGCAGGAGTCATTCAAAGCCTGCCAAAGATTTTACATGTTTACAGTGATCTTTTAAACATTGTCTGTATTTGTCCCATTCTCGGTTAAATTTGTGATCTTGATTCCTAACTTTCACTGTCAATCTTACCATCTCAGCATACTCAAATAATTTTGTCTGCCACTCCACTTTTGTTGGTATGTTCTCTCCTTTCCAACATTTGGCTAACAGCATTCTTGCAGCCATGGTTGCATACATAAATAATTTCCTTAAATCTTTCGGTATCTCTACACCTATAATCCCCAGAAGAAAGGCTTCTGGTTTTTTGGCAAAGGTTAATTTAAACATTTTTTTAGCTCATTGTAGATCATTTCCTAAAATTCCTTTATCCTTTTGAAATTACACCACATATGATAGATAGTTCCTTCTATTTCTTTACATTTCCAACACAGGTTCGAGATGGTTCTATATATTTTTGCTAGCTTACATGCTGTCAGTGAAGTTAACTCTTTATTAGAAGAAACAAAATCTGCCCAGGAGTGTCAGGCCTAATGAGCACAGCAACTCTTCAGTAGACCTTGGCCGTATGAGGCAGTTGTATAAGTTCAAGGTCTTCGTCTTCCCACTGCCGCCTAAGTCTCTTCCTCTCCCAGGTCTTTCCCAGGCAATCTGGGACTATGTTGGCGTGCCTACCTTTGCTCCTCCCACTTCAACCCTCTCTTGGTCCTAGTAGACTGGGAGGAGGGGAGCTGGTCACAGTAGCAGGAGGAGACACCATTGCTTCTTCACCAGCCTGACTCATATCTGCCTCTTGGCCTCTCTCCTCTTCTGCTTCTGATTCTGGACTGCTCTCTGCAACAGCCTCTTCCTGCTCACTAAACCCTGTTACCGCTACAGCTTCCAACACCTCCTTCTCCCAGTCTTCTCCCTCTTCTCTCTCTGACCACTCATCATTGCTCCACCACCAATCCTTGGGCTCTGAGAAATCTTCCCTAGGGGGTTCCCCAGCTGTTGCCTCCCACCATTCCTCTGTGCCCAGCACAGGACATGAACAAGACATAATAACATAACAGGACATGAGAAACCCTTTGCTTAAACACATTTGCATACAACAATGTGGCTAACAGATATGTGCACAAGTCCCCAGTCGACTTCTATGGCCCCAATCTGGAGTTAGGGGCAATCAAACCAACCAGCACCTACGACCAAGCGAAGGACCACACACCCTGTGCCAGATCTGATCCTGAGTTAGTTTGGGGTGGGTGGAACTAAAGTTTAATTAGGGTTTTAATTTTAATTTTTCTTGCATCTCCTTCCCCGCTTCCAACTGAGAGCAAAGTGGGGACAATTCTGTGCAGGGAAGCAGCAACCATGCACCATGCAGGATGGATGCCTAAGTATAACAGCTGTTCAGTGGAGGCATTGATCCTTCAGGGTGTTAGAATCATAGAGTTGGAAGAGACCACAAGGGCCATCCAGTCCAACCCCCTGCCAAGCAGGAAACACCATCAAAGCATTCCTGACAGGTGGCTGTCAAGCCTCTGCTTAAAGACCTCCAAAGAAGGAGACTCCACCACACTCCTTGGCAGCAAATTCCACTGTCGAACAGCTCTTACTGTCAGGAAGTTCTTTCTAATGTTTAGGTGGAATCTTCTTTCTTGTAGTTTGAATCCATTGCTCCGTGTCCTCTTCTCAGGAGCAGCAGAAAACAACTTTTCTCCCTCCTCTATATGCCATCCTTTTATATATTTGAACATGGCTATCATATCACCCCTTAACCTTCTCTTCTCCAGGCTAAACATACCCAGCTCCCTAAGCCGTTCCTCATAAGGCATCGTTTCCAGGCCTTTGACCATTTTGGTTGCCCTCCTCTGGACACGTTCCAGCTTGTCAGTATCCTTCTTGAACTGTGGTGCCCAGAGTTTCAGGAAGGAGTCAGGCACCATCAGGCTTCTACGTTCTCCCAGGAAAACACAGCTGGTGGTCAGGTAGCTCTGTCTTTTTTGTGGGTTCTCCTGCCTGATCTCTGCATATTCTTCCTGCCTAATGCCCTAACTCTCTGACAGTCCCAGTTCAGTCTGCACCATACAATCCAACCCACAGTGATCCATGGCTCTCTCAGACCAACCCGGCTGACTTGATCCAATTTGTCCTCCCTTCCACAATGGGATATACTGTATTTTCCCATGTATAAGACGTTATTTTTTCCTTAGAAATAAGTGGCAAGAATTGCGGGTCGTCTTATACACGGAAAGCAGAGCGGGGACTGGTGATTGGTGGCAGCAGCCAGCAGGAGATTGGCGGCGGCGATTGGGTATGTGATTGGTTGCTGCATCAAGGCATGCTGAGGATTGGCTGTGGCTGCAGCAATTGTGTGGTTGATTTACGGCAGTGGCGATGCGTATGTGCAATCGGCTGTGGTTGCGTCGAGTGGGCCGGTGGGCCTTTGGCTGTGAGCGAGCAGACGATTTGCAGTTGTGGGCAGGCTGTAGAGTGATTGGCGGCAGTGACCCCCTGTGACAATACCGATAGGTGAGGTTAGCATATGGGAGTGCTGGAAGGGAAACAGTTAAACAGGTTACCCAATCAGAACCCAGAGGGAGAGGGAAGGTGGAGTCAGAGGGAATATAAAAGCCCACTCTGGGGAAGTTCTAGGTGGCAGTTGGTTGTTGGGTGGAGGTTCTGAGGGAGGTTTGAAGTGGTTGGTTGGTTGGCAGTTGAGAGTCAGTTAGTCAGTGAGGAAAGAGGCAGTAGTTCAGTTGAGTTAGGAACAAATAAGACAATTAAAGAACTGTAATCTTGTGAACGTTATGAAACCATATGCTGTTAAACTACAATAATAAACACAAGTTTTTGTTCGAGTTAACTCTGACTGGGCTCCGTGTGTTACCCTCTAGGGGCCTGGTTTGTGGCAGCAAGACAGAAAAGTGGTGGCACGGGGTCAATAGACGGTCAAACGTCCTGGGGCTCTGTGTGATCACTCCCCCCCCTCCAAAAGCTGAACAACTCTGGGCAATCTCCTCCCCCCACCCAAAAAAAGAAGCTCAACAACTTTGGGCAATTTCCCCCTCAATTTTTTTTATTGCGGTCCCCAAAAACAGGGGGCGTCTTATACATGGGGGGGCATGTTATACACGGAAAAATATGGTACTTTCCACCATGTTATCCACTGAGCTTGGTCTTCTCTCTAGGACAACATTTTGATGATGGATACATTGTCAGATTTGCAAACATCTCTACCAAGCTTTCCGCAAATGAGATTTCAGATCGGTGGACAATGTTGAGCAGCAATTCTGAAACAAGTCAGCATTGCAAAGAATTGACAACAGTGGCAACGCCAAGCCACTTAAAATCCAAAGCAGCATTTTTCTGGGGCAAGTAGAAAGGTTTTCACCTGGTGCCAATAAACAAAGAAGGAGAAAGCAGTCACTTCCAAGGAAAGAGCCTTTCAGCAGCAGAATATACCTTATGGAACTTAGATATACTGAATTCATTCATTCATTGTTTTATTTGTCTGTTGCTTTTCCTCGCACAAAATCATGCTCACAGCAGCTGACAATGTAACTAACAGGACGGCGTTTCAAAATCAACAGTACGAAAGCAATGTCATAGTAACATAACAAAACCACAATAGCAAATATCATAACATACAAAAACAATATGTCATTAACTATAAATATAACAAGATTACATAAACAGCATCTAATATCCAATGAGAAAGGAGCTTGACAGTTTGATCTTGCTCCTAAAACACCCCTCACAGTCTCTCTCACTGGGCCTGCAGCAACTTGCAAGTTGGATCCACTGAGATCTACTGATCCCCAATGCAATAGGTGCCTGCTTAAAGCCAGCTTATTTAAGAAGGTCTTCAGCTGAGTAATTATGTTAATGCTGTTTCATGTTGTTTTTGGCTTTACAGAGTGCATCTTTTGCTGCTTGCTAGACTGTTTCCTGGGTTAATTGCCATTTTATTGCAATGGTGGCTTAATGTGTTTTGCGGTTTGTATTTCTATTTTGTTTGGCATTTGATGGCTGTGAGCTGCTTTGAGTTCTCCTTTGAAAACAGGCAACAATTATTATTATTTAAATAAACAACAGAATTCCAATGGTGGGGCCCGCCACTGAAAAGGCCCTATCTGGGCTTATCACCCCCTACTTCCTTTGGGAGCTGTTTTTATGATGGCCAAATCATAGAACAGACCTAAGGGCCAAATGCAGTGCTCCAGGTCTCTCTGTTTGGCCACCAGAACCCTCTCCAGACCACGCCCCTCCCTTGCCACACCTCCTCTTCTTAGGCCACACCCCTCACTGGGCTTTTTTTGTAGCCTTCTTTACAGTTTTTCCTTGATAATGTTTTCCTTACCATGATGGAGGACAGAGGCAGCATGCAGGCATGTGTAATAATAATAATAATAATTTATTATTTGTACCCCGCCCATCAGGCTGAGTTTCCCCAGCCACTCTGGGCGGCTCCCAATCAAGTGTTAAAAACAATGCAGCATTAAATATCAAAAACTTCCCTGAATAGGGCTGCCTTCAGATGTCTTTTAAAAATAGGATAGCTGCTTATTTCCTTGACACTTGATGGGAGGGCATTCCACAGGGCGGGCGCCACTACTGAGAAGGCCCTCTGTCTGTTTCCCTGTAACCTCACTTCTCGCAATGAGGGAACCGCCAGAAGGCCCTCAGCGCTGGATCTCAGTGTCAGGGCTGAACGATGGGGGTGGAGACGCTCCTGCAGGTATACAGGACAAATTAGTCTACTGTAGAAAGGAAAAATGTGTAATTGTTGCTCTGCACACTTTTGCCTCTGCCTCTGCCCATCACTGCCGTGCAGTGCTCAGATGATAATGTGGTCCTCGGGCAGAAAGCATCCTCCATCTCCACCTTAGTGGCTTGCTAATCAGATGCTCACTACTTTGACTACACTTGGGTGGGACGGTCTACTTTTAAAAATAAATTTTATCAAGGTTTATAGAGAAAAATACAAACTTTAAAATAGAAACCTTTTTAAAAAACAAAAACAAACCAAGACTTTTATCTAAATACAATAAAAACACAAAACGGGGGGAGGGAGGGTGTGAGAGAGAAATACAGTCGTACCTTGGAAGTTGAACTGAATCAGTTCCGGAAGTCCATTCGACTTCCAAAACGTTCGAAAACCAAAGTGCGGCTTCTGATTGGCTGCAGGAAGCTCCTGCAGCCAAGTGGACGCCGTGAAAGCCCCATCGGATGTTCGGCTTCCAAAAATAGTTCTCAAACCGGAACACTCACTTCCGGGTTTGTGATGTTCAGGAGCCAAAATATTCGGGGACTAAACTGTTCGACTTCCAAGGTACCACTGTAGAGAAAGTAAAAGGATAAAAAAGAGTAGAAAAAGAGGTTAAAAAAGAAAAGTAGAAAAATAATATTCAGTAAGTAAAGAACTTCTGGTTCTTCATCTGTCTATATATATGTACACACACACAAACACTTCAATCCAATATAACACCCAACAAAGCCACTTTCTATAAACAAACATTTTCTCCAATCCAGATATCATGACTTCTTTTTCACACAAAAAGTCTATGGGAGGTTTCCAATCTTTAACAAATGTCAACAATGACTTTTCTCTGACTAAACATGTCAGTTGGGTCTACATTTATCCAGACATAAAGCACTCTCAGGTAAGATCAAAAGCCTCCCCTTTCCCCCTTTTCTCTATCTCCATTTCTCTGTTTGAAGGCTTCCTTTCCTCCTCACCCTCCAGCTGACTTGTCTTTGGGTGTAGAGCCAGTGAGATGTAGTGGTTAAGAGTGGTAGACTCGTAATCTGGTGAACCGGGTTCGCGTCTCTGCTCCTCCACATGCAGCTGCTGGGTGACCTTGGGCTAGTCACACTTCTTTGAAGTCTCTCAGCCCCACTCACCTCATAGAGTGTTTGTTGTGGGGGAGGAAGGGAAAGGAGAATGTTAGCCGCTTTGAGACTCCTTCGGGTAGTGATGAAGCGCGATATCAAATCCAAACTCCTCCTCCTCTTCTTCTTCTTCTTCTGAGCCAGGATGAGATCAACAAATAAGTAAATAGAGGAGTATGGGGAAGTGTGGCAGGAATGAGGGGCACATTTTACACAATTCATTTAGTTGCCAAAAAAATAAAACTCCACCCCCACTGACCCCCTGCTTTACACCCAAACTGTTTGCATCTGGTTTGGCCTTCACTAGCGTTGCTTGAGTCTCTTGTATCATGGCTTAAGTGAAATATTGCCTCTTGAGTCAGTGGTTTGCATTGGCTTGCTTGCTCATTTGCGATACACAATGACTGAAAGGAACTGCGGAAGCTGCGTAGTTCTGGCACATGTGATATTCCCATATTAAGTATCACTGGAGTATATGAACCTTGTGCTATATGATGACCCAAGAAGCCCTGGGCTTTCCGAGTGAGTCTATGCCATATGTGATGCATGTGACTGCAAAGAAGAATGGGAGCTGTCATGAGACAGATTCATGTGTGAAGTTGCTTCTGCACAGCGGCTTGGAGCATACAAATGTTGCACTGTACAATGGGGTAGATACCATAAAGCTTGGAGAGCTCAGGCTCTCGTTGCTTGCAAAATTCATCAAGCACAACGAGGAGCCCCTCCAGAAATAAAAATATTGCTGAAACAAAATAAAATTAAAAAATTCCTTCCAGTAGCACCTTAAAGGTAAAGGGGTAAAGGGACCCCTGACCATTAGGTCCAGTCGTGACCAACTCTGGGGTTGCGGCGCTCATCTGAGGGAGCCGGCGTACAGCTTCCAGGTCATATGGCTAGCATGACAAAGCCGCTTCTGGTGAACCAGAGCAGCGCATGGAAATGGCGTTTACCTTCCCGCTGCAGCGGTACCTATTTATCTACTTGCACTTTGACGTGCTTTCGATCTGCTAGATTGGCAGGAGCAGGGACCGAGCGACGGGAGCTCACCCCATCGCGGGGATTCGAACCGCCGACCTTCTGATCGGCAAGCCCTAGACTCTGTGGTTTAACCCACAGCACTACCTGTGTCCCTTAGAGCAGTGTTCCCCAACCTTGGGCCTCCAGCTGTTTTCGGACTACAATTCCCATCATCCCTGACCACTGGTCTTGCTAGCGAGGGATGATGGGAGTTGTAGTCCAAAAACAGCTGGAGGCCCAAGGTTGGGGAACACTGTCTTAGAGCACCTTAGTAGCACCTTAGAGACCAACTAAGTTTGTTCTTGGTATGTATCTGAAGAAGTGTGCATGCACACGAAAGCTCATACCAAGAACTAATTTAGTTGGTCTCTAAGGTGCTACTGGAAGGATTTATTATTATTATTATTATTATTTTGTTTCGACTACAGCAGACCAACACGGCTACCTACCTGTAACTAAAAATATTGCTGGTTGAATTCCAAGCTAGAGAATAATTCTGTTTTCCCAACTCATTCCCCAGTCCCCTTCCCAGTTAGCTTCAAACCCATCACCCACATAGCCGCCAATGTTTCTCTGATGAAAATAGGGATGTCCCATTCCATAAAAATAATTTTTTTATTATTTATATCCCGCCCATCTGACTGGGTTGCCCCAGCCACTCTGGGCAGCTTCCAACATATTTTAAAAACATAATGAAACATTTAAAAAAAAAAAAACTTCCCTGTACAGGGCTGCCTTCAGATGTCTTCTAAAGGTTGTATAGTTACTTATCTCCTTGGCTCGGGATCACATAACACCATACCCTTCTCTGGTGAAAATAGGGACACCCTAAGGAAAAGTGGAGGACACAGGTGGTGCTGTGGGTTAAACCACAGAGCCTAGGGCTTGCCGATCAGAAGGTTGGCGGTTCGAATCCCTGTGACGGGGTGAACTCCCATTGCTCAGTCCCTGCTCCTGCAACCTAGTAGTTCGAAAGCACACAGTGCAAGTAGATAAATAGGTACTGCTCCGGCGGGACGGTAAATGGCGTTTCCGTGCGCTGCTCTGGTTTGCCAGAAGCAGCTTAGTCATGCTGGTCACATGACCCGGAAGCTGTACGCTGGCTCCCTCAGCCAATAAAGCAAGATGAGCGCCGCAACCCCAGAGTCGTCCGCGACTGGACCTAATGACCAGGGGTCCCTTTACCTTTACCTTAAGGAAAAGTGGGACATTCTGGAATCAAATCACACACTGGGGCAGCTTCTGCAAATCCAGAACTGTCCCTGAAAAATAGGGACGCTTGGAGAATCTGCACCCATCCTTTCTGAAAAATAGGGACGCTTGGAGAATCTGCACCCATCCTTTCTGAAAAATATGGACGCTTGGAGAATCTGCAACCATCCTTTCTGCATTTCTATAAATCTCACTTAATGGGTGAGGGGGGCCGCAGCAGTGGTGCCCCTGTTGCAATGTGAGAAGAGGGATGGAAGGAAATGGGATCCCTGGCTCCTTGCCCTCTCTGGTGGGCTGATTACAGGAATGATGGCCCCAGTGACTCTTGGGAGTTGCACCTTATCCAAGGGTGATTGTGAAAGGCAGCCCCTCTGCTGCTCTTGCCATGTCATCCTCGAAGTATTATTAACGGGGAAATGGGCTTGGAGGGTTGGAGTATTGGGGCTGGCAGGGAGGGTATTGGAAGGAGGTTAGTGAGAGGGTTGGAGTGGAGAACTTCTTTAAAGAACCTAAATGCCCAGCATTTTCTTTTCACAGTGGCCTACCAGATGCCCACAGAAAGCCCACTAGCTTCCAAGGTGAGGGGAACTGGAGTTAGTGACTTAGAAAATGTTATGTATTGAGATGAATCCTAGAACAATAGGATCCAGAATGCAGCAGTCTGATTGGTCCGCAGGAGCCACCCAATCCAGCTCCAGGTGGAAGTGAATCAGTGACCTGATTGGCTTGCAAGAGCTTCCAATCAGGCTCCTGGATGAAGTGAATCCGCAACCTGATTGGCCTACAGGAGTAGCCCGGAATTAGCCAATCACGTGGGGCCCATTGTGTAAATAATGTATATATTGCAGACGTTTTGGGGAAAGATTCATTCCTTGCTACTATGAGCTGAATAAAGAGCATGAAATTCACACTTGAGTAGATTTCAGAAAACAAGCCAAGCTATTTCTGATTTTGGAGTAAAAGAGCACAACTTGTTTCCAAGCCAATTCAATTTAGGCTGCGGTGTGGGAGAGCTTACCTGTCACTATTGATGGGCCAATAAAGTTTGTAATCTATGTGAATCCAAACCGTCTGTGCCCACATGCATTCCTGGTTACAATGATGTAACCAGGTTTACAGAACTAATAACTGCATGTGTGTGTTTGTGTACCAACATATTATTATGCCTTTTAGAGCAACAAACATTTCACATTCAGGAATGTGGAAAGTTAAAAGACAAAGAAAAAGGCTGGGATGTGCGTCTGAATGGAGAATGAAACACAGACAGGATTGCCTCACTTTCTTGAAATGTAATTACTTTTTTAAAAAGTCATGCTATAGCTGCATCACAACACTGACCTGCCAAAACTCTGCATAAACTTTTAGTCCTCAAACAGAAGGGTGATATTCCCCAAGGCTACAAAATGTCAGAGATCTGATCAAGTTCTGTCCCATGACACTTTGGTGTCTGAAATACAAAATCCAAGTGGCCATATTCAGCCAGGGGGGAGAATGTTAATATGCTGGTGTTTCTTTGGGGGTTGAATGTTGCCCACAAAAGAAACGCCAGCATATTAACATTCTTCCTCCTGGCTGAATATGGTTTTCCAAAAACTGAGAAAGAACTCATTGTGATGTATAATTTAGCTCTAATCTACAAGGCCAGTGGAAGCTGAAAATTTATTTATGATTCCCCCTGTATGCACCATTATTAGCTCTAAGCAGAAAGCTTGCTTTCAGCTTGGTTTTCCGGGGGAAGGGGGAGATGAAAATGGGGGCAAATGCCTTTTCACCATGGTGGCCACTTTCATGGTGGCAGACGTCGCCTTGACAGCCACCAGCTGGTGGCTGACATTTTTATTTCCCACAATTCCCATGGGAATGGCATTGTCTTAACATGTCGCACCTTCCCCAGGAAATGTCCCCCTGTTTTCCTTCCACCCTTCTGAAAATTGCTGAAATGGTTTCCTAATTTCCGACACTGTCCAGTTGGGTGGCAGATAACGGGGCGCATTTTGGACCACCCTTAAAGATCCCAAATATGTGGATGTTTCATGAAGGAAGGCAGAGGTGTCCCCCTGCTAACTCCACCATATTCTTCTGGTACAGCTGATGCTGGCCTGTTGCTGCTTATATGTTGTGTCTCCCTGCTTGCTGTACAGCTGGCTCCCGTTCTGCTTCCTACCACATAAGGACATATCTGGTAGGAGTGTTGCTCTTCCCTGGGGAGGAGGAGAAGTTCATAGACATAGAGCAGGCTTCACCAACCTGGTGTCCTCATAGAATCATAGAGTTGGAAGAGACCACAAGGGCCATCCAGTCCAACCCCCTGCCAAGCAGGAAACACCATCAAAGCATTCCTGACAGGTGGCTGTCAAGCCTCTGCTTAAAGACCTCCAAAGAAGGAGACTCCACCACACTCCTTGGCAGCAAATTCCACTGTCAAACAGCTCTTACTGTCAGGAAGTTCTTTCTAATGTTTAGGTGGAATCTTCTTTCTTGTAGTTTGAATCCATTGCTCCGTGTCTTCTTCTCAAGAGCAGCAGAAAACAAGCTTTCTCCCTCCTCTATATGACATCCTTTTATATATTTGAACATGGCTATCATATCACCCCTTAACCTTCTCTTCTCCAGGCTAAACATACCCAGCTCCCTAAGCCGTTCCTCATAAGGCATCGTTTCCAGGCCTTTGACCATTTTGGTTGCCCTCCTCTGGACACGTTCCAGCTTGTCAGTATCCTTCTTGAACAGTGGTGCCCAGAACTGGACACAGTATTCCAGGTGAGGTCTGACCAGAGCGGAATACAGTGGTACTATTACTTCCCTTGATCTAGATGCTATACTCCTATTGATGCAGCCCAGAATTGCATTGGCTTTTTTAGCTGCTGCATCACACTGTTGACTCATGTCAAGTTTGTGGTCTACCAAGACTCCTAGATCCTTTTCACATGTACTGCTCTCAAGCCTCCTCCAGAGGTTCTGGACTGCAGTTCCCGAGTGTGCAGTGGGGAGCCCAGCCGGCCGACACAGCTGACACTACCCTACTTTGAGGGGTGCACTCACGACACCCTGCAAGCCCTGTGCCGCTTTGCATTTCAAACATGAGTGTTTGGGGTATCAACCTGCCTTATTAGACGTTCTTGCAGAACTTGCATTGGGTTGCATGTGGCAGGCAACAATCGGCCTGCGGCCTTCTGCATATGCACAGTTGCATGTTCTTGATAGTCTGTTCCGCTTTCTCCTTATATCCAGAAGACAGTTGAGATTTTGATCCTTTGCATTTGAAGGCATCAAATCCCTACAGGCTGTGTTAATTGCATTGGCAGGTTCTGCCAATTTGCCCTCCAGCTCTGTTAGAACCCAACCCCCCCCCCCAGGCTCTGGATGAAATCTGGCACCTCTGCTTTCAGATATACATCAGCTTTGCAATGCATTTATCATGCAGGCAATTTGAAAACCAACAGGCCCCTGGGTGGCCTGTTGGGTGGATGGATGGGAGATGACTATTCAAAGTGTGTTTGGAGCCCTGGAGGAGGGGAGGGTCTCTTGGAAGCTGGTCAGGGGCTTCTTAATGGGAAAACTTGGTAAGAGCTACCAACCTTCCCAGAAAGATCTCTTGTGTACCACTTCCCAGGCATTTCACACACAGCAGTAGCGATGCCCAACTATGGCCGCACATGAACTGAGCATTCTCTCTATAACATACCCCAGAATCCTTTGCACTGTTTCAGTGGTTGGCATTAAAGCATATTGGTTACATTTATAGATCCCTCGTTTCTAGAGGCAACTCTAGGCTACGCACTGTGTTCTCCCCTGCTCCCAATTTTATCCTCACAACAACTCTGTAAAGTAGGTTAAGCTGAGAGATTGGCCCAGTGGGATGGAGGTGGCGCTGTGGTCTAAACCATTGAGCCACTTGGGCTTACCGATCAGAAGGTCGGCGGTTCGGATCCCTGCGACGGGATGAGCTCCCGTTGCTGTGTCCCAGCTCCTGCCAACCTAGCAGTTCGAAAGCACGCCTGTGTGAGTAGATAAATAGGTACCACACTGTGTTCTCCCCCGCTACTAATTTTATCCTCACAACAACTCTGTATAGTAGGTTAAGCTGAGAATTTGGCCCAAGGTCACCCAGCAAGCCTCATATCTACATAGGGATTTGAAATTGGGTCTTCCCAGTTCTGGTTCAAACCACTACACCCCACTAGGTCACAAAGGTCATTCTAAAGCAAGGATTGGACACCTGTGGCCACCCACAACTCCCATAATCCTGGATCCTGGTTGGGGCTGATGGAAATTGGAATCCAACAACAGCTGGAGGCCATCACACTAGATCAGGGGTGTTTAAGCAGACATATCAACATAGCCGCCCTGAAAGCCACTGGCTTAGCAGAAACAGCTTTCGGTCTCCATGGAAGGGCTTGGTCTGTTTGGAGAAAAGAATATCTGAGGCGTGATTGTGAAAGTCAAAGAAGCACCGGTGAGTCCGATTAACATTTTGGCATGTGGAAGATGCTTCCTCCCTTGGGCAAAGTGACATTTCAGTTTGGCCAAGTCATCATCATTTCCCTGGCCTCGTGTCTGTGCGTAACCTCCGATCAAGATAAACCTTTGTCTCTCACCCAACATGTTAATCAACAGGAAACAACTGTCCATTGCTGAGGCATGTTTTGAAGTTTGTCATCTTTATAGATCTCCGTTTCCTCCGGTGTGTGTCATGTGCATTAGCATATCGTGAGACATTTTGAGACAGAAGAGCTAATTGGCAGTGTGACTTCTTTCTAGGGTTTTTTTTTTAAAAAAACAACAACTGGTTTTTAAGAAGAGGTGATCATTTGTAAATAATAATCTTGATCATTACATTTGTTCTAATTAAACAATGAGGCATATCAGGAGTACAGTAATCATGAGATAATCACATCCCTGGCATAATTATCAGGTACGGGGCACAGCCAAGTATCTCTAATGCCGCAGAGTGTGATTATCTTGTGATAACTGCACCCTGTAGGTTGCTTAATTTTCATTAGAAAATGGAATTATTTTTATTAAAGTGAACAAGGGGTGGAAGTGGGGGGGGGGCGCGAAGCTGTCCTTCTGACAGAGGAAGAGAAGACTGATAGATTACAGTGGAACTGTGGCTTAGCTGGAATTTCAGGTGGGCTGATACAATGTGGATTAATCATTGACTGCAGGTGCTCTGTTCAGATCCACGTGGCTTTGCTATGATATGAATAACGATGGACTTAATACGTCTGGCTCTGTCTGGAAGCTACGAAAGAGGGTCAAGTCAGCTGCACTGAGTTATAAAGCTGCATATAAGGAACAGCCAGGGGAAATTAGGGTTGCCAGACATCCAGAATTTCCCAGAATGCTGCAGTTGGCAGTAGTATCCTGGCAGGAATTGGTCAAATGTCCGGGAAAATCCTATTTTCCATAAAAATTAGCTCAAAACTGGCATTCCCCACCATGATTTTGCTAAAAAAGCTCAACAACTTTGCCCCCCTCCCAAGAAATGCTCCATAAGTTTTCTATCCGGATTTTCACTGTTTGAATTATGGCAACCCTAATAAGATATTTTTAGGAAGTCCCCAATTGCACACACAATTGTTGCAATCACTTGCCATTTCTAATATCCTTCCCTACAGTATGTTTGCGGTTGGGGTGGGGGGAGAAATTCAACTCAGTTCACATTTAAAGGTTTCACAAAGGTGAAACCATATGTGAGCTTAAACATAGCCACCCTTTCAAATTTGCACTTCTCTGAATCTTGCCATGCACATGCTAGGGTATATAGGTGGAACTAACATAGAAAAGGTCAGAAGGTCGGCGGTTCGAATCCCCGCGACGGGGTGAGCTCCCGTTGCTTGGTCCCTGCTCCTGCCAACCTAGCAGTTCAAAAGCACATCAAAGTGCAAGTAGATAAATACGGTAGGTACCGCTGCAGCGGGAAGCTAAACGGTGTTTCCGTGCGCTGCTCTGGTTCGCCAGAAGTGGCTTTGTCATGCTGGCCACATGACCTGGAAGCTGTACGCCGGCTCCCTTGGCCAATAAAGCGAGATGAGCGCCACAACCCCAGAGTCGGTCACGACTGGAACTAATGGTCAGGGGTCCCTTTACCTTTACTAACATAGAAAAATGCATTATATGTGGGGAAACTTCTCTGCAAAAAAAAATAAATGTGTTTAGTGGGAGTAATTTGCACGACAAGAAAGTGTTTAGTGGGAGTAATTTGCACGACAGGGCAGGTGAATTTCCACGAGGATTTAAAAGAACACACAAACTGATGTGGAAATCGGGAGAGCTGAATTAAAGAGTGGAAAAATAAGAAACCGAGAGAAACCAAAATTACCCTAATTTAGGGTCACATCCCCCTTTTTCAATATGGCTGCCAGTTTGCAGCATGGAAATTTGCGTTCCCGAGTCCTTTATCTGACCTCTTTCCACTCAGTTCTACTCAATGGCCTTGTTTGGGTGCTGTGTTCCCAGCTTGACAAATTATAGTTCAGCAGCTGGAAATAAGAGATGGGACTGCGTGGTCATTGCTCCCTCTTTCTTGGTATTTACAACCTTGTTTAATTAAAACACGGTTAGTCATTACAGCCACAGTGGAGAACTATATATTAATGCCAAATTGTAAACCAGGATCTTAAACCACAGTTCTAAGTCAAGTTTAATTAAACTGAGATATAAGCCCCAGAGAAGAGGTTTTAAGTCTGTTCTATGCTATGTATTTTGGTAATTTTCCTGTGGCAGCATGTGGAGCTGATCCAGCCTAGCCATTCTTCAGTCTCTCTCCCCAGTTTGTAATTGGTCAAACAGGCTGTAAGGAACCATTGTGATAGGCCTTATTCTCTTTTCTAGTTTGCATTGGGTCTGTTTTAATAAAACCTGATAACTATCATGATGATTTATTAATTTTATTATTCATCCGAAGATCCCACGATGGTTCACAACAGAAAAATACAAAATAAGAATACAAAATATGTAATAAAACAAAACTAACAACCGCTCTTTCACAAACACGTTTTAAAAAGCCATAGAATGTTAATCAGCAGATAACTTTGTTGAAGAGAAATGTTTTCAATTGGCGCCTAAAAGTATGTAATGAAGGCACCAGGTGAGCCACTCTGGGGAGAGCATCTCACAAATGGAGAGCCAACGCAGAAAAGACCCATTCTCATGTTGCCACCTTCTGGGACCTCTTGTGGTGATGGCAGAACAGGTCTTCTCCGCAGTAGCTCCCCATTTATGAAATCCTCTTTTCAAGTAGGCTCACCTGGTGCCAACCTTGTCATCATTTTGGGGGGTTATTTGGGCGCCATCAATGATTTATTGTTCGATCTGTTTCCAATATGCTTTTTTGCCAATTTATTCTTGCAGTTTTACTTGCTTGTAAATCTAGGGTTGCCATACCTTGAAGAGCAAAAAAGAGGACAGCCTGAACCACTGCCAGTCCGAGACGGGGATAGAGGCATGCAGGGCTGACGCTGCTGCTACCGCACGCCTCTTTCTCTGACTCGGGCTGGCAGTGGCGTGCAGAGCGCCCGCGCCCGCATGCTTCTTTCCCTAGCTTGGGCTGGCAGAAGCTGCTGCCAGCCCGAGTCCAACACATCCACACTCAGGACATTTCCTTTAAAATGTAAAAAATCCTCCCAGATGGGTATGTTGCCCCCCACAAGAGGACTTGTCTGGGTTTCCCAGGATGTATGGCAACCCTAGAAATCACTTTGGGGATTTTTAGAGGGACAAGATACACAGAATAAATTAACATGGTGGGCTGGTGAGGAGGGCTCCCTGGTCCTGAAAGGGGTAATTGTGCCCCTGAAGGACCAGGTGCGCAGCCTGGGAGTCATTTTGGACTCACAGCTGTCCATGGAGGTGTAGGTCAATTCTGTGTCCAGGGCAGCTGTCTACCAGCTCCATCTGGTATGCAGGCTGAGACCCTACCTACCCGCAGACTGTCTCCCCAGAGTGGTGCATGCTCTGGTTATCTCCCGCTTGGACTACTGCAATGTGCTCTACGTGGGGCTACCTTTGAAGGTGACCCCTTCGGTGGCAGCTAGACTGGTGACTGGGAGTGGCCACCGAGACCATATAACGCTGGTCCAGAATGACCTACATTGGCTCCCGGTACGTTTCCGAGCACAATTCAAAGTGTTGGTGCTGACCTTTAAAGCCCTAAACGGCCTCGGTCCTGTATACCTCAATGAGCATCTCCACCCCCATCGTCCAGCCCGGACACTGAGGTCCAGCTCCGAGGGCCTTCTGGCAGCTCCCTCACTACGAGATGTGAGGTTACAGGGAAGCAGGCAGAGGGCCTTCTCGGTAGTGGCACCCACCCTGTGGAACGCCCTCCCATCAGATGTCAAGGAAGTAAACAACTATCTGACTTTTAGAAGACATCTGAAGGCAGCCCTGTTTAGGGAAGTTTTTTTAATGTTTGGTGTTTTATTGTGTTTTTAATATCCCCCCAGAGTGGATGGGGAAACCCAGCCAGATGGGCGGGGTATAAGTAATAAATTATTATTATTATTATTATTATTATTATTATTATTATTATTACACAACCCTAAACTTGTTTCATTCTGTCTTTTTCTGCTCATCAGTGTAACAGTGACTTTGTGCCTGTTTGCGGCTCCAACGGCGACACCTATCAGAACGAGTGCTACTTGAGACAGGCTGCCTGCAAGCAACAAAGCGAAATCCTTGTGGCGTCAGAAGGATCGTGTGCCACTGGTAGGTCTAGCAGGCTCTGTACGGCATATTATCTTAAGCCAAATCTAATAGGCTGTGTGTCATCTCGAACAGTTGTTTTCCTTTGCTGCCTGATTCATTCCAGTAATTGAAAGCTTGGCACAACATGTACTGACAACTACATTTGGGGTTTTGTGGTTGTTTCTGCCTTGCAGCAAACCATTTCAGAACCTGGGAACTAGGTTTTCATTTTAGGGTTTCCATATGTCCTCTTTTTCCAGGACGTGTCCTCTTTTTCATGGGTAGAGTCATCATAAAGGTAAAGGGACCCCTGACCATTAGGTCCAGTCACAGACGACTCTGGGGTTGCGGCGCTCATCTCGCATTATTGGCCGAGGGAGCCGGTGTACAGGTTCCGGGTCATGTGGCCAGCATGACTAAGCCGCTTCTGGCGAACCAGAGCAGCGCACGGAAACGTTGTTTACCTTCCCGCCAGAGTGGTACCTATTTATCTACTTGCACTTTGACATGCTTTCGAACTGCTAGGTTGGCAGGAGCAGGGACCGAGCAACGGGAGCTCACCCCGTCGCAGGAATTCGAACTGCCGACCTTCTGATCAGCAAGCCTGAAGTTGGCAAATGTGTCCTCTTTCTTGCTCTTCAAAATATGGCAACCCTAGAATGTGTGACCTGCAAGATGAGTTCACGGGGTGTTCTGACCTGCTTCTGACACAGGACCAATGAGGAAAAGCGAGAGTAGCACTACCCAATAGGAAACATCCAGTGATATCTGCCTGTTTGTGCAATGGAAATCTGCTTCAACAATGGACCTCTAGCCACTTGCAAATTTGCTGCAATGCACATTTTCGGGGCGTGCGTGATGGGTTGGAAGGGGGAAGCCCAATTGTGTGAGTGGACACCCACTCATGCTATGTTAGCTCTCATCCAATATATATTTGGCAATGGAATGGTGTTGCCTCAGTTTACCTGGAAGGGACTGGGGCACAGATGCAGATTGGCTCTGCTGGTGCATCTGCGTAGCCCCAGCCTTGCAACCTGCCCTGGAACCATCCACGTAAGTTGCAGTGCTGCCAATGTCATCCCCAGCCAGCAGGACCAGTGGTCAGGGATGATGGGAATTCCTGAAGGAAGGAAGACCAAAAGAGACCCAGCTGAAAGGCTCAGCCTCTTTTATTTGGCCTTTGACCCCCACCCCCGGCCGAATGTCCATTGTCCTACCTGGCCGAGGGTGGGTCAAAGGACAACCTAAGCAGGTGGGTGGCACTTGGCCCGGTAACCCCCGCCCGGTGCCGCAAACCCCGCCCACCTGTGGGAGGGAGGGCAGAAATTGTGGTCCAAAAATAGCTGGAGACCCAGATTTGGGAAGCCCTGCCCTAAAAGGGATCATAAGAGAAGGAATAGGGACTTGCAAGACGGTGTTAAGTGGTCAAATAAGCAGTGGCGTAGGAAGGTAAATTGGTACCCGGTTGCAAATTCTTTTTTGTCACCCCCCCCCCATGTGGAGGCAAGGTTCCACCCAGCCAGGGCTCCACCCAGCAGCCTTTCTATTGGGCTTACTGACACATTGCACCAGGGCACTGCCCTCTCAGGGGGGCACCAAGGTGCCATCTTCAAGGGGGTGACATTTGGCACCTCCACCTAGAGTCCCAAGCAATGCCACAGCAAGCCCAGTGGCTATAAGCTTGGGACTCACCACAGCCATGCTAAAGCATTAGCCATGCTTGCCTTACTCAGTCCACCTGGACCTGGGGTACCATCCACCCACACCCCTTCAAGTCACAGCAAGCACAGACAGTGCTGCCCAAGGGCCCTATCCCCACTTGCCTGCAGTCGGGCATCATCCACCAGCCCAGCCTGAGGGAGCCCCAATCTTTCTGAGTGCCCCGCGTTGCCCGTTTTGCACTCCCCCACAATGCTCTGTGGCACCTCATTTGCTTGCAGGAGTTGCTCCGCCTCCAGCCCCAACTAAGATTCCTTGAACGATTCCCTTCAAAGAATCCCTCTACAGAGACGCTCTAGGACAGTGATGGCTAACCTTGACACTCCAGATGTTTTGGAACTACAACTCCCATCATCCCTAGCTAACAGGACCAGTGATCAGGGATGATGGGAGTTGTAGTCCCAGAACATCTGGAGTGTCAAGGTTAGCCATCTCTGCTCTAGGAATACCACTTGCTGCTCCAAGGCAACCTGAAAGGAAAGGACATTCAGAAGCACCTAATGTTCCCTGGACTTTCAGGTTGCCTTGGAGCAGCAAGCGGTATTCCTAGAGCGTCTCTGTGGAGGGATTCTCCACAGAGCAACTCCTGCATGCAAATGAGGTGCCGCAGAGCATTGTGGGGGAGCACAAAACGGGCAACGCGGGGCACTCAGAAAGATTGGGGCTTCCTCAGGCTGGGCCGGTGGATGATTCCCATGTGCTCGCTGTGATTTGAAGGGATGTGGGCGGATGGCACCCCAGGTCCAGGTGGACTGAGGAAAGCAAGCATGGCTAATGCTTTAGCATGGCTGTGGTGAGTCCCAAGCCTACAGCCACTGGCTTTGCTGCAGCTTTGCTTGAGACTCTAGGTGGAGGTGCCAAATGTCACCCCCTTGAAGATGGCACCTTGGTGCCCCCCTAAGAGGGCAGTGTCCCAAATAGGAAAGATAGCTCTAGGCATGCTTCTCCTGTTCAGCCTCCCCTACTAAAAGCCTTGCTCAGTGCTTTGCTTTTTCTTCCTGGCTGCTGGGCGGAGCCCTGAGTTGCAAGGGGGGCACCAAGTGTCACCCCCCTCTGGGGTGGCACCCGGGGCGGCCCGCCCCCACCGCCCCACCCTTGCTCCGCCCCTGCAGATAACATTCTTAAAGTAGCTGGAAAGATAGGAGTGAGAAGTCTTCACGATAGCCATCTTGTCTCATGGTGTTAGATTTGTGTGGCTCTTGCAATTTTGTGGCGTTTCAGAGAGCGAGAAAGGCCAGCTACGAGATTTAATGCTTACTTTCCTTATGCGGCAAAATAATGAATAGGAGGGTTTATCCGAGACCTTTTGGCTCAGAGGAATGTGTGTGCGAGGGAAGATAATCTTGTTTGTCATCATAGAAAGCAGGACAGAGTTGCACGAGAGGCCCATTTGCCTTTTGCAGTTTGCGATAATATGGCAAAAAAAGAGAGAATCCAATTTCTGAGGCTTACTTATCTACAAAGCAAGCAATTGTGCAAAAGAAAGAAAGAAAATGTTTGCAGGCTCATCTTTTGTTTGGACACACACAGGGTTGCTGTTTTGTTTTTAATTGCAAGCCACAACTGCAATTTGAAGAGCATCACAGCTTCATTTAAAAGGAAGATTCAAAAAGAAAACCGGAATGATGATGGAGGTTTGCAAACTGATCTAGATTAACCAGATCTGACTGTAGATAAATTGGGATTCTGACTCTCGGCATTCAAACAGAATCCCAATTTTGTGTTTTGCAAGGTCTCCGTTTCCCTTCCTAACTGCCGGTGACACTGAGGAGCCTTTGCGAACCGAATCTCTGCCTCTACGCAGCTTTTTGTTCAGATGCATCAAGCGCTTTCCTTTTAAAGAGTAGCAGCGCCTACTCAGAAGTAAGCGCCGTTGAATCCAACGCGACTTGCTCCCGGGCAAGCCTGTATGGAACTGCAGCTGGAATTTCCTTTTAAACGATATCTCTCCAAGTAATTTTCAATGTAGTTTTCAAGTTTAATTACAGGGCTACTTAACCAAGTGCTTTTATTGACCAGGAATCCAAGCATAGATATTAACTGATTGCTATTTGGCCAGAGTATTTGGTAACATAAGGAGCCGGTCTATCTTGCTCAGTGCTGTCCACCCAGGGGGTATAGGATGGGGAGGCCCAGAGGAGCCATGGCCCCAGGCGCAATTTTTTGATGGGGCATGAGGGGGTGTAACACGGCTCCCTCATCGAGGCTGGAGCCATGAGGAGGCAAGCCAAGCCTGGTCACCAAGGAGGTTTAAATTCCAAAATAATATTCCAAAACACCAGAGTGGTGCATGCTCTAGTTATCTCCTGCTTGGACTACTGCTACACTCTCTACGTGGGGCTACCTTTGAAGGTGACCCGGAAACTACAACTAATCCCACCCCTGGGCTGGCCGAGAGCAAGGGTGAGGATAATGGCGTTCCTGCCACCCACCAAGGAGAGGTGAGAGGCTCTGGCAGCTTCCTCCTTCACAAATGGGGTGCCACAGTCCGCAGCTTTGCCCTCCTCTTGGGGCTGCAGCGAGCCTCTTTCTCCCTCCCCTTGCTTTGCCTCACTTGCCAATGGCTCAGACTGCTGCGGCTCGGTCAGCGGTGAGGGCTTGGGCTGGTGTGGCCACCCTCCAGGTCCAACCCCCCCCAAGCGCACACACATCCACACACGCATCCCCAGTTGCTAAGACCACAGGTCTGCCCTGAATGGCAGCAGCTGTCCAGGGTTTCAGCCCCTCCCAGACTGACCTGCAGATGTCAAGGATTAAACCTGAGACAAGGCAGATGCTCTGATTCAGAGCTACACATGTCACTTCCCTTGTACCAATTCTATAGTATCAATTTACCAGGATCTGGTAGTAGTAGTAGTAGTAGTAGTAGTAGTATAAATAAATAAATAATATATTAGGGGCGCGGTGGCGCTGTGGTCTAAACCACAGAGCCTAGGGCTTGCCGATCTGAAGGTCAGTGGTTCGAATCCCCACGACGGGGTGAGCTCCTGTTGTTCAGTCCCTGCTCCTGCCAACCTAGCAGTTCGAAAGCACATCAAAGTGCAAGTAGTTAAATAGGTACCACTCTGGCGGCAAGGTAAATGGCGTTTCCATGCACTGCTCTGGTTCACCAGAAGCTGCTTAGTCATGCTGGCCACATGACCCGGAAGCTGTACGCCGGCTCCCTCGGCCAATAAAGCGAGATGAGCGCCGCAACCCCAGAGTCGTCCGCGACTGGACCTAATGGTCAGGGTGTTGTGATGGTATGGAACGGTCTTTACTTACGAGTAAAGACACAGCAAAGACACATGCCCGACTGGCATGATCGTCCAAGATTGTCCGGGAGCTTATCAGCTTCTTCAGCCCGAACATCACAGCGACTGGTGTCGGCAGACATCCAGCACACTCATAAATTAGCAGATATACTGCACAGCAGCGTAACAGACACAGCAGCTCAGCATTTGTCGCTAAAACTACTTTATTACATATTTACAATCACAGAGCTCTACATCATGACTCCCTCTCTCTAGCATCAGGCAGCCGAGAGAGAACAAAGGATAAGAATCCTATTTAGAGGGTACACAACAAAACAAGACTTCCTGTCAGTCGTCACTTCCTCCTTCCACTCTGTGGGATGAAAACAAATACAGTCATGTGAAACACAATAAGCCCATGACTGAACTCAGGGAATGAATCTCATAACATCCTCCCCCGAATCATGCACTGTGTTGAAGTCACCTGACATCAGTGTAACAACAACATGGTGTGCTGACACAAAGTTTTCCTCTGTATCATTTAGTTCCACCTTCGGAACTACTTGCAACTGGATTGGCAATGGCCTTACCATATTGCGCTTCTGATTAGTCTTGTTGTCATAACCTTTGACTATCAGGATTGGCTTTGTGGGAATTGAACCCTAGCCTTGTTCCTCTCTGA
This sequence comes from Darevskia armeniaca, assembly GCA_034641395.1. Taxonomy (NCBI): domain Eukaryota; kingdom Metazoa; phylum Chordata; class Lepidosauria; order Squamata; family Lacertidae; genus Darevskia; species Darevskia armeniaca. The sequence continues at coordinate 870,027 of JAWWNF010000563.1, forward strand.
GGAATCAGTGTTGGCATACATAGCCTCTGGACTTGGACCAGCTTCCTTATCTAAGGGATTGGTGTGTCTACCCTTACAGCCTTTGGGCATGGACTGTCACTTGTGGACAAAATCTCTGTACCCTTCTCTGGACTGAAGGTTTAAGACTGGTGTTAAACCGCTTACTACAGTGAAATCTGGAATAGCTTAGTTAGCAAACTCTGGAGCATACTTTTGCGAGTTTTTCCACACTCTGTAGCCACTTTGAGCCGCCTACACGTCAGCTTTGGCAGCAAACTCGGCATACTCGGTGGATCTACCACTCACAGTAGCCATTTGTGAGTTGCTTACTCAACAGCTGCGGTAGCGAACTTCTTGAGCATACATGGTGGACAAAACAACGCTCTGCAGCATCCTTTGTAGTCGCTAACATGAAACTTCTCCAGCACTGTTTCAGTGGAATTCACCTGAGTGCACCTGGCTGTTTATAACAGCAACAGACTTAGATTTCCAAGTCTTCAGAAATGGGTTTTGAGAAAAACATCTAGAATTCCTCCCCACTCTGCACTGCACTCTTTTGAGCAAAATGAGCTCAGTATGAGGCTTTTGCACTCTGTACATGCCTCTATACCACAGGAAGAATTTTGCCTCCTGCTTTGTGACATTGCAACCCACATGTCAGACCCAAACAATGGTGTCGTGGCTTTTTCTGGGTTTTGTCACAGTTCCCATCAGAAACTTTGTCTGACTTTTGGGGTAAATTTGCAAACTATGTTTGCTGAGCATTTCGCTCTGTGACTTTGGAACCCACATGTCAGAGCCAATCACTAGCATCTGGACTTTTTCCGGGTTGCCTTTGTCACTGTCATGATGACATCACCACGACTTTGAGGCAATCTCTGTGAGATATTTGTACCTCCTTTCCCATTTGCGTGACTTGGAGCATCTGGGAGCTTCATGCGTACAACCTGCATGGAAAATTTGGTTAACAGATAAAACACATCACATGTCACTGTAACCTTCCCACCATCCCCATGTAGCATTTCACAAACATGGTAAAGAACAATCAATTTCTGTCCTTCTGGGTGGATAAAACATCAGCACGCTGCGCTGCGAACCTGGAAAGAAAAACACGTGAAACAACACAAAATGCTTTCAGTTCCAATGGTTCTGTGGTGCTATTAGCAAAAGTCTCTTCTTGAAACTCCGCTTTTCGTTGTCCAAATGTCTTATCGGACAAAACGTTGCACTGCTTGTGAGTCCAGTAGCACCACCTACTGGTTGCAGTGTATGATTGGAATGACGTTGCAAGTCAGTCCACTTCCGTTGTGAAGAGACCTCCCCTCAGAACAGGATAAAACAGGATACAGTTCCATCTTCTTCCAAAACATTACTCCGAACACGACTGGAGCTGTTGGAAACAGGAACCTCCCACATGACGTGGGCATCGGAGAGATACGTTCAGACTTCTCCGGCATCCTAGATAGCCTTTCGCCATCTTGGGCTGTGTGACGCAGCTTGATATTCCTGCCGAACACACACTGTGGCACAGCGTTAAACTGCTCTTGCAGCTTTCGGGGCAAAAACACGTCTTCCCCCGCAATCCCAAACTCATAGGGAAAGTTCCGAAGAATCTTTGTCTTCTTTTAAAGTCTGTGCCTGCCGCTTTTCGCAGCGTCGGGGGTTTAAACACCTCCCGCTGTAGCTATTAAATTAAAACAGCTACGCAGTCTCTGGCAATCGCCGTAGACTCATCTCCCCCATAATGCAGACGATTTAGGGAAGGGTACTGTTTCTTGTCCTTTTCCCTCTCTATGTATTCTATGGGGAATAGGAATCCGTTCCTGCTCATCTCTTTCTAGAGATTATTTAGAGCTGGGAAACTTTCAGAAACAGACATAAATCAAGCGTCTCTGTGCAGGCTTGTTGCCAGCAGGAACGATAAGAAAGTCCGTCTCTACTTTCGCTTTTAGGCAGAGAACAAAATACACTGTACTCACACAGCGTCTTCAGCCTTGGCTCCGCTTCAGAACATCAGACTGGCTTTATGCTGGATCTGGAAATCCAACTGGGACGAAAACAATTCCCAGTGCGTCTGCTGGCGCTGGGTCTGTGGTCCCGATCCTGCTGGGCCCATAACCTTGTTGTGATGGTATGGAACGGTCTTTACTTACGAGTAAAGACACAGCAAAGACACATGCCCGACTGGCATGATCGTCCAAGATTGTCCGGGAGCTTATCAGCTTCTTCAGCCCGAACATCACAGCGACTGGTGTCGGCAGACATCCAGCACACTCATAAATTAGCAGATATACTGCGCAGCAGCGTAACAGACACAGCAGCTCAGCATTTGTCGCTAAAACTACTTTATTACATATTTACAATCACGGAGCTCTACATCATGACTCCCTCTCTCTAGCATCAGGCAGCCGAGAGAGAACAAAGGATAAGAATCCTATTTAGAGGGTACACAGCAATACAAGACTTCCTGTCTGCCGTCACTTCCTCCTTCCACTCTGTGGGATGAAAACATACACAGTCATGTGAAACACAATAAGCCCATGACTGAACTCAGGGAATGAATCTCATAACACAGGGGTCCCTTTAACTTTACCTTTAATAAATATATTATTTATATCCCGCCCATCTGGCTGGGTTTCCCCAGCCACTCTGGACGGTTTCCAACAAAAGATTAAAAATACATTAAAACATCAGTCATTAAAAACTTCCCTAAACAGGGCTGCCTTCAGATGTCTTCTAAACGTCACATAGTTGCTTATTTCTTTGTCATCTGGTGGGAGGGCGTTCCACAGGGCGGGCGCCACTACCAAGAAGGCCCTCTGCCTGGTTCCCTGTAACTTTGCTTCTCCCAGTGAGGGAACCGTCAGAAGGCCCTCGGAGCTGGACCTCAGTGTCCGGGTTGAACGATGGGGGGTGGAGACGCTCCTTCAGGTATACTGGGCTGAGGCCATTTAGGGCTTTAAAGGTCAGCACCAACACTTTGAATTGTGCTCGGAAACATCCTAGGAGCCAATGTAGGTCTTTCAAGACCAGTGTTATGTGGTCTCGGTGGCCACTCCCAGTCACCAGTCTAGCTGCCGCATTCTGGATTAGTTGTAGTTTCCGGGTCACCTTCAAATGTAGCTCCACGTAGAGCGCGTTGCAGTAGTCCAAGCGGGAGATAACCAGAGCATGCACCACTCTGGCATTTTGGAATATTATTTTGGAATTTAAACCTCCTTGGTGACCAGGCTTACTGATGTGGAAAGGTAGCAAAGATCAAAAGGTGATGATGTCTACAGAGCCAAATGTGTCGCCTGATTCACCTGACACTGCAATCCACAATGACGCTACGCTGGCATTCCCACTGTTCTGCTGCTTGCTTAGTGAGTGTTTTAGTTGCCCATTGATTGCATTTTGTATTTTATTGGTTTTAATTTGCGAATTGCCCAGAGGACATGGTTAATTGGGTGGTATATAAATGCCGAGAACAAGCATATGCTGTGCTATTTAAACAAAAAACAAAAAACCTTCCAGCAGTGGATCAGGCAGCAAAATGATCTACAGTAGTTCTCCTGCATTGTTGTTTGAAGCAGGCATAGAACATCCTGGTCAGGCCCAGCTGTAGATGCTGCTGACTCATCACTTCAGAAACGGTTGTGGTTGCTGAGACCAGTTTCATGGTCTCAGCAATGGTCAGGGCCTGTCTGCATGGGGTCTGTGAGGGAGCGGGGATAGAGATCTCACCCATGGGTTGTGTGGAACATGGGTAGGCAAACTAAGGCCCTGGGGCTGGATCTGGCCCAATAGCCTTCTGAATCCAGCCCGCGGACAGTCCGGGAACCAGCGTATTTTTACATGAGTAGAATGTGTCCTTTTCTTTCAAATGCACCTCTGGGTTATTTGCGGGGCATAGCAATTCGTTCATTTCCCCCCCAAAAATAAAGTCCGGCCCCCCACAAGGTCTGAGGGACAGTGGACCGGCCCCCTGCTGAAAAAGTTTGCTGACCCCTGGCTGTGGAACGTACCCCACAACTCTCACAGCCAAATGTGGTTTCGGTTCTCCTTTCTGTTAAAAGCTTACATTCGAAAAATAGAAACAGAGCACCCACCCCACAAATACCTTACGGAAGAAAATGGGAAACTTGCAAGGAAACACAGTAACGTTGCCAGCCTTGGTGCGGGTAAACCGAGGCTTTATAACAGGAACACCTGTAGAATCTTAAAAGGAACTTTCCAGCATCAAACAGAAAGTTCACATGAAACATTTAGCATAGATCTCTCTAATTGACAGAGGAATGGCATAAAAAAGCCCAATTTGCTACAGCGCATTTTAACTAAGCAGGATGTGGTTGCACATACATACAAATTATCCCGGTATTCATACATCTATATAACAACAACCCCCCCTTTTTTTCCCTCTCTCTCTTTTACAGATGCAGGCTCTGGATCTGGGGATGGAGGTAGGAATGCTTTTGTTAATTCTATTTTTCCACCACTGGAACCTGCTCACATCACTTGCCACATTGCAGTTAGATGTGTTGGATATTTGTTTTGTACCACCCTGTATTGTTCAGATGAACTGATCCTCTGCATTTTTGTCAAACTCCAACCTAATGATGAAGAGCTGGGGGTTTTTTGGGGGAGAAATGTGGAGGGCTGTATTACACTCTGTAAGGAATTTATATTATTCATGATTCAGCAAGGACTCTATCTCCATCTACTGTTACTAGAGTTCTCGTGGCACAGATGGTTTTATTCATTGTCATCGCATTCTCAATGAACCCATAATAGTTCCAGGATTGTTCTCCCATGACTAACGTAGTCTTCCCAAACCATGAGGTGGAGAAAATTCACAGAAAAATTAAGAAGAAAGATTATGGCTGCAAACGTGGCTGTGTGAAACACTGTGATTATAGGGTATTACCATGTTGGTGTATTTAAAAAATATGCAGTGCATCTTTCTAGGTCTTTTTATAAGTTGTGAGCACAATCTGTCTGAAAGTAAGCATTTCATGGTGCAGTCATGTGCAGTTGTACACGAGAAGGACTGCTGTATATAGTGAGATTTACTTGTGATCAAATATCCACAAGTTAAGATGGATAAGCAGGTTGACTGATGAATGTGGGCCGCTGATCTCTCCACTGTTGACCCCAGCCTTGTCTAAAAAACTGTAGGCAGAATGGGATTTTTCAAAGTGATTGTACCTTCTTGTTCCAATATGATAAATTTAGCTTGACTCGTGTCGGTTGGGTTGACCTTCCCATACTTGAGCCATCTTGGCTACAGTATATTATGTTCCTTTCCTTGGGCATGTTGTGCTTGCTCCTGAACTCCCTTTGTGTATCCCACTCGTACTTGGATGAGAGAGGCATTAATTTTTGGTGTTTCCAACAGAAGCTCCTCCTAACAAAGTGCGTTGATAAGCAAAAGTGACATTCACCATTATTGCCGTTCTTCTGTAATAGCGCCACATTCATTTTGTCCACATTGCCCATACTCAAAGATTTCAGACTTGATATCACAGTACCTTGAAAGAATTCCATCCCTGGAATTTATTCTTGGTTATAGATGCTTCAATGTATTTGTATCTTTGTGGGTTTTTCAGCGTGATTGTTCCAACATTTCCAAAGCAAATGGATGGCTTTGCGCTTGTCTCCATTTTGGTGGTGACTCAAAGCCTCATTATCCAAATAGCCTCATTCATCCAAGCTGCGTGGCAGACATCAAAAAAAGTCTGTCAGATAAATGGAGCAGTTATTAACATAGAGTTACTCTGACATAAGACACACAAGAGACAAATAATGTTATTTTATGTAACTGAGAGATCCACATAACTGAGTTATGGATCAGAGAGGGTGCAGGAAATTCTGCTTTTATGCATCAGCTGTGCCTGAATGCAACCTGTTTAGCATCTTCTTATTTTTGGGGTGACTTTCTAAAACATGGATACATCCTGAAGCAAAGCAACAATATTATATAAGGACCAGGGGACCCTGGAAGATGGAGAAGAACACCTGCCTGTGTCTGTTCCGTTGCATCGGGCTGTCCTGCTGCAGCCAAGGTAGCTCAGTAGGGCTCACCTTTGGTAGGAAGGCACTTGGTTGGGCTTGTCATGGAAAGGGTTCCTCTATTCCCGTTGCAGTTTCCCTCCCATAGCTGTCAACCCTCCCTTTTTTGGCGGGAAACTCCCTTATTCCAATGCCGTTTCCCGCTGCTATCCCGATTGTTGATATCCCTTAAATTTCCCGGATTTCAAAGGAAGCAGCTCCTCTCCCTCCCTGCTGGCCAGGGAGGCTCCTCAGCTGCGTTGCTCAGCTGCCAATAAGGAGTCTGAGACCGACTGGGGGCGGAGCTTGCATGCCTTGTGCAGCCAGACCCTCACGCCCAACCAGACAGACAGCCTGCCTGCCATCTACGAGCTCGCTCTTTCGCTCACCCATTCGCATGCAGCCTCTGGAGCGCAGGGTGGCGAGGCTACTTGGTGCCATTGCGGCATCCCTTATTTTCAAATCCGAAAGTTTGAAAAAATCCCTTATTTTCAAATCCAAAAGTTGACAGCTATGTTCCCTCTGCCTCTTGCTTTCTGACACTAGCTGGGATTCTTTTCCTCTGTCTTCCAAGACCCTCCTCACAATTATGAGGTCTCCCTTTTCCTCTTATGGCTTTTCCTTTGTACTTGGCTTTCCTTCAGGGAAGCTGGATGTAAATGGAGACTTGGATGGATCAACGACCCTTTGTTCAGTCATTGGCCTGAGTGCCAATTTAGGAATAAGAATAATAAGAGTTTATTACTTATACCCCAACCATCTGGCCGGGCTTCCCCAGCCACTCTGGGCGTCTTCCAACAGGATATTAAAAACACAATAAAACATCAAGCATTAAAAAAACCTTCCCTAAAGAGGGTTGCCTTCAGATGTCATCTAAAAGTAAGATAGTTGTTTATTTCCTTGACATCTGATGGGAGGGCGTTCCACAGGGCGGGCGCCACTACCGAGAAGGCCCTCTGCCTGGTTCCCTGTAACCTCACTTCTTGCAGCGAGGGAACCGCCAAAAGGCCCTCGGAGCTGGACCTCAGTGTCCAGGCAGAACGATGGGGATGGAGATGCTCCTTCAGGTAGGAGTAGGAGAACCCACCCAACAGCCAGCAGACTAGCATCCAGTCTACTGCCTGAGCTTACCAACTGAAGGGCAGGGCAGGCTGGGAGAACATAGACCTGCCTCTTTAATCTGCATATCCCCGCCTTACATTGTTGCAACACTGAAGATAGACCAAGGAATGCTTTGTCATGGGCAGCGGGAGGGGGAAGAGGAACTATTTATATTGGCTCATCACAGAATATTTATTTTCAGGCAGCGGCTAAAATGCATGCAATAAGACACCGAGGCGGGTGGGATGGGTGGGAAATGGATAAAGTATCAATTTTGTTCTTTAAAAATAAACCAGGAAGAAAGTTGGCCATTCTCCCTAGATAATGAATGCCGGCCTGAAAGAGCGCAGCAACTAAAAGCATGATTTCCAAACAATTTCAGATGAAAAGCACAGGCTGACAAAAGACAAGTAGAACAGGGCCTCAGGGAATGCCTAGGCAGCTTTTTTGGAAAGTAGATCTGTGCAGGAGGCAGGATCAAGTCATTGCATCCCTTTTAAAGGTCTACAAAGCTGCCCGGCTTGTATATAAAACCCATGATTGAATAGACATCCAGCGCAGCTTCCAGGTGCAGAAGCACATTAATGTGCCAGAAAGAGGGGGTGGGCCAGGGGGAAAACAAACCTTGTTATTTAAACCTTCTCACAGCTTCCTCCTTTAGCAGGTATAAAGCCACGTAATAAAAACCATAATTTTATATGTCATTAAAGCAAACGTTGGAAGAAGAAAAATTGATAAATGCTGAAGGAAGTGGGATGTTTTCAGAGGAGTGCACCGCTGGAATTATTACCAAGTCAGGGCACTAATAAATTAAAGTCTGCAATATATTAAAAACAACAACACTAGATTGATGTCTGAAAATGTTGTCATGGTGCACATTTTTGAGTGCCTAAAATAGGGGAACCCAAACTAAGGCCCGGGGGCAGGATGCGGCCCAATCCCCTTCTAAATGCAGCCCGCGGGCGGTCCGGGAATCAGCGTGTTTTTACATGAGTAGAATGTGTGCTTTTATTTAAAATGCATCTCTGGGTTATTTGTGGGGCATAGGAATTCGTTCATTTCCCCCCCCAAAAAAATATAGTCCGGCCCCCCACAAGGTCTGAGGGACAGTGGACCGGCCCCCTGCTGAAAAAGTTTGCTGATCCCTGGCCTAAAAGAAGCCTCTCCAGTTGTTACACAAACAATGAGAGGGTTGGGTATGAAGTGTTTACTTTTTCATTCTGCTTATAGGGCAACAGGGGGAGGGGATATCAAACAGAAGGGGTAAAACTGAGTTACGCGAGTCCCCAATCTGTGGTGTCAGGGACCATGCTGAGGGGGGGCTGCACTGAGGAGGAATGGTGGGAGCCTTCCCTCCCTCCCCCTGCTCCTGATCAGGATCCTGAATCTTCCCAGGAGCAGTGGGACAGTATAGATTTGGAACAGTGGTTCGCAGAGGGGCATAGTTCAGATGACAAAAGTAGGGAAGTACTGGTGGGGGTGAACAGCTAGGAGAAGAAGAACTGGGAGAGAGAAAGTTAATTGACTCTCTCTCGCTCAAAAGCCTACATCCGCCCAGTCCAAGGTCACGATCTGCTGATAAGGTGGCAGCACAGAAAGCAAAGTGGTTGCGAAATCAGGTTGCAAGATGAGGAAGTGACTCGGGTGACTCAGGGGGAAAGTGGGTGTAAACCTTATTTGGGAGCACCTTTACTCCTAGAATGGACTCTTTGTTCTTTCGCTGTGTTTATTAAAATCTCTATAAAAGGTAAGTGACTATTTTTGCTTTGTTATGCTTATCCACAGCCAAAGGGAGGGAAGAAGCTGCTCCCCCCAAGCCTGGAGTGCTAATTTTCTTTGGGGGTGGATTAGAACTAGGGTTCACATCCCCATTTATCAATGAAGATCTCTAGTGACCTTGGACATGCCATGAAGATCATTGGTGGTGGCCTTGGGCATTGTTTATCAGAGCACCACATTCACAGAAGCATAGACACAAGAGGATGGAGATTTCATACCCTCCAACATTTCTTTGAGGAAAGTAGGGACACCAATAATAATCATAATCATAATCATAATCATAATAATTTTATTATTTATACCTTGCCCATCTGACTGTGTTACACCAGCCACTCTGGGTGGCTTTCAACATATATAGAAACATGAGAAAACATTAGAAAATATTTAAAACCTTCCCTATACAGAGCTGCCTTCAGACGTCTTCTAAAGGTTTTATAGTTGCTTATCTCCTTGGTTTGGTTTGGAGATTGTATAACTCCATGCCCTCCAATGTTTCTTCGATGAAAATAGGGACGTTCTAAGGGAAAGTATAGTTAAAGCTATGGTTTTCCCAGTAGTGATGGATGGAAGTGAGAGCTGGACCATAAAGAAGGCTGATCGCCAAAGAATTGATGCTTTTGAATGATGGTGCTGGAGGAGACTCTTGAGAGTCCCATGGACTGCAAGAAGATAAAACCTATCCATTCTTAAGGAAATCAGCCCTCAGTGCTCACTAGAATGACAGATCCTGAAGTTGAGGCTCCAGTACTTTGGCCACCTCATGAGAAGAGAAGACTCCCTAGAAAAGACCCTGATGTTGGGAAAGATGGAGGGCACAAGGAGAAGGGGACGACAGAGGACGAGATGGTTGGACAGTGTTCTCGAAGCTACTAACATGAGTTTGGCCAAACTGCGAGAGGCAGTGAAGGATAGGCGTGCTTGGCGTGCTCTGGTCCATGGGGTCACAAAGAGTCAGACACGACTGAACAACAACAGATTACAAGTTTTCCTAATTATGACTTACAAAACCGCAAAGTGTCCTATAGAAATTAATCTAAACAAGTCCAGGTGTAAATTTTGGAGCGCTGTTTGGAAAAGTATTCTCTGCATTTTCCCCATTCTTTTTGGAATTCTTGTCTAGGTTGTCCCCTAATTGTCTCTGTTAATCTGGCCAATTCAGTATACCGTAATCTAATAATTTATCCTGCCATTCCTTTTCTGTTGGCACAAATTCTTTTTTCCATTTTCTGGCAATTAAGGTCCTCGCCGTGCCTCTGGAATACAGGAATTTTTTCTGACCCTCTTTTGCTATACCTGTGTCTGTTATTCCTAATAGGAAAGCTTCTGTATTTTTCACAAAATTATATTTGAACATTTTTTTTAAAGTTCATCACTTTTCATATATACTCACCGCTGGTCCCTGATGAACGGAGAGTGATATATAGTTAATTATATATAGCATGCCTTCAAAATGTGCGCAGAGAGTTTAAGCCAGGATATAGCTGATCTTTCTTAGTGTGTGGCAGCTTATGACAAGCAGGAAGGTTTTTAAATGGAGCTAGGCTGAGACTGCTCAGAAAATACTTTTCTGAGACGTCCTCTGAGAATTTTAGTCTTGAGACTCTCTTTCCCCAAACTGCTGGCAAATATCCTCATGGAGAGATTTATTTCCCCTGCCTCCACCAGAAAGAAAAAAGGAAAAATCACTTCTCTGCCCAAGAATAAGGGAGAGAATTTGGGGTTCAGCTTTGAATACGGCCTTAATATTGTTTCATATTAATTTTAGCATGGTTGGAGGAAGCAGTTTGCCTCGCCCCTCCTCCTCCATTTCTCCTCTCTAACCCCACTGCTGCCTTCATCCACCAATGTGAACTTGCAGTCAAGTTTTGTTTGATAGTGTCTGGTTCCCTTATCGGTTGTTCAATAGAAAAGCCAAGCTATTTGTCTTTTCGTTCTTTAATTCAGTGCCAAACTATGTACACTGCAGAGCTCAGTCTTATCACGTCTGTTCACTCACTAGCAGAATCTGGAAGTGCCTCCCTCCTGTTTTGGCGCCAACACCACAATCTTGGCAGCCTAAATTGCCGCCTCCTCCTCTTACGTAATCTATGCGCCGGACCTGACGTCTCTCCCTCCGATCGAGCCTGCTGGGTGGTGCCAGGTCTCCTCCTAAATCCCTGGACACCTGGCACTCCTTGGCTCCCAGCCACTAACTGCTTCTCCCCCGAGGGACTGATGGTTTCACTCAAAGATGAATCTGTAGTCAAAACAGGTGGCGGCTCTCTATAAACACTCAGAGCTGGATTGGCAGGGGCAGGCAGATCCCCGACAGATAGTTAAAGAGCTAAGCTTTGCGTGGCAATGACCCGCCCTCCCCGTAAGAAATAATTGCCACGTGACACGTAATATAAGGTTAAATGGGCAGAAAAGGCCACAACTTTATTGGTTATAGATGTTGAGCGGTATTGGCTTAGGCATTGGACCCTAACCGACTATATCCGACCCCAATCCATGTGTTGGAAGTCTGTGAAGGGTTAACCACCAGTAAGGAGCCCCCGTGATGCGTATCGACTAGGAACTCCCCCTGGGGCCACCGATAGGGGCGTGCCTTTGGCCCTAACCTCCTTAGGCGTCGGACAGGGTGACGCCCCCGGAAACGTTTAACGGAATACCCTTCGAATTGCGGGGCAGGTGATGGCACAACCTCCCCTCCACCCTTCTACAGAGATATTCCAATGCCTAACCGCCAAACCAGGAGTTGTGACGAGTTGCTACGAAGTAGGCAAAAAACCAAATGGCTGGTGCCAATTTGCCAAGTGGGAAAAAAACTCCTACCAGGCCCCTCAACGGCGACCATCTGAGGTCCATAGCAATGTCAAGAGCAGACCTAAAGGGCGGGTGGGCGGGAAAACCGATGCAGCCTGGGGCACAGGAACAAAGAGGGAGAACTCCTGGCTGCGTTCCAGCTTAAGCGGCGCTGTCCACGCCCCCTGGGCCGACCGGATTGGTTGATCCGGAGGTGACGTGGCCAGGAGTCCTCCCATTGCTCGGGGGGCTGGAATTCAGCCCCACAGGCATGGAAGGGGCGTGGTGCCCGCAACTCCACCTCCTTTTTATGCAGAAGAGTGGTTTTCTTAGAAGAGAGTTTTCCGAGGCCCTCTCATTTTCACACTGCCGAAGAGTTCTGCCTTGTCCCTATTTTGCCACCTACAAATAGGGCCAATCGTTTTGAGAAGCTGTTTTCGTTCCACACTTAAAAACAAGAGATGGGGAGTTTTTGCATTTGATTTGGTTGTGTTTGTGTGTGTTTAAAGAGAGAGTTAATTTGAGGACGGTAACACAGTGCGCCGTGAAAAGAAAGTAGAATGGGGAGCCTTGCAGTCTACTAAACCAGAGGTTTTGGCTATTTTTTTCTAGGAGCACACCCTTATACTGTAAGTAGTAGCATGATTAATCCTGCCTCGATGTTCTGTATTTGGATGCTGTGGCAGTAATACACTGCTCCGATTCACATTTGTTCCACATATATATATATTTTCTCTCTCTCCCTCCTTAAAAAAAAAAAAAAGGAAAGCACAAAAAAACCTGCTACGTTGACCCAAATACATTTGTACCTGTCTTGATGCTATTTCGGTGTGAATAACTGTTAAATTCAGGAAGGCTGTTTTCTTCCCCACTTCTGCTTTTCTGAAAAACAAAGAACGAAAAAAACTTTGCTTTATTGCATGCTTGATTGATAGGCAGGGCTAGAGAGCGCACAATGAACATTGCTGTAAACACCTCCTGTGCAATAGCACTTGAGCCAAAAAACTCAATAAAAGCCCAAGTGTGCATTGATTTGAATGGAGCTGTGGATAAATGTGTTACTAAAGGACAATAGTTTCACAATGGACGGGGAAATAATGAGAAAGGGGCAATGCAACCGGAAAACGCAATTTGATTCAGGCTCCTTTTCTTCCCCTCCCCTCAATCTTAGAGTGACTACCTATTATAGATAATATGGTGGTACGTCATGGGGCTTTGGAAAGGTTGACTAGTCCTGGAACTCCCCCCCCCAAAGTTCATTACCTGAACTCTCCCCCTCCACCCTTCTTTTTGTTGCATTCAGTCCTGTACTGGATTTCCAGAAGGGTGTATTAATAAGCCAACCATGCTTAAAACTTTAATAGGGCATTCAGGATCCAGTCGATAGAATAACTGAGGCAGCATTTGCTATCTGGGAAGTGACGGAATGGGAGCTATATGCCGGTGCATTGTATCTTCATGTGCACACATTCGCGCAGTGCTATTTTTCTCGAAAAAGAGGTGCCAGAACTCGCAATGAATGCTGCTATGTATTCAGTGGTCTGTGTCCACCTGAGCTTGAGTCTAGACTGAGGATTCTGAGCCCCTGCGTTCTGATTCGATACATGATATCCAATCAAGAAGCACTAGCAGGGTGTGGGCTACTGGTATTGGCTCTTCGCAGCTTGGGGGGTTTAGACAGCCAATCACGTTGAGAGTGGGTGTGGCCCAGGCCTTCAGAAATGTATATAAGCAGTTGCTTTGCCCTTGCTCAGTTCTGTTGGCGCAATAAAGTCTCTTGCTGTTACCGCAGTGTGTCGCCTCGTAGAGACCCATGTACACTTCAAACGCCTCCCTCGCTCTCTTATAATGGCAATGGCGCCCACCTGAGAGGTGCCAGAACTGAGTTCCAGTGAGTTAATGACTTACGACTCATTATTTGTTTGGATGGAAACGAACCACAAGCCTGGGTTTGGATGACACAACAAGCCAGATTATGGTTCATGTCATCTTCAGCATGGCAGGGATGCCATAGGAACACTGGCGGAGGAAGGGGGTGCGGTGGGTGCGGTCCACCCCGGGTGTAATCCCTGAGGGGGGTGACATCACTGCCCTGCCCCCCCGGGATGCTTGCCGCGTCCCCATGGGCAGCTAGCCATGCCCCCGGGTGCACAGCATGTGCGCCGCTCCAGTGCTGAAGCAGCTAGCTCCGCCTCTGCATAGGAACCCTTGAAGGAGCATGAACTAGCACACTGTTCATTACTATTAAACCATGGTTTGTTTTAAACTATGGTTTAATGTAACATATCTACTGGACCACAGCCAGCCATAGCTGTCAACCCTCCCTATTTTTGGTGGGAAACTCCCTTATTCCAATGCCGTTTCCCGCTGCTATCCCGGATTGTTGATATCCCTTAAATTTCCCGGATTTCAAAGGAAGCAGCTTCTCTCCCTGCCAGCCAGGGAGGCTCCTCAGCTGCATTGCTCGGCTGCCAATAAGGAGTCTGAGACCGACTGGGGGCGGAGCTTACATGCCTTGTGCAGCCAGACCCTCAAGCCCAACCAGACAGCCAGACAGCCTGCCTGCCGTCTACGTGCTCACTCTTTCGCTCACCCGTTCTCGCGCAGCCTCTGGAGCGCAGGGTGGCGAGGCTACTTGCTGCCATTGCACCGCCCTCGCGGCATCCCTTATTTTCAAATCCGAAAGTTTGGGAAAAATCCCTTATTTTCAAATCCAAAAGTTGACAGCTATGCAGCCAGCAAGCCTATGTATGACTTTGTGTATGGGACCCTGTGAAATCTGCATAAAGAGAGATTTGCTCCCCTTAAAATGCAGGCCCAGTGTGCAGCTCAGCACCCCTCCCTCCCTCCCTCCCTCCCTCTTTCTTACCTTACCTTACCTTACTAATGTAGAATCATGGGATCATGGAATTTTAGAGTTGGAGGGGATCCACTAGCTTTTACACTTCCCAAAGTTTGTGACACAGCTCTTTCCTCAAATGCTGTACCAAAATACATTTGGAAAATGCATATTTTGAGAGAGAAATGCATTTTTGGCATATATAGTTTGATAGAAAAGGTGTTTCGAAATGTGAGTTACAAAAGAAAATATGTTTTAAAATATTTTATGCATTTGAATCCAATGCTTTGTGAGGTTTTTGACTCGATGACCCTCATAATCCCTTCCAACTCTACAGTTCTACGATTTTATGAGTCTAGGAATCCGCTATTGTTCTCCTTAGGACTTCATATCTAGGATGTTAAATGCCAAAATCAATAGCTTTTCTGTGCCCTTTCCTTAAACTATTTTCCGATGTTATAGGATTCTTCCCCCACTGAGCCCCGTCTGAAGCTCCCTGGAGTTATAGAAGTACCAATAAGTTGAGGCTAGTTGAAAAAAGTATTTTAAAAGGTTCACATGTTCCTTCAAATTCAGCTTATATTCTCCAGGCCTATGCTGGGTTTCCACAAAATGATAATGGTTACTTTGGCAAATATATAGGTATGATTGGCCCTTTCCCTTGAAAATTTAAACCAAAAGGAGCTTTCGGACTTTTGACTTCAGAGCATCTCATGGGTGTATGCTCTGTTCTTGAGTGGACCGCATACATTCTGTAGCTAAGACATTAACAATTAGCTGGGATGAATCGGTTCTGAGAGTGGAGAGAGAAGAGGAAAAAATAATGAGCTTCATGGGGAAGCTGAAATTTGGGTTGTAGGTATGGAGACTGACAGCAGATTAATTTTGGAAGGGAGGATGGATAAATGAATTACCCACCACACCCCTTTTCTAACCCAGTGGTTTAATCCACTACTCACTCACCAACTACACTGCATAAACACTGAGTGCCCAAAAAGCTGCAAGTAAAATATTAGGATGTAACAATAACACTCTAGACAAAGGGATTGGCTCTTAGGTGGTGGAATGGAGAAAAAGCAGAGGTGGGGAAAGATGAAATATTTGGGGATAGGTCATATCAACAAGGGAGCAAGAGTTTCTAGTCAAACTGCTGCTTTTCATCTGAACCTAGGTTTATATGTTTACACACATTTTTGTCAACATTGGTTGGTGAACTGCATTGCAAAATTTACACAAGGATTTTGGTGGTTTGGCTCTCAATTTTTTTTGACGCATGAGGAGTTTGGTAAATTCGGCTTTAAATGCAAACTGAATCAAATTTCTCCCTCACTCATAGTCCTAACCCAGAGATACTTTCAAAAACAAATCAGACAACTACCCCCATGTCTCTGATCTTAATTTCTGGTATCAGCAGACCATTTTTTTTTAATTTTTTTTTTAAGTCGTAATGAAAATTCAACAGCATTTCTCTGAAACTTTGTCCTAATGCACACATTTTTGTATGCAATTTTCCCTAAAGTGAAGGATTTTTTTATATGTTGCTTTCACTCATCTGTGTGTTTTTATGCACACTTTCCCCCTGCTGTGTGAAATTTTGTAAACATTACTTGGTTGAAAATTGCGCTGCAAAATTCCGAAAAGTGCCAATTTCGGAGGACGGAGGGGCTTTGGTTCGTATATGGTTTCAGTAAGTGCGAATGCAGGAGGTTCGGCATTCAATGTGGATGGAATTTAATTTCTGCTCCGCTGTGCTGCTATCCTAACTGGACATGCTGTGCGTCTGTGACTCCTGTAACCACATGAGTGAGGCTAACTGGGTGGGGCTTTCTGCTTGCTCCCGCTGCAGCTTGCAAATGTTGAGATCGCCCTTAGAAGCAGGAGTTACATGTCGCACCGCAGCGATCTAGAGCAAAATAACAGAGTGCTTTTCTATACTAAAAGAAAACTTAATCAAAATAGGAGCAGGCACAGCTCGTTTATCTTGGAGGCCATGACAGAGCACTATCTAGTGCTGGAATCCATTTACGCAAATGGTAGAGAAGTATGGATTATGTGCTGCTGCTTCATAGCTGTTAACCCTCCCTTTTTTTTGGCAGGAAACTCCCTTATTCCAATGCCGTTTCCCGCTGCTATCCCGGATTGTTGATATCCCTTAAATTTCCCGGATTTCAAAGGAAGCAGCTCCTCTCCCTCCCTGCCGGCCAGGGAGGCTCCTCAGCTGCGTTGCTCGGCTGCCAATAAGGAGTCTGAGACCAACTGGGGGCGGAGCTTGCATGCCTTGTGCAGCCAGACCCTCACGCCCAACCAGACAGACAGCCTGCCACCATCTATGCGCTCGCTCTTTCGCTCACCCGTTCGCTCGCAGCCTCTGGAGCGCAGAGTGGCAAGGCTACTTGGTGTCATTGCACCGCCCTCGCGGCATCCCTTATTTTCAAATCCGAAAGTTTGTAAAAAATCCCTTATTTTCAAATCCGAAAGTTGACAGCTATGTGCTGCTTGTCTGGATCAGCTGTTTCTCCCCCCCCCCAAAATAAACTGCCTGGCATCAACAGACCCTCCCCCCCCCTTTTCAGTCAATTAGCCACTCAGATCAGCCAAAAAGTAAGCAACGACACTTGTAATCTGATCAAAGGTGAAGGAGAGTCAGAGTGAAAATCCGTCTCTTTTGCAATCTCCATGAGAGCTGGAGACTCCAGTGGCTTGGTATGGTGTGCAGCTAATTTCACATAGGACTGCTCTGTGTTGTGTGGGATGGAATATATCTGAGCCTCAATCTGGTAGATCCAGATTTTGAAGAATGGTAGCAAGAAGCCCTTTGCCCCATCATCATATTTCCGTTGGCTCCTTATCATATCCATTTATAGCAGCATGTAACAAGCACTGCCACTCTTTCAATGTGAACCTTTCTCAACACATGACCATTATTTAATTTATTTATTAGCTATTGATTTCCTTCATCTCACATTTTTCCACTCGGGAGGCAAACTGATTTGAGCAGCTTCAGTTCTGAGCTCTGCTTTCTAATGCTCCAGCTTAGCTGATGGCAGGGCAGTCTTAAGCATATGCGGCGCCAGGGTGCAAAGATCTGCCTGGTGTCCCCTACCCCCAGGTTGCCCAGAGTTGTCAACCTTTTTTTAGGGGGGGGGACCCCAAAGAAGAAGAAGAAGAGTTTGGATTTTATACCCCGCTTTATCACTTCCCTAAGGAGTCTCAAAGCGGCCAACATTCTCCTTTCCCTTCCTCCCCCACAACAAACACTCTGTGAGGTGAGTGGGGCTGAGAGACTTCAGAGAAGTGTGACTAGCCCAAGGTCACCCAGCAGCTGCATGTGGAGGAGCAGGGAAGCGAACCCAGTTCACCAGATTACAAGTCCACCGCTTAACGCTCTCCCCTCAGCACTTTTAGTGGGCAGATATAATAAGACCCCGATTGACCAAAGACTATGCCCCTGTGATGCCAATGAGATTGAATCCACTGGGCACGTTCTTTTATACTGCCTACTGTATCCTGACTCAAGAAAAGAACTGATCGAACCGCTTTTGGTAAAACTGCCCGGTCGATCAGAGGATGTCTACACTAGATACCTTCTAGTTGATAAAGATACAGAGACCACCAGGATTGTTGCAAAATTTTGCTATATAGCGACAAGAGTAAGACGAACAGTGATGGCAGCAAATACCAGCGACTGATATCCTAGTTGAACTACCGTAGGAATGTCGATAGGTGGCTAAGACCCATCTACAAAAATTTTAAAATCTGCAAATTTTAAACTGTAATTTTATTAAGTAAATACCAATTCCATGAATTGGATTGTATAATTTTCTTGCTGGTCTCTGACCGTATTAAAGATTATATAAGTCCACCGCTCTTAACCACTACACCACACTGGCTCAAAGTTGTTGACCTTTATTAAGGAAAGGTTCCCCAGAGTTGTTGACCTTTTTTTGCCTTTTAAAGGCTCATAGCAGCATCCTTTGTCACACACACACACACCCAAAAGCATAAGTACCTTGGATGGGAGGAAGGCTGTCGTAGAAGCAGGCATGGAAAAATGAGAGGGACAAGAACAATCCCATCAGGCTGGAGATGGAGAACCTGCAGGAACTGTGACCTTTCCTTCATACATCTTTAGGCTTAGAATGGCTGACTACCCTTTTCCCTTGTGGAACAATCTGGATTTGACTGCATTACAGAGAGAGGAAGCGCTATAGCTCTGTGGTAAGAGTGTCTGCTTTGGATGCAGAAGGCCCCAGGTTCAATCCCTGGCATCTCCAGGTACGACTGGGAGAGCCTCTCTTGTCCGAAAGATTGGAGAACCCATTGTTTGGGTCAGTCTAACGCAACACCCTATGATCCTAGAGCAACAGAAAGTGTTTTGCGTCTTGCGAATGCTACATACGGTGAAAGGCATACGCCTCGAAATCCCTTGTGGTAGATCTGCAAACACCTTGACAAATATCTTCTCTTTGTGACAGAATTTCGCTTTCAAATTAATCTGTTGCATGAGGCTGCTGCCATTTGGATCTCAGCAGTAAAGATAAATTATGCCAAAATGAAAAGTGGAGGGGGGGGGCAGAGCCAGTCTAGACAAAAAGAACCGTATGCCAGTGACAGTCACCGGAGAGTTTGTGTAAGCTTTGATTTGTGACTGGCCAAATTAATTCCTTTTTCTTTTTCTTCCTTGCCTTGGTACATTTTCCCTTTCTTTTTCCAGCAAGGGGTCTAACCAGCGCTAGTTTAAAACCCCTTTAGCAACTTCAGATTCCATTAAGTGTATCACAGAGAGCACTGAATTCCCATCTTCTCTTTGGAAGATGGTGGAAACCTGCCCTTTCGTGGGCCTTTGTTATAATCACAGGTTTGCCACATCGTTTACCAACACACAACACAGGATTAGCAGCAAAGAACCCCAGAGGCCACTCTTCAGCTAATATGGATGACACCAACAACAACAGAGAAGAAAATGAGGGATAAGGAAATGCATTTAGCCTAAGGGGACTCGGAGAGGCTGAATTTTGAAGCTGGCTTGTATTACCGGTAGCTACAATAATAAGATTAATTCCTAATAGTTGGAGACTGTGGGAGAGATATAGGCTTGTGTCTTTGTTACTGGGCACGAGTGTTGAAGATTGGATTAATGTAGGCACTTTTAGGATTGTGACACATTTGTTTAATAATATATTTTATTGATTTTATCATTTAAAAACAAACTTAACAAACATCATTAACAACATCAAATCTTTGTTTAGCCTGGGCCTCTCCATATCCGAGGCCCAGTAATTCTTTTTTACATAGCCTAATTTTTTTTTGACTTCCTCAAGTCCCTTTTTTCTGACATTCATTCTTCTTCTTTTTTACAAAAAAAAAACACCTTACAACCTCGTGTTTTTATTATGCATCGCATCTTATTTTCTTAACCTAAGCTTAACTACTTCTGCTGCCTGTACCAAATCAAATAAACTTTTCCAAATAGTCTTTAAATTTCTTCCAATCTTCTTCAACGCTCTCTTCCTTCTGTTCTCGGATTCGTCCAGTCATTTCGTCCATTTCCATAAAGTCCAGTAATTTCATTCGCCATTCTTCTAAAGTTGGTATCTCTTGGGATTTACAGTTTTTAGCAAGAAGTAATATTGCTGCTATTGTAGCTTAAAGAAAGAACCTCACATCCTCTTTTACAATATCCTTCCCAACTATACCAATCAAAAAGGCTTCTGTGATTGTGATACATTTGAGTTGAAGCATAGGAGCCAACTCCTAGGGGACAAGGTCCCTTTGGCTCCCCTCAGTAAAACATTTGAGAAGGCCAGGCCCCTCCAAAATTGATGGGCATTGCCATTCAAATTATGTGCATGCGCCTCATCTTGTGATTATGTGGGGCAGGGCTTGCCTGTTCCCCGCCTCCAATATTTTATTCAAGTTGGCACCCCTGAGTTGAAGCAATATCTTGTTGGGGTTCAGGCTTCAATGTGTCAAGCTGTCCCAGGGCCAGTCCTACTATTAGGTAGAGTAAAATGGCTTTTCTCCAGCAGCAGATGCTGAAAGATTGGGAGCAATGGCAAAGTGCTGGAGGACAGTGTTCTGTGTGCCACATGGCCTGCTTTAAGCTAGCTGTCAGATGTAGCGGGGGATACTGAGCTATCATCATCAGTGCTGAGGTACGATTCAACTGCCATTTCAGTTGGCTTCTGTACATGGAATGGGAGATGCTGCCATTTTGCTCTTTGCCTCAGGCAGGAAACCATCTTGGCCTTGAATGTTTCTAGGACAGAGTCTCCTAAAGTGAAGCCTGTTCATGCCAGCCAAGGTCCTTGATGAAAAGGACAAGAAATTCACTGGGCCTGGTCTATTATGTTGAAGGACCTGAAGATATTCTCTGTGAAACTTGAAGTATGTGCTAAGCTCTCCTTGACAGCAAAACACCACCTCTCCTCATAGCTTTTGTATCTGGCGATAGACTGTTCCTTGAACAGTTCGATCTTCCATGTGCTCACTCAGAAGAAAGTCTCATTAATCGCAGTGGGGCTTACTCTGAAGTAAGTGCTCCTAGGACTGTGACTGCAATCTGATATACGCATTGCCTTTGCTTAATTGACAGGCCGTGCTTATGCATTTGTATGAGTCTTTATGCTGCAATATTCACCACACACACACACTTTAATCCAGTCAGTTTATTGCATTAAAAAATGTATATCACAACTGAAGCGATTTTGTGGAAACTGGCTGTAATGCAACATCTGCTTATAAGTGCCTTGGGGATGCGAGACAGAGGCAAACTGCTTACCGCGTGAGAAATCGGCACAACACCACGCAATAATGTTGCAGTGTGGAGAGTCACGGAAGCGCCAGAGCCTGGTTGTGGATCAAATTGTTGTGTTGGTAATTAGAAAACAATAAGACTACATGCAATTGAACCAAGATGTATTAAAAGTCGGGCAGCAATTCCCCCTTAACGCTGACTAGAAATGAAACAACCGGAACAGAGGAAACCGGAAAGCATTGTTAATCTGTCCTTATTGCAAGGTCTGTTTGAATAACTGCATGTCACCTCAGCCTGTTTAACCTTTTGTGAAAACAATGCACCATAAAGAAGAGCCATTGGATGTTTGGTGCACAGTGCCGCATATAAAAATCTTGCATGCATATAGCTATAGGATAAAGAATGCATAAACCAGCCTCATTAAACTACTGGTCCATCACCCAGATCACAGTACTCAAAACATCCCATGTTTTGGACATTTTAAAACAGCATGCCCTGAAAATCAGGCCTGAAATATTCTGAAATGGACTGAGAATGGATGTTTTGGATCTTTGTGTGAATGCATGAATTGAACAGCACCTTTGGTCTGCGGTTGCCCTTTGTTCCAAAAACTCTACTGAGGACATCTTCATGTTTTTGCTCTAGATCACAGGTGGGGAACTATATGTATGGGGGCCAAAATGTACCCCCACCCCAGCTCAGACCTCTCTGCCAGGTCCTCAGAGCTTTCACTCTGGCCTTTGGGACTCTCACCAGGCCACACAACCCTCTCACTAGGCCTCTGTTCTCACTGGCTCTGCTTCATGCCCTCCGTTTGCCTGCCCTGAGTGTGTCCTTGAACTCTGGTGCAGCTTCTTCCTTGCCCGGATGGAGAACAGAGAAGGGGCCTGTGAATGCGTGTGGACGTCAGCCCACAAACCACTTCCAGGCATAGAAAAGAACAAGGATGTGCAACACCAGCAGCTGTGATTGGTCAGGAAGTACAAACCCAATCCTGCAGGGGTAGACAGCATGGTGCCAGGGGCGTAGGAAGGGGGAGACGAAGGGGGCGGGCCGCCCCAGGTTCCATCATGGAGGGGGGTGACAAATTATCAAGGAACAATTACTGCCCTACCAGGGCGGTTCATAAAAAACTTTTAAAAAAATACCTGCTCCAAAGGTCTTATCTTACTATACTAGGGGATATATAGCTATATATGAAATTTCATGGATATCAATTAATATCTTGACCCTCCTCCACGAAAATAGCTGTTTACTTGGCTGTTTTTCTATGTTGTGAAGGCTGAAATGTCAATTCAGTGGAGCACTTACTGTTCCCAACCCTAACCCTGCAGAAAGCCATCTAATTAGACTTTAATTTGATTTTGACATGTTTTTAGGAGGTAATTTAATTATTGTTTGATTTTATACCAATGTTATGTATCTGATGTTAGCCACCCTGAGCCTGACTTTGGCCAGGGAGGGCGGGATATAAATAAAAGTTTTTCATTATTATTTCTTGTTATTATTCCTTTGTAAGAAAATATGAAATAAAGTAAAACCATTTTTGCAGGCAAAAAAATAGAATAAGAATAATAAAAATCAATGGGGGGGTGACAAGAAATTTTCCGCACCGGGTACCACCTGACCTTCCTACGCCTCCGCATGGTGCCCTGCAGATGGTTACTGGACTCCAACCACCACCAGCCTCACCCAGTGTGCCCAGTAATAAGGGGTGATAGGAGTTGTAGTCCTATGACTACAACTCAGGTAGGACCCACAAGTTGCATACGAAATACTCCACTACAAATGTGCTACAAGCAGAAGAAGCAGGTGTGCAGCATGCTCCCACACCATAGGAGATGGTGTGGCAAAGGAGCACTGAGAAGGCCCATGAAAGCAAATTGCAGCTGTGTTCAGAGGCAATGCTAAGCCACAAACCAGGGGTGAAGAACATCAGTCCCAGTCAGTGGCATAGCGTTGGTTGCTGGTGCCCAGGGCCCCACATCGACCAGGCCTATGCTAGAGCCAGGCCTTAACTTCACATCATGTGGTTGTAGTACTTCGAATCATTGTTGTTTGCACCATAGCCTGAGTACTATATTGTTTAGACCACATCACTTGTTTCTGATGCTGCTGAGCTCAGTCATTTTATCTGTGTCATGCAGGTATGGCTAACATTTCCCCAAATGGGTTAACTGATGTTGAAAACCACATGCACCTTACAGTCAGGAGTTCCATGGCATCATGGGCTATTTTTTATTTTAAAGTTATCCTGAACTCAGTAGTAACTAGCTGATTTTATTTTTTTAAGCAAGAAAGAAAATGCACTTTTATAAGCCTCTGAAAATATGTATTATTAAAACAGGCAAATCCTAAAGCATTCTCAAATCCACAGGAAAGGAGCTCAGATGACTCAAAAGCCGAGTAAATTGCCAGCATTCGTGGGGAGACAGAAATCCAAAAGGGAATTCCAGCTCAGGGGGAGAAGAGGTAGCACGATAGAAAGCAACAAATGACATTTAATTATTTTTTGATGTCGGCTAGTTATGCGAGGGGAGAGAAGGAAGATTATACATACGTAT
This sequence comes from Darevskia armeniaca, assembly GCA_034641395.1. Lineage (NCBI taxonomy): Eukaryota > Metazoa > Chordata > Lepidosauria > Squamata > Lacertidae > Darevskia > Darevskia armeniaca. The sequence continues at coordinate 893,881 of JAWWNF010000563.1, forward strand.
CATCATTTAAAATACTCAGATCACTGGATGAGTGAATTGTACAAACACCACAGGGGAGAGGGGGAAGGCCCTTTAGCTGATCAAATAAGAACAACCGCCACCTGGAGTATATTGGGTGAACCCAAGAGAATGAGGATGAGTTAGAACAAGGAGGCCCGATTTTCCATTATATAATAATAATAATAATAATAATTAATAATAATAATTTATTATTTGTACCCCGCCCATCTGGCTGGGTCCCCTCAGCCACTCTGGGCAGCCTCCAACAGATATTAAAATACATTAAAATATCACAGGTTAAAAACTTCCCTAAACAGGGCTGCCTTCAGATGTCTTCTGAATGTCAGGTAGTTGTTTATCTCTTTGACCTCTGCTGGGAGGGCGTTCCACAGGGTGGGCGCCACTACCGAGAAGGCCCTCTGCCTGGTTCCCTGTAGCTATGCTTCTCGCAGTGAGGGAACCGCCAGAAGGCCCTTGGCGCTGGATCTCAGTGTCTGGGCTGAACGGTGGGGGTGGAGACGCCCCTTCAGGTATACAGGACCGAGGCTGTTTAGGGCTTTAAAGGTCAGCACCAACACTTTGAATTGTGCTCGGAAACGTACTGGGAGCCAATGTAGGTCTCTCAGGACCGGTGCTTTGTGGTCCCGGCGGCTTGTCTTGCTTCAGTATCTCAGATATGGGTGGGGAGGTGAAGACATTGTTGTTACTGGCTCCTGTCTGTCTCAAGAGACAATGGAGTGTGACTCCGGGGGTGAAGTCACACCTCTGGAGAATCTCAGCACCCGTTGTGGCTGTGGAGACTGGTAACTTGTAACTTCTTCTTCTCATGTTGTTTTTGCTGCATTAGCAGCACCGAAGCGACCTCTCCAGGGTGCAAGCCTGGGCAGTATATATGGAAGGCCTGGGCTGCCCAGAAAACAAGAAACACCCCCCCCCTTTGAGGCTAAGCAGAGCAATGCATTTGGCACCAGCTTGGCTGCAGCAGTTACTAGAAGGAGGCATACAGGACGCCACCCAGCCGTCTTAGGGACTTGACTCTGGATTTGTGTTTGGTTTATAAAGAGGTACTGCTGCAACAGGAAGGTAAATGGCATTTCCATGTGCTCTAGCACTCATCACAGTCCTCCGTGCGCCAGTAGCGGTTTAGTCATGCTGGCCATATGACCTGGAAAGCTGTCTGTGGACAAATGGCAGCTCCCTCGGCCTGAAAAGCGAGATTAGTGCCGCAACCCCATCGTTTGACTGGACTTAACCATCCAGGGGTCCTTTATCTTTACTCCTCAGCCTTTTCTTCTTCTGAAGATACCCCACAAGGGAGCAGGTAACGGGCATAGGAAACTGCCTTACACTGATTCAGGCCATTGGTCCACCTGGCTCAGTATTGTCTACATGGATTGGCAGAAACCTTCCAGAGTTTCACAGAGGGGTGTCTCTCTTCCAGCCCCACACATAGCTGTCAACTTTTGGATTTGAACATAAGGGATTTTAAAAAAACTTTCAGATTTGAAAATAAGGGATGCCGCGAGGGCGGTGCAATAGCAGCAAGTAGCCTCGCCACCCTGCGCTCCAGAGGCTGCGCGTGAATAGGTGAGCGAAAGAGCGAGCACATAGACGGCAGGCAGGCTGGCTGGCTGGTTGGGCGTGAGGGTCTGGCTGCACAAGGCATGCAAGCTCCACCCCCAGTCGGTCTCAGACTCCTTATTGGCAGCCGAGCAACGCAGCTGAGGAGCCTCCCTGGCCGGCAGGGAGGGAGAGGAGCTGCTTCCTTTGAAATCCAGGAAATGTAAGGGATATCAACAATCCGGGATAGCAGCGGGAAACGGCATTGGAATAAGGGAGTTTCCCCCAAGAAAAGGAGGGTTGACAGCTATGGCCCCACATGCAGAAATCAAGGATTGAACCTCGGACCTTCTGCATGTAGATATGACCCTTCTCAAGATGCCACTCCTGCTGACTGGCAGACCGCCCTCCTTATTTTTCTGCGAAAACTGGTTCTGGGAGAGAAGAAAGTTAGAAAAGAAGGCATCAGGATGCATAGCAGTTGCTACTACCGGTAGTTTTGGGGAAATGAAGAACTGTGAAGCAGCCGTGTATTTAAGCGCAAGCCTGGTAGCCATAGGCGAAGAAGAAATTATATGTAGGTGAGTGAGCAGGGTGAGAGAGGAGAGAGAGCGCTCCGTTCCTCCTTTGCACCTGGCTTAGAAATGCAATGGGTAGCTACAGGAGGGTTGGACTTTTCCTTCCCTCTTCTGCCAGCTCCAACTAGGCTAGTATTTTTGCTTTTTTGCAGGATCGTAACTTCTGTGGAACCTATAAGCATTGATACTTTAGGTTCAGATGCCCGAGGGAAGGAAGGAACTGGGTGTCATCTCCTCCCAGGTCCCTTCTACCTGGCAGGCACAATTGCAGAAATTTCTGATAAGGCCCAAATGATTCTCTACCCCAGGGAATTCTGGAATGTCTGGTTCACCACAGGTGAAATCGCCTCAGATCTGCACCCTGGAGGAGGATTCTCAAATGTCTCAGACGTTTGTCAATCCTTATGCATTTCATTTTGCCAATAAGTACCTGCTGAGCAAAAGAGTAGAGCTTTCGAGAATCTCTTATTGTGTCAGTCAGAGCACCTAAGTTCCTACAGTAGTTTCTTAGAGCACAAGAACACATAACTTGGAAAAGAGATAAGAAGAAAGCTGAATTAAAGCTGAATACAGACAAGAGGTTTTAAGAGCGTTGAAGATGGGTTGAGAGAGTAGTTGACATGTGCAAGCGCACTTTCTCTCTTTGCATCACTTTTTAAAAAGGTAAAGGACCCCTGGACGGTTAAGTCCATTCAAAGGCGACTATGGGGTTGTGGCACACATCTCGCTTCCAGGCCGAGGGAGCCGGCGTTTGTCCACAGACAGTTTTCCGGGTCTTGTGGCCAGCAGGACTAAACTGCTTCTGGCGCAACGGAACACCTTGACGGAAACCAGAGTGCACGGAAACGCCGTTTACCTTCCCGCTGCAGCAGTACCTATTTATCTACTTGCACTGGTGTGCTTTCGAACTGCTAGGTTGGCAGGAGCTGGGACAGAGCAACGGGAGCTCACTCCGTCGCAGGGATTCGAACCGCCAACCTTCTGATTGGCAAGCCCAAGTGGCTCAGAGGTTTAGACCACAGCGCCACCTGCATCACTATAACCTCTGGGCCAAACAGCTTTCCCTGGTTTTTTGACTGCTACCATGCCTGTGCAACTTCTTTCACCTGAGTTAATAGCAGAGCACAAGAAGGTTTATACATCCTGCCTTCTTCAAAACTGTGCTCAATCTCAACATTTTTGAAATACTAATTCTTCGCAGTGTGCAAAGGTTGCTCTTTTAAAATCTTCCCCAATAGCGATTTTCCTGTTTTCTCGTACTTGAAACTGTAAGTGAACCGTGAGTCTGAATCACTATAATTTGGGCAGGTGCACCTTCTCTCCTCGCTTAGTTTTGAAATGTAATGAATTGTTTGATTTTTTTAATCTGGTTTTTAAAAAATCGTATTATGGCACATTTGTTAGCATCTACTGTGGGGAGCTGCTTTGTGAAACTTTTGATCGAGGAGCGGCCTTCAGTGCTGTGGATAAATAAATAAACCCCAGTAATGTGAAAGGAGAAGCCACTGCAGGCCAAACTTTTATCCTCCTGTGTATTTTTTGAAGGCATAATTAGAAAACATACCTGGCCGCTCTAGTGTCTAATGAATTATGCTTGGAGCTGTGTGGCCCATTGAAAATATCAGTGTATGGGTGAGACAAAGGAGGCGTTCTTAGGGGTTTCTACTGAACCTGGGAAAACAAGAGGCACACACACACAATGTACACACAATGAAAAATGTCCATTGACTAGAATTGATGTGAATAGCATGATTTCGGGAGCTTATTCCAGCTAACCCTTTTAAGCTTCCTTGTGATTAATGGCTTCTAGTTTATTTCAGAATCAATTTGCAAATTGTTCACCCTGGATAACCTCTGGTGTAATATTTCTGTCCAGGAGTGGGGCAGGGGAGGAAAGGTGATACGTTAGTGACACAGATGGGTCATAATAAAAATGGCTTGTAACGCATAGTTACATTTATGAAATGAGCCCAGTTCATTGGTTTCAGGAGCGACATTTCCTCCCTCCCACTTCATGGCGTATGCTGACCATAGTAGGAAGCAGATTTTCCCAGTTTTGTTTTGTTATTTGTCTCCATGTTGGTTTTGTTCTGCCTTCTGCTCTGTGTTCTGATTTTATATTGAGAATTTCTAGTTAGTTTCAGAAATGGCCCATACACCAGTGACCTCTTTTGGTTTCCACCCCCCTCTCCCAAATAATCCAGAGTGATCATTGTGCATATTGAAACACATATTTGAAAAATGTAGGGTAGTATTTCAAGCCAGGTCATTTGATTTCAGTGTGTCTACTATGGGTAAAATTTAGGTGAATACCACCCATGGTTTCTGATTGTGGAAATGAATACATGTTCGTCTAAAAACAGCATCACCACAACTGAGCTAAGATTGATAAAGGGTGTGCACATTTTCATGTGCACTGATGTCACTCAAACAGAAAAGAAAGCACACTTCTGAGCAGAGTGGTATTTACAGGAGGACAAACAGGGCAGTTGCCTGGTGTGGCAAATTTAAGGAGGCAGTGATGATCACCCAATCTGCCCTACCCACAAATGCATCTCTAGCTGGTTGGCTGGAGTCTCTTTCCACACATCCTGGAGCCAGGAGGGTTAGCTTCCAAGGATCAGAATAATGAAAGCCAGGATTCCACCCCAGCTGCTCTCATTCTTCTGGCTCAACACCGCCACTCCATCAGAGCAGCCTGGAGTCCCCTAGACATTCCTTCATCCTACCTGTGCTCCAAAACTAGACAAAGATGAACAGTGTGTTTTTGCCTTGGGGTCTTGGCCAAGAGCTTCGGCTGTGATTGCACTCCTTTGTGCTGCTTCCCATCCAAGGGCCTTGTCCAGAGAGAGAAGGAGGAGAGAAGAGATCAGTGTTGACCGCTTGCAGGAACACCAGACTGACGATTACAGCTCTGATGAGGAATGGTGGGAGCCTGTGCCTCTTCCTGCTCCTGACCAGGATTCTGAAGCTGCCCAGGAACAATGGAGCAGTATAGATTTAGAGACTTGGTTTGCAGAGGGACATAGTTCAGAAAACAACAGCTGGGCAGAGCTGAGTGGGGAACAGCTAGGAGAAGCAGAACAGGAAGAGAGAGAGAGATAACTGACTCCCCTTCGCTGGAAAGTGCCCAGCCTATATCTCCAAGGACAAGGAGAGCTGATGAGGTTGCTATGCAGAAGGTTCAGTGGTTGCAAGATCAGGTTGCAAGAAGGGGGAAGTGACGGCGATAACTTGGGGGGAAGTAGGAGGGAAGTTTAATTGGGTGCATCTTCATTATGAGAATGGATGCTTTGTTCTTTTGCTGTGATCATTAAAGACTCTTATAATAATAATATTATAACAATTTATTATTTGTACCCCACCCATCTGGCTGAGTTTCCCCAGCCACTCTGGGCGGCTCCAGAGTGAGGGAGGGAGAGGGGGCTGGAGAGCGCATGAGGAGGAGGAGGAGGAGGAGGAGGAGGAGGAGGAGGGAGCCGGAGAGAGAGAGAGAGGCAGGCAGGCAGTCAGGCAGGGGAAGAGAAGAGGGGAGGGAGGGAGCCAATACAGAGAGAGAGAGAGAGAGAGAGAGAGAGAGAGAGAGAGAGAGAGAGAGAGAGAGAGAGAGAGAGAAGGAGGGAGGGAGGCCGGCAGCAAAGCGGAACGAGGCGAGGGCACGCGGAAAACCCGGACAGGAGCGGCAGCGGCCACTCGAGGCTCGCAGAGTGGCCGACCCGGCGGCTGGCATAAGGGGGAGAGAATAAAATAGGCACACACTCATTGATTTCATTGTAATGGTAGCGGTGCAGAGAAAACGAAACTTGGTGACAAATAAGCGTTTACGACGATATAGATTGGGTTTTTTAAAAAATGTATATATTATTTGATTTTAATAATAACGGTGGAGAGTGCCCCACAGCTTTCCATGATGTTCTAGCGCCCATTAATTTAACGGGCTGAACGTCCACTAGTTCGATATAAAAAACTTCCCTAAACAGGACTGCCTTCAGCTGTCTCTTAAAAATAGGATAGCTGCTTATTTCCTTGACGTGATGGAGGAGTGTTCCACAGGGTGGGCGCCACTACCCAGAAGGCCCTCTGCCTGGTTGCCTGTAACCTCATTTCTCGCAGTGAGGGAACCGCCAGAAGGCCCTCAGAAGTAGACCTCTGTGTCTGGGCAGAACGATGGGGATGGAGACACTCCTTCAGGTATACAGGGCCGAGGCCGTTTAGGGCTTTAAAGGTCAGCACCAACACTTTGAATTGTGCTCAGAAACGTACTGGGAGCCAATGTAGATCTCTCAGGACTGGTGTTATGTGGTCCCGGCGGCCACTCCCAGTCCCCAGTCTAGCTGCCACATTCTGGATTAATTGCAGTTTCCGGGTCACCTTCAAAGGTAGCCCCACGTAGAGCGCATTGCAGTAGTCGAAGCGGGAGATAACCAGGGACTGTTTTTGCTTTGTCCTGCTTATCTACAGCTGGGGGGGGGGGGAGAAGCCAAGTCCCCAGAGGCTGACATTAACATACCAGGCACATCACCACTTCCTGTTTGGGGTTTGTTTGCAGGTGAGTCGAGGACAGGACGAGCTCAGGCGTGTGCCCTGGGTGCTCTCACTTCCATCTCTCTCTAGGTGCCCCTGAGGAGTCCCAACAGGGCAGAAGCAGATAGGGTTCAGTTAGAGGCCCTGTGCGTTTGGAAGAGGAGAAGCGGGGACAGCAAATCTCTCCTGCCCAGGGGCAGCAGACATGATTAAACATCACTGTTTCTGAGCAAATACTTTTCTAAAATAAGTGATCAGAGAGGACAGATCTATGGAATGAGAGTCAGAGGAGCTGCATTGATTTTTAGTGATTGCAGCCTGAGGGCTTCCTCTGCTCTCCTTTCAGGTGATAGTTGTGGTGGGAGGTACTTCTTGTGACAAAACCTATGCGGGGATATTTATAATATTACTTGGAGCCAACACGCAAAAAAATAAAAAATAAAATAAAGTTTCAGATATTACCATTCAGTTGAAAACAAACAAACAAAGTGAGCATCCCCCATGTTAAGAGATTCCTGTCCTGAATGCCAAAAGATTGTCAAGAAATTACCGGTAAGCGGAGTGCATACAGCACTTTAAAATGGAAATGAACTCCATGATGCACTTCTGAAAGCAAATTTCATCTCCTCTTCCCCCTCCCTGAAAATAATAATAATGTTGTATTCAGTATTTCCATGTGCATGTTTGAGAGGAAAGTGAAGCAATAGAAAGCTGTGGCAAAAGTAAACCACACAGGCATTGTGATCTTTACAAAGTCTGGGAATGCAATCTGAAATAATGACAGGCAAACCGGTACATTGGTACGGCTCCTTCACCAGAAACGGATAATTTGGAGTGACAAAATCTGGAGCAAAATTCAGAGGGAGAAGAATTTCATAACCAGTCCTAGTTAAAGGTGAAGTTGCAGTTGCATTAGCAAGAACAGTGTCAGAAATCTTGCAAATGTGTCATATAATTTTGTTTTAAGAATGCAAGCTCTTGGATGTGAGCCCTGGATTTCCAGCAAATTTATTCCATTTGTCTAGCAGTGAGACATGCCTCTGGATCACTGCCCCTTTCTGTTTGATTTTCTTTTGTACTTAGATGACATTTGGTTTCATCACAGAATACGAGCAGAGAACCTCTTGCATGATGATTCTTGAAGCTGCAAAATAATTGCAGAAAGGAATAGATTGGGGTCTCCCCCCCCCCAGCAGAACTAAAGGGGGCCAGATTTTTCAGGCAATACCCATCATGACCAAAGGAGCTAGTCTAAACCTAGGCTAAACTAGCTAAGAAGACCACCTCAGTGGAGAGAAGCAGCTAAGCAATAATACGTTTTAACATCAGACTGGCTTAATGATTACCTGTCCACCCCCCTCCCCCCAAAAAAGAAATCAATTATCAGCACATTTACTCTCTAGCAATACTATTGTCTATCACTATCACCACCATCATCAACATCATATTTCTTAGTTTTCAGGGTGGGTTGGAATAATTTAGAAATGCAAAATTAAAAATGGTTAAGATGACTTACAGTCAAGAGAATAGGTTGAGCCCTAAAATATGCAACTCAAGTATCGAAAGCCAGGATAAAGAGGTGTATTTGCAGCATACAATGAAACTATATACAGTGGTACCTCTGGTTAAGAACTTAATTTGTTCTGGAGGTCCGTTCTTAACCTGAAACTGTTCTTAACCTGAGGTACCACTTTAGCTAATGGGGCCTCCTGCTTCCGCTGCGCCGCCGCCGCCGCACGATTTCTGTTCTCATCCTGAAGCAAAGTTCTTAACCCGAGGTACTACTTCCGGGTTAGCAGAGTCTGTAACCTGAAGCGTCTGTAACCTGAAGCGTCTGTAACCCGAGGTACCACTGTAATGAAGGTCCATATGTACCTCTATTAGGAGGGAATGCCACAACTGCCTCAGAGAAAAGGTAAAGGTAAAGGACCCCTGGACAGTTAAAGGTAAAGGTAAAGGGACCCCTGACCATTAGGTCCAGTCATGACCGACTCTGGGGTTGGGGTGCTCATCTCGCATTATTGGTCAAGGGAGCCGGCGTACAGCTTCCAGGTCATGTGGCCAGCATAACTAAGCTGCTTCTGGCGAACCAGAGCAGCGCACAGAAACGCCGTTTACCTTCCCGCTGCAGTGGTACCTATTTATCTACTTGCACTTTGAAGTACCGTATTTTCCGGCATATAAGACGACTGGGCGTATAAGACGACCCCCTACAGAGGTCGTCTGTAGGGAAGGAAGTGGACCTTCAGATATTTGGTACTTAAACCTAAGCAGGTTGTGGCTTCTCTTAACACTAGGACTCTGTGTAGTTTTTTCTCCTTATTTCCATATGTTATTCCCCCCTCTCTCCCTCCCCCCTCTCCCTCCCTCCTCATGGTGACATCACATATTACCTACAAAAGCAGGTGTGCTTCTTTACAATGCAGGTCTCAACCACAATTGAATCACATAATATCAGTTCACTTCGTGCCAAGGGAGAGACCATGCTGGCTGCAGCAATCAACTTTCTTCACTCTGTTTTTCCTTTTTTTTCCTTTTGTAGTGTCTCTGTCAGATTGTAAGCCTGCAGGCAGCGCCTATCATATCTTCCATTATATGTCTAAATGTAATAAATGGTAAATTACAAAAAATGCATGAAAACTCATTAAATAAAGCTCATTTGATTAAAGTTTAATGATTAAATAACAAATCCAAGCAATGATAACATTTGACACGTCAAATGTTGAACAATTAAAATAACAGGAATGTACATTTTTCAATATGTGATTTCTTAGGTAACTCTTCTTCTAGTACGGATGCGGGTGGCGCCTCTTGGGCTTGCTGGTTCAAATCTGCGCAACAGGGTGAGCTCCCATTGCTCTGTCCCAGCTCCTGCCAACCTAGCAGTCCCAAAGCATGCCAGTGGAAGTAGATAAATAGGTACCGCTGCGGCGGGAAGGTAAACGGCATTTCCGTGCGCTCTGTTTTCCCTCATGGTGTTCTGTTGCACCAGAAGCGGTTTAGTCATGCTGGCCACATGACCCACCTGAGAGGTGCTGGAACTGAGTTCTGGTGAGCTCCAGCTGAAAACAACAACCCTGAAAGTATCTTTCTACCCCACCTACTTGTGGGAAGGTCCCTTGAATCTGAACTCTGCTTAGGAGATGTTCACATCAGTGAGATCAACCTCAGGATCCCAGCCAATGACTCATTTTATTGTGTGTATACGTTTGCAGAATCAGGGCGATATGATTTAAGGAGGGGGAAGGAGATGTGTGTCTGAAAATTAACCTCTGAAATGTTTTCTGTCTTAAGAACCTTCATGCCACCGTTGCAGTATTAAAAGAAAGCTACTTATGATTTATTATTTGGGGATCTGTCGTCTTATAATTATAGCTAATCTAGTTTAAAGGTGGATTTTAATGATTGCTGAATTAATGGTTCACTGGGTTCACTTAATGAATTCCAACTCATTCGAGTCAGAGGAAAATGCAAGGAGTGCTGAGTTTGTTTAGTCTCTGCCAAGCTGAATGCAACTGTCATGTGTTTCCATATCTGGGGAGAAATGGAGTCTAGTCTTCACATATTGAAATGAATATCCAAAAATCAATCTGCAGCACAGCGCAGTATCACTACCCCTCCCCTCAAATGAACAGAATCAAACTTGAAATGTGAGAACCCAAATTCTGATCCTTTTATTGAAGAAAAAAATAAGAGGAGAATAAAAATGCAGTTGCATCATATATATGAAAATAGAAAGAGACTTGGTGCTTAATCCATGCTTTCCTCCTTCTCTACAAATAGCAGTCCACATTCCACGTTTTCAGCAACTCTGTGCTGTGACTGTATTAAAGCAGAGATCTGTAAATATACACACTTATTCACCTGGTGATGTACAGGCCTACTCTTTGCCTCAAGAAGATGACGGCACTCAACGTGGTTATACTTCTCTTGTTAAAAGTAAATCTATAATTCATGGAGGACCAGCACAGCAGATTCTGATGTCTGCCCATTAACAATGAGGATCCTTTCTGGACCTTATAGGAGCTGATTAATAGCTAGAATATCCAATATTTGTTCTGTAAGTAGTACTAGGTTGATGGGGCACAGGGTCTGTGGCAAGCAAGGTCAATCTGTGAGAGGTTAAAATAATATTAATATAGGAAGGATTTGATCGTTTTTCTGCGTGTGGTCCAAAATATCACTGGTTTGAAGGACAGCTAAGATGTTTGTGTGTAAATTGTTTCCAAGAATCAGTTCATCATCTCCCCTCAGATTTTACTTTTCCCTCCCCGCACCATCTTACCCACACACCTGGCATTGGGGCAGGGTATACTGGCCAGCTGTTCTATTGCTGCTGTTTCTGCTGCTGCTTGCTTGGAAGAAAAAAATCTCGCTGAGTTTCAATAGCTCTTACTCCCTCGTAAGCGTACAGAGGATTGCAGCCTTCAGATCTCAAATGGATTTGCAAGGAAAAGCTCATTACAGATTAGACTTGACACCTGGGGGAACATCACAGCTCCTTCTTGGACCATTAAGTCTTCCATCTTAAATGGAGACAGAAGTCAAAGACATGCCTGGAAATTGCAATTAACAACTTTGCTTGAAAACAAAATACAGAGTGTTGGATAGCTGCCATGCCTTCCTGGGTCATCACAGCATTTTGTCAGCTAGTTGCTGGTTGAGATCTGGCCTTTATGTGGACCTGGTGATATAAAGGTATTCCTGATTAGAATATTTTTTAAATAAAAAAAATTAGAAGTTTTATAAACCATTTGATCAGAGAGGGGTCTAAGAGGTGTAGGAATGAAACTGTAGGTAAAGGTAAAGGTAAAGGTAAAGGTAAAGGGACCCCTGACCATTAGGTCCAGTCGTGTCCGACTCTGGGGTTGCGGCTCTCATCTCGCTTTATTGGCTGAGAGCCGGCGTACAGCTTCCAGGTCATGTGGCCAGCATGACAAAGCCGCTTCTGGCGAAGCAGAGCAGCACACGGAAACGCCGTTTACCTTCCCGCCGGAGCGGTACCTATTTATCAACTTGCACTTTGACGTGCTTTCGAACTGCTAGGTGGGCAGGAGATGGGACCGAGCAACGGGAGCTCACCCCGTCGCAGGGATTCAAACCGCCAACCTTCTGATCAGCAAGCCCTAGGCTCTGTGGTTTAACCCACAGCGCCACCTGGGTCCCTTTTGAAACTGTAGGTAATGCACAGCTAATATCCACATGCCAATTAAAGACAGCATAAAACAATCATCATTAAAACAAACAAAAACAAACAGAGCCATATATATATATATATATATATATATATATATATATATATATATAAAAATTATATGTTTCTGTAGGTAATTATAAATTATATTTATATGTCTACACACCCACCCACCCACATTTAGTTCACCTAGACAGTAATGTTTAGAGACCCTTCCCTTTTCTCCCTTCTGTCAGTCATTCAGTACATTTATTCTCTTTGATGAAGTAATCTATGCCATGTGAAAGCCTACGCAATTTTACATCATTAGAACTTCATCCAGTAAACCTATCATGGTTACCTATGTTTCTGCTATGCCTAGGATCAACAGAGAAGCAACTGCTGGTCTCCCCCATTTGCCTGATGTTCTTGCTATCATTTCCAGCCCATTTCCCCCCTCATATATTTCCTGTCTATGATGCACTTTCTCCTAGCATCACTTCAAAGCCATTTCATCTCTTTTAGCTATGCTTGCCCGTTATTACCATTTCCCTGCCGGCTGTATATTTGCTTCTCCACAGATTGTGAACTCACTGCCTTCTTGGATCCAAATATCCTGCTATGGTGTTGCACGAGAATGGGAACCTTAGTTCTTAGAATAATTACTAAAACGCAGTTTTCAGAGAAATTGAGAGTAAGTTTTTATTGCTGAGCAATAAGGTCCAGTGAGTAACCTCCAAAAATCTGGACCCCGAAACAGTGGTGTCCAGAGGTTTTATAGATCTCTTCAGATATTACATATTCATACATTGCAGCAAAATTAAACCAATAAGCGTTGACATCGCCCTTCCTTTTGTCCTTTTAAAGGTTACTTCTCTTTTCTTAATTTTTAGTTACATTGACCATATTAGGCGTTCCTACCGTATGATATAATCAAACTAAGCCAAAAACCCCCTTCTGACACACTAAACAAAAAGCCCCTTCCCTCCAGACATCCTATGTGGAAAGTATCCAACTTCGATAGGCTGTTTGCCAAAAAACATCTTGTGACTATGAGACTGTTACGACCATGATGGACGTCTTTCCTTCCAGACTGAAAACATAGCTAAATATATACATGTTCTGCTAACGCAGCAATAAGGCACAGTGAGACACAGCATCTTGATTTCTTAAACAAAGCCCTTATTTTAAAGCGTAGAGAGTTAGTTTCAGTAATAAGGCATAAAAGTATGAGGTACAGGTACAATAATATGCTTTCTTCAGGTAGCCTTGCCACAATGGGAGTGCAATATATTTCCTCTTGTGCAGGTGAGATTCCTGAGACCTCACTTGCTCCATCTGTAGCAACCTGTGGTCCCCCTAAATTTGCTGGGAAGGATCCCCCAACCACCTGGAGCCAGGAGTTAGCAACCTTACTCTTACCGAATGCTTACTTTGGATTGGAGCACTTGAATCATGCAATCCTGTGCAAACACAGTGTCGAAACAAAATAAAAAAATTAAAAAAATCCTTCCAGTAGCACCTTAGAGACCAACTAAGTTTGTTATTGGTATGAACTTTCGTGTGCATGCACACTTCTTCAGATAGCAATAACAAACTTAGTTGGTCTCTAAGGTGCAACTGGAAGGAATTTTTTTTATTTTTTATTTTGTTTCGACTATGGCAGACCAACACGGCTACCTACCTGTAACAAACACAGTGTGTTCGGCATCCTCAGAATCTCAGCTTCCTTTTTAGATAGATAGATTTTAGATAGATAGATAGATAGATAGATAGATAGATAGATAGATAGATAGATACAGTGGTACCTTGGTTCTCAAACTTAATCCGTTCCGGAAGTCCGTTCCAAAACCAAAGCGTTCCAAAACCAAGGCGTGCTTTCCCATAGGAAGTAATGCAAAACGGATCAATCCGTTACAGACTTTTAAAAACAACTCCTAAAACAGCAATTTAACATGAATTTTACTATCTAACGAGACCATTGATCCATAAAATGAAAGCAATAATCAATGTACTGTACTATAAAATAAATAAGACAGTATTGTAGATGGCTTTTCTCCATTTCTGCAGTCACACAATCAACCGATCAGTAACGGGAAAAGACTCAAAAAACACACAAAAACCCCCGCAAAATAAATAGCAAAAACAAAAGCACCAAATATAAGCTCCAAATATCACCTCAGAACACCGCAATCGGAAACAGAAAACTTGAATTACAATGGAGGGGCGCAAATTAGCAGCACAATAGTAAAAACGGAAGCTCGGTATTCAAAACAGAGCACGTTCGGCTTTCGAAGCAAAGTTCGCAAACCAGAACACTAACTTGCAACATTCAAGTTACAAGTTGTTCGGGAACTAAGCTGTTTGAAAACCAAGGTACCACTGTAGATAGATAGATCGATCATAGCTGTCAACTTTCAGATTAGAAAATAAGAGATTTTTCCAAACTTTCGGATTTGAAAATAAGGGATGCCACGAGGGCAGTGCAATGGCACCAAGTAGCCTCGCCACCCTGCGCTCCAGAGGCTGCGCGCGCGAACGGGTGAGCAAAAGAGCGACCGCATAGACGGCAGGCAGGCTGTCTGTCTGGTTGGGCGTGAGGGTCTGGCTGCGCAAGGCATGCAAGCTCCGCCCCCAGTCGGTCTCAGACTCCTTATTGGCAGCTGAGCAACGCAGCTGAGGAGCCTCCCTGGCCGGCAGGGAGGGAGAGGAGCTGCTTCCTTTGAAATCCGGGAAATTTAAGGGATATCTACAATCCGGGATAGCAGCGGGAAACGGCATTGGAATAAGGGAGTTTCCCGCAAAAAAGGGGAGGGTTGACAGCTATGAGATAGATAGATAGATAGATAGATAGATAGATAGATAGATAGATAGATAGATCAGATTATATCTAGTGGTGGATTTCATGGAATCACAGGATTGTAGAGTTGAAAGGGCTCCCATGGGTCATCTAGTCCAATTCCCAGCAATGCAATATCTCAGCTAAAGCATCCGTGACAGATGGCCATCCAGTCTCTGCTTACAAACCTCCCTGCGGGAGTCTGTTCCCCTGTCGAACAGCTCTTACTGTCAGAAAGTTATTCCTGATGTTTTCCTTTCTTGTAACTTGAAACCATTGGTTCGAGGCCTACCCTCTAGAGCAGGAGAAAGCAAGCGTGTCGAGACCCCACAACCACCCCCTCGAGGATGAATAAAAACACAAGGACACAGGATATAAAGTTAATGATATTGGGCATGATTTTGTCCACAACTTTATTGGTTACAGAATGTGAGTGGTATTGGCTTAGGCATTGAGTAGACCTGACTATATCTGACTCCTGCCCACTGGGCAGGAAGTCTGGTAAGGGTAAACCTCCATTAGGGGGAGCCCCCAACTCGTGCCCCCCCCCGGGTTCCCAAGGGTTCCTCCCTGGGTTCCTCCCTATAATTTAGGCTTGCATGTTGACCTTGCTATGCCTGTCATGGGGTTGTCTGCTGTTGGGGCAGGGGCCTGGTAGGAATTTTTCCACTTGGCTGATTGGCTGGTGCCATTTGGTTTTTGCCTACTGCGTAGCAATTAGTCACAACTTGTAAGGTTGGTGGTTAGGCATTGGTTATTAAGTTGGTTGGTGGAGGGGATGTGGTTGGCTGTGCCTGCCCCTCCAATGCTGCTGCTGCGCAGGGAATTCCATTAAAGGAATTCAGGGGCTCACCAAGCTTTTGTCCGTATCCCCTGGTCAGGGGCTAGGGCCACGCTTGAGCCTCTGGGAACATTAGGGGAGAGATGAGGGCTAGACACCCGACCCCTATTCTCTCCCCATAGTGTTTTCCCTTTACTGACTTCCGTAAGGAACCAGGCAGAAGGCCTTCTCGGTAGTGGCGCCCACCCTGTGGAACGCCCTCCCATCAGAGGTCAAAGCGATAAACAACTACCTGACATTTAGAAAATACCTGAAGGCAGCCCTGTTTAGGGAAGTTTTTAATCTGTGATATTTTAATGTATTTTGATATTTGTTGGAAGCCGCCCAGAGTGGCTGGGGAGACCCGGCCAGATGGGCGGGGTACAAATAATAAATTATTATTATTATTATTATTATTATTATTATTATTATTATTGTCAGTCTGTCCCCAGGAGAGGACAGATAGTCGGAACCAATGCCTAAGCAACCACTCACATTTTGCATTTTAATAAAGCTGTGGCCAAAAATATGCCAAAAACCTTAAACTTAAATTTCTGTGTGAAGCGTGTGTTATTTGAGGGGTGGCTTGGGGACCTTGACACGCAAACACTTACCCAGCTTTACAGCTAATGCACAAAAGGACAATTAAAGGCATAACGAATAGAGACACCTTCCAAGAAACGTGGACCCCTTTCTTTAAGTATGTTAATGATTTCCCCTTTAATGCACAGAAACAATCTTGCTCTGAACCCTTGCCACAAATTAGTTATGGAAGAAAGTTTGGCTTCCTTGGGAGTTGGGAGCTTTGAGCGGAGAAGCCCATAATCAAGGCTGTCCTGATGCTGTTTTAAGCGAACCCATTATCATAGTAATGTCTTCTTCAAAGCCTTCAGACATCATTACTCCATTAGGGGGGGGGGGAATTAACATATTTCAGCTGATAATCTTCTGGCACGTGTGGGTTACACAGGGCAGGGTGGGAGGGAGCAGAGAAACCAGAAGCAATTCCTCTGTGGAACTTTTACTAGTGAAAAGTGACTGCCATCAACAGAGGAAACAGGGAAAGAGAGAAGCCATAATTAAGGCGCCACATTAACTTGTCCTAACTATGGGAAAGTTGACATTAAATATACGTTATCACCATGACGACGTTTACAGAAAGATGTTTCAGATTTTTATTAGCAAAAGTGAGGAGGAGGTTTTTAAATGCTCTGGTTTTTTGTTTTGTTTTTTGTAAGATCATGAGCTGCAAACCTGCACATTATATTTGAGACCTTATATCGCAGACCCTCCAAGTGTCCCTATTTTATAGATGTCCTGGATTTATAGAAGCCACCCCGGTTTCTGATTTGATCCCAGAATATCCTGCTTTTCCTTAGGACGTCCCCGTTTTCGTCGGATAAATGTTGGAGGATATTATTATTATTATTATTATTATTATTATTATTATTTATACCCCACCCTTCCCAGCCAAAGCTGGGCTCAGGGCGGCTAACATCAATAAAATTACAATAAAGTATAAAAGAAAGAATAAACCGTTAATTAAAATACAGGTTAAAATACAATTTAAAATTTTAAATGCCGCATCATTTATCGCCCGTAATCAAAACCATAAGGGGAGGAAACATCAGACTGAGTCCAACCCGAAGGCCAGGCGGAACAGCTCTGTCTTGCAGGCCCTGCGGAAAGATGTCAAATCCCGCAGGGTCCTGGTCTCTTGTGACAGAGCGTTCCACCAAGTTGGGGCCAGTACTGAAAAGGCCCTGGCCCTAGTTGAGACCAGTCTAACAACCTTGTGGCTCGGGACCTCCAAAATGTTGTTATTTGTGGACCTTAAGGTCCTCTGCGGGGCATACCAGGAGAGGCGGTCTCGTAGGTATGAGGGTCCTAGGCCGCATATATGGAGTTATGCGACCCCTGAGCCAAGAAGATAAGTGTGGCGTTTGCTCACTCATTATGGAGATGTCGTCCTGGGGGAGAGAGAGAAAGGGTTAATAGGCTGACCAATCGGAAAGCCAGGGGCGGAGCCTAACTGTGTTTAAGGCTCAACACAGGGGTTTTGGCAGTTAGTTCAGTTGGAAATAGGGAGACGGTTGGTTCGGTTGGGTTCTTGTGGGTGGAAGGCATAGGAGTCAGAGTGGATTAGAGACAGAGGGGAGACAGACAGACAGAGAGAGTGAATCGGTTTACAGTGTTTCAAAGTATTTAAAACTTGTCTGCGTTCATAATAAACTGGATTCTTTGTTAATACATTACAACCCTGACTCAGTCTGAATATATTACCGGGGAGAACCTGGTTGGTGGCAACGGATTAGTGGTGGCACAGAGTCAATAGTCTGTGGAACGACTGGGGGCCCTGTGTGAACGCCACAATAAGTAATTACACAACCTTTAGAAGACATCTGAAGGCAGCCCTGTTTAGGGAAGGTTTTTTTTAAATGTTTTATTATGTTTTTATATATGTTGGAAGCTGCCCAGAGTGGTTGGGGCAACCCAGTCAGATGGGCAGGGTGTAATAATCATCATCACCATCATCATCATCATCATCATCATCAACATCATCGTTGTTGTTCTTGAATAGGATGTCCCTATTTTCATCAGAGAAATGTTGGAGGGTACGATACTGATTTTATTCCATTTTAAACAACAGCAGCAGCAGCAGCAGCAACACACTCTAGGAGTATTTTAGCTTCAGTCCATTGTGAAACCAGCTAGCTCGAAAGAGTGTTTTAGCAGTGGGAAGAGACCAAGAGGGGGGCAACCCACAAGTTTGATGAGGGTTGTTGAGAGTTCTGCTTGGGATGCGTAGTGAGGGTTATGCACCTTGTCTGACCTGTATAAGGTAGTTTCCTATTTGTCTGTCTCACTCCGTAGTCTCTTTCCTGACTAGCAGTGGTTCTCAGGCCAAGGTCCTTTTCATCACCTGCTATCCCATCCTTTTCACTGAAGATACCAGGCATTGACTGTGGGATCTTCTGCATACAGTAGTGGTCAGCTGGGTGAAGCTGCAGCACTTGCCTGACCTCCTGTCACCAGCGTTGCTGTGGCTTACCAGGATGGTGTGGTCTGCAGCATGGTCAGTGTGGTGCAAATGCACCAGCAGAGCCAACCTAGTCCTCCTGCCAGTGTGCTTCCACCATGACTTTGCTACCACCTCCCTCTTCTTTCCCAGAAAGCCACATCAACCAGTGATGGGAGGTTAGGTAAGTGTCTCTGCCCTGCCCCATTGATCCCTGCTGTCTGCATTAAAAGCATGCTCTCTGTCACTGAGCTACGGCCCCTTCACTGATTTGTAAGTGGTTGGGTTTTTTTTCAATTCATCTTTATTAGTATTTTACAACAGAAATACTTTCTTAACATGAAATCACAATGTAAAATTACAGTTTTCTTGTTAATGGACATGTAATTCTAAATCATAATAAAGAAAAGCAAAGCTATATTCTTATTCATTTGATTCATTGATATTCTAATTACCTCCCCTTCTTACTTGGGTCTTTTAAAGTTCATATCATGATAATTCTAGGTTGTTGGTAACAAACTTTTTCACTACTGTTTAATGTTTCTCATTATAAGAGTTAATCTAAACCAGTCAAAAAACTTCAAGAGTTGGCAACTTACAAATCAACAAAACAACAACAAATAAAAATTTCATTGATTTGCCAACTCTTGAAGCAAACTTTTAGACACCAGGTACTAGGGTGGGGTCTGGAGCCCAAAGCAGATAGGGTGATGATGATGATGATGATGATAATTATTATTTATTTATTTATACCCCGCCCATCTGGCTGGGTTTCCCCAGCCACTCTGGGCGGCTTCCAACAGAAAGTTAAAATACAATAGCCTATTAAACATTAAAAGCTTCCCTAAACAGGGCTGCCTTCAGATGTCTTTTAAAAGTCTGGTAGTTGTTTTTCTCTTTGACATCTGCTGGGAGGGCGTTCCACAGGGCGGGCACCACTACCGAGAAGGCCCTCTTCCTGGTTCCCTGTAACTTGGCTTCTCGCAGTGAGGGAACCGCCAGAAGGCCCTCGGCACTAGACCAGTCAAATGGGCCTAGCATGGCTTGGCTTGAAGGAATCCAGCACAAAAGCTACAAATATTCAGCCATTGCATTGCATTGCATTTCACTTTTAATGCGTTTACCGCCTTTCTATATTACTACAGTGGTACATTGGTTTAGAACTTAATCTGTTCCGGAAGTCCATTCTTGAACCAAGGCGTACTTTCCCATAGCAGCGGGGGACTCGATTTACAAATGGAACACACTCAACAGGAACATGTTCTGCTTCCAAGGCAAAGTTCACAAACCAAAACACCTACTTCCAGGTTTGCAGCGTTCTTAATCCAAGTTGTTCATAAACTAAGCTGTTCTTAAACCAAGGCATCACTGTATACAGAAGGCAGTTTACAAGCTGAAGAAACAACAAGGATTGCACACCTTTTCAGATGCACACAATAAAATAATCCTTTGCCCCCTTGTTTGATTATTTTTGGTTCGCTTGTTTTTTGATTGGTTAACAAGCCTATTCCATATAACTCTCAACAAAGCCTGTTTTTCTGTCTGCCACAGTGTGGATGGAGGTGAATTTCTGTACAAGAAGATACAAGTTATGATACAGAAAGATACGAGTTGAGTCATGGGGTGAGCTAGCCAGTGCTATATAAACCCGTAGGGAGGTGGGTGGCGCTGTGGTCTAAACCACCGAGCCTCTTGGGCTTGCCAATCGTAAGGTCGGTAGTTTTAATCAGTGCAGCAGGGTGAGCTCCCGTTGCTCTGTCCCAGCTCCTGCCAATCTAGCAGTTCAAAAGCATACCAGCGCAAGTAGATAAATAGGTACTACTGCTGTGGGGAGGTATATGGAGTTTCCGTGCAATCTGGCTTCTGTCATGGTGTATCATTGTGCCAGAAGCAGTTTAGTCATGCTGGCCACATAGAATCATAGAGTTGGAAGAGACCACAAGGGCCATCCAGTCCAACCCCCTGCCAAGCAGGAAACACCATCAAAGCATTCCTGAC
This sequence comes from Darevskia armeniaca, assembly GCA_034641395.1. Lineage (NCBI taxonomy): Eukaryota > Metazoa > Chordata > Lepidosauria > Squamata > Lacertidae > Darevskia > Darevskia armeniaca. Next base: position 914,392 of record JAWWNF010000563.1, read on the forward strand.
AGGTGGCTGTCAAGCCTCTGCTTAAAGACCTCCAAAGAAGGAGACTCCACCACACTCCTTGGCAGCAAATTCCACTGTCGAACAGCTCTTACTGTCAGAAAGTTCTTTCTAATGTTTAGGTGGAATCTTCTTTCTTGTAGTTTGAATCCATTGCTCCGTGTCCTCTTCTCAGGAGCAGCAGAAAACAACTTTTCTCTTTCCTCTATATGACATCCTTTTATATATTTGAACATGGCTATCATATCACCCCTTAACCTTCTCTTCTCCAGGCTAAACATACCCAGCTCCCTAAGCCGTTCCTCATAAGGCATCGTTTCCAGGCCTTTGACCATTTTGGTTGCCCTCCTCTGGACACGTTCCAGCTTGTCAGTATCCTTCTTGAACTGTGGTGCCCAGAACTGGACACAGTATTCCAGGTGAGGTCTGACCAGAGCGGAATACAGTGGTACTATTACTTCCCTTGATCTAGATGCTATACTCCTATGGATGCAGCCCAGAATTGCATTGGCTTTTTTAGCTGCTGCATCACACTGTTGACTCATGTCAAGTTTGTGGTCTACCAAGACTCCTAGATCCTTTCCACATGCACTGCTCTCAAGCCAGGTGTCACCCATCCTGTATTTGTGCCTTTCATTTTTTTTTTTTTGCCCAAGTGTAGTACTGTTAAATTTCTCCCTGTTAAAATTCATCTTGACCCGGAAAAGCTGTCTGCATACAAACGCCGGCTCCCTCGGCCTGAAAGTGGAAACGAGTGCCGCACCCCATAGTCAAATTCGACTGTACTTAGCCGTCCAGGGGTCTTTTACCTTCTTACCTTATATAAACCTGCATTGCTTACTATTTTGGCCTCTTCATTTCATTGGTTCACACTCACCCAGCCCTGGAAGCAGTGGCTGTGAATTCGAAGACAGCCCCATGGGGAGTGTTTGTGTGGTTGGGTTGGGTGGGTATACTTTTGAGCCAGTTCAGGTTCTTTCTTCATTTCTCAAACATGGAAAATGTATAACATTGAAAAATGGATTTTTGTGAAACAATGTTCTTGATGTTTTTTCGTTGTCATCTAAATTTTTTTATTCTTTACTTCTTCTATTCTGACTTTTCTTTATTCTTATCTTTTCTTCTTCTTTTCTTATTTTCGATCTGATGTATGTAGATTATGTATTTTTGTTTTAAAACCAATAAAGATTTATTTTTTAAAAAAAACCCACGGGAAATGCTAAAGCCTATTTAAGTGTTCAGATCAGAAACGTGCAAGATTGCTCCCTCCACAAAGGGGGGTGGAGAGTTTATGTACGGAAGGGAGGGAGGGAGAGAGAGAGAGAGAGAGAGAGAGAGAGAGAGAGAGACTCTGTAATTTTCAGGTGCAAAAATGGAGTGGTGCTTTCTGGACGACCAGATACCTTTCTGGCAACTCAAACTGGATACCACAATAATGAGAAATTCCAAAGAAAGCAGCTGTTTGTTTTAAGGGAGATAGAGCAGATAAGCTGGCACTTCATATTGATCCACTTTCTGTTTAGTGAGAGCATGAGCTTTCAAGCTTCACAGATCATTTGTTATCTACTCTGACTCTCGGGCCTCTGGAGCCAATGCAATTGCCAAAATAAAGTCTTAAGGTTACAGTGCTATGGGATGGTGGGTGTCCAGTAATGTCTGGCAGCCCTAGATGCTCAGTAGTGCCTAGTCACTTTTGCACTGGGGCTCTGCTTAATGGTCTCATTTTTCAGGGTGAAATTCAGTATTGGGGGGGGGGAAGAGACTGCAATATATTCTTCTCTCTCTTCTCCAGTTCCCCTTTGTTTGTTGCTGTGTTCACAGACACTGAGTCTAGGGCAGTGCCCCAACTAAGCATTTCTAAAATCCTGATGCCCCCCACCCCACCCTGCCATGACATATAATTCTTACTATTCAAAAAGTCAACTCCTTTTCATGTGGAGGAAGCCTAAAAGGCCATTCACTGTTAATAACTCATTCTCAAATTGCCCCCCCCCCTTAAAGATTAAATTGCCCCCTGTGGGAACCATGGGTCTAGAGCATTCCAAGGCCTGAAACAAGTAGCATGGCTGCAACTGATATTGCATACCTAAGTGAATAGGAAGCCATCTGTGTAGGGCTGCCATACGTCTGGTATTTCAAAGGTGGAAGTGATGCCCGGGGAGAATTGGTCCTGGATCTTAGGCAAGTGGGGGGTTTTTTTGGGGGGGGGAGCTCAACAACTTTTGGGGTGTCCTGGTTTTTACTTTTTAAAATACGGCAACCCTAATTTGTGTGAACTGGTGGGCTCATATAATTCAGTCACTTTTAACCACAGCAAAGACCATGACTTCTAGCTTGCAGTTAACATCTGAAGTGGACCTAGCAGATCATGGTTTAAGACATGTGCTGCTGTTTTTAATTCAGGAGGAGGCAATATGGTGCCCTCCAGATCAGGTTGGACTACAACTCCCACCAGTGCCAGCCACTATGCCTAGTGGTCAAGGATGATGGGAGGGACACCACTGACTGCTTCTGTTTGCAGGGACCAGCCTCGGACATGGCCAATTTTATTTTTCATCACTACTCTGATTTGTTATTGGTCTCATCTAATCACTCTTCGATTAATTAGGTTTCGTGGATTTTCGTGTCGTTCGTAATTTACTACTTTTCTAGATTGCATTCTTTTGAATCGCAGAGAGCTGAGCTACATAATTTGTAGGAATGCAGAAAGCCTGCAACTTGTGGTTACATTCCAGGTATCGTGCCTAAAGCCAAAATTGTGTATGGTCTAAAACAGTGTTTCCCAAACCTTGGGTCTCCAGCTGTTTTTGGACTACAACTCCCATCATCCCTAGCTAGCAAGACCAGTGGTTAGGGATGATGGGAATTGTAGTTCAAAAACAGCTGGAGACCCAAGGTTGGGAAAGACATTGGGTTCAATGGTGGGTGGGATTGCTACAGTCATTCTTCCCAGAATACCCCGCCCTTTTGGGGGGCCTATTGTTTGTTTGTTTGCCAAGCAAAGCACAAGTTAAATGTGCATAAGTTGGGGGCTTACTGTAACTAAAGCAGGCAGATGGAGATGAGAGAGAGGAATCACTATTAGTAGTAGTAGTAGTAGTAGTAGTATCCCGTCCATCAGACTGGGCTGCCCCAGTGACTCTGGGCAGCTTCCAACAAATATAAAAGCATAATAAAACATCAAACATTAACAACTTCCCTATACAGGGCTGCCTTCAAATGTCTTCTGAAGGTTGTATAGTTACCCGTTTCATTGACATCTGATAGGAGGGCGTTCCACAGGGTGGGTGCCACCACCGAGAAGGCCCTCTGCCTCGTTCCCTGTAACCTCACTTCTCGCAGTGAGGGAACCGTCAGAAGGCCCTTGGAGCTGGACCTCAGTATCTGGGCAGAATATTGTGGGTGGAGATGCTCCTTCAGGTATACGGGGCCAAGGCTGTTTAGGGCTTTAAAGGTCAGCACAAACACTTGGAATTGTTTTTCCTCTTGAATTGTGCTCGGAAACGTACTTGTTTTCGTTTCCAATGCGATGTGCAACAGGTGGAATGGAGAGGTGCAAAAAAAGTGAAAAGCATTTACACATTTGGAGACGGTGTGGTGCAATGGTAGGAGTGCTGGACTAAGACTAGGGAGATCCGAGTTCGAATCCCCACTCAGCCATGAAGCTTACCATGTGACCTTATGCCGGTTACTCTTTCTTAGTCTAACCTACATCACAGGGTTGTAATGAGGATGAACTGGGGGGGGGGGAGAACACCCTGAGTTCCTTAAAGGAATAGTGGGATAAAATATAATAAATAGATAAAAGCTAAAAATAAATAAATTCCAAGCTTTCTCTCCTCTCAGCTGTGTGGCATGTGAAGTTAGCCTAAAATTAATACATCAGTAAATGAAATTTCATATCAAATTAATTGTGTGTTGTTCTCCTCGAACCACAAGGCATCACATGCCTGCGAACATGGCCTCAGTCACTTTCAAAATTAGTTTCAAACTTTGCAAAAGAAATGTCATGCATAGTTTATTAACAGAGAATGCTCATTAGAATGTCAAACAGAAACTTGCTTTCAGGGAAGCAAAAATATGAGGACTGCCAAGCTAAGCTGCTAAATTTAAAGTTCTCTTTTGATTGTCAACACTAGACAGTGTGTGTGTGTGTGTGTGTGTGTGTGTGTGTGTGTGTGTGTGTGTAGCACATTCATATAACAAAGGTTCTCACTTTCTGTTTACCCTGCCGCCGTCCTCAAATCCCCTCTTTTCATGTTATTTTGGAAGCGATTGCATTAGAGACACATTTTGAAGTATTCAGCAACCACACAAAAATGTAAATAAAAAACCACAGTCGGGGAAAACATTCATGTGATTATTTCAGATCAATCAATTGTACCTTAAACACTGATACAATTTAGAGATTTTTATTTTTTAAAGAGTGCATTCTCAAGAGATAATCATATATCAATCATTTATTTAAACGGTCACAGACCAGCTTCGACTCACACAATCAAATAATAGAACATGTAAAAGATACAAAGAACATTACAAGTAAAACGTCAGTTTAAAATTTGAGAACCTAAATTAAAATCAGATATTTGCATGCCCCCACTAGTTTCCTTTAAGAAGTTCTTGTTTCCTGCGTTTAATAGCAGATACACAAAATTTAGCTACATTAATAGTAATTTCAGGATCCTTATCATCTACCAAGGCTCTTAGACGTTGAAAATCAGATTCGTTCTTAGACTTTTGTAAAACCGGTGAGATGTAGGTCAACCGTAGATCCTTGTAGAAACTACAGTATAACAGTACGTGTGAATTTGTTTCTACTTCCGACGAGCCACAAGGGCAGATACGTGCCTCATAAGGTTTGCCCTCATATCTGCCCTGCAACAGGGCAGAAGGAAGAACATTGAATCTGACGAGGGTAAATGGGTATCTATACTCTATATGTATAGATACTATATGTATTTTTGACAGATAGTTTGCAGGAGAAAACCCTCTCCCATAGTATCTTATTACTGCATGTCTGTTCATTTCACTCATGTGGCATTGCAACTCCATGTCCCAGATATGTTGGCGAACTATATTTCTAGCTTTCTCATATCCTGCCCCTATCAGAGTCTGTGGAGAAAGCCCCAAATTCCTCAGCTTTTCATACAAAGTATCTTTCCAGTGAGTTTGATAGGTATCTAGCAGGGTTAAAGGTGCCAGCCCCACTGGGGAAAAAATAAGTTTTAGCCAATAATGTATCTTTAGTGTCCACAGCCGCGCACTGATAGAAATTTGTCCCACTTCTAAGCGGACTGCTATATTGGATACACAAGAGGGAATCCCTAATAGACTGCGAAAAAATTTGGTTTGAAATGCTTCCAGAAGGGCAATATTTTTAAAACTGCAAATCTGAGATCCATATGTGAGTTGCGGAAGTAATTTTGCAGCATATACTTGGGAGGCTGCCGGAATGTATTGACCCCCTTTCCCGAAGAAAAACCTTATCAGGGCTTTAGTAGATCTTCCTGCGTTAGCAATGGTATTTTTAATCTGGTGGAGCCAGGAGCCCCTTTCCTGGAAGGTTATACCCAGGTATTTAAAGGATGCTACCTGTTCAATTAATTGGCTATCAATTCTCCATTTATGCTTCCTTCTTTTTTTTCTTTTTTCTTTTCTTTTCTTTTCTTTTTTTTTTGAGAACACCATGACTTTAGATTTACTATAATTAATTGTCAAGAGATAATCGTATAGCTTGGATCGTTCCTTCCTCACCTACCTTTTTGCTGTTTTGCAGCATGCAAAAAAGCTCCTGACCAATCTATCCGGAATAAAAGGATGCGATCTTGGAGATAGTTCCTTAGCACTTAAGGAGGTGTGAAATGGACAGCCGAATTCACATGAGTGATCATCAGATTAATCTAGAGGGGAAATCTATGCATTGAATATAGGAGGCAGAGAGCCTTAAAAACACATGCATGAAAAGCAGGGAAAACATCTCTTCCTTTTTACCATACTCTAAGCAACAGGGGTTTTTGTTTTTAAAGGCTTACATACATTATGGCTTAATTAATCCATTTTAAATGGAAGTGACGTGTGAAAGGTGATTTAATCTGCCTATGGGGGTCGTCCATATTTCAAAAATATGAAAGTGATTTTATTTCTTGGTTTTCTTCGGATAATATTTTTGAACCGAGACACATGAGCTGTAACCACGGAAATATTGGTCAGTTCTTAAACCTTAAGACACTGACTCTTAGCCCTGGGCTTGTTGGTTTGGACTAACTACTGATCTATTGCAAATCTCCCTTCTTAGGGAAGGTGGCGAGGAGGGTCGCGGCAGGGCAAGTGCAGACATTCTTGGATACTACAGATTATTATCTAGTCCGATTCCAATCTGGGTTTAGGCCTTGTCATGGGACCAAATTGGCCTTGGTCACCCTGATAGGTGACTTTTATTGGGAATGGGGCAAAGGACCTTGCTCTTTATTCTCAATCTCCCTGTGACTTTTGATTCATTGATAGGTGGAAAACAGGGTCCTTTAAAGGTCCCTTGAAGGATGGAAAACAGGGAGATGATCAGATTTTATTCCTGCTTCCCACCTAACAAGGAATCTGTGTGTGTTTCACTTAAGGATGGAGGTGGACTTGAGTTTTATCCTGTTTCCATAAATGGAGCGTCAGCCATTCTTATGCACCTTGTTCGCAACAGCCCTTGTTGTAAACTGATATCTCTACAGTGTTGTGGAATTTAGCCGCTTTGAGGCTTGTTGTCTAGCAGAGACCAATAACCAGGCAACGGGTAGCAAAAATAAAGAGTTTTATTCTTTGTACAAGAATGGTGTCTCATCCATCTCATGGTGCGGACAAGAGACTCCACATGTTTTTCTGGTTTCTCACAAAACAGCCTCCAACTTACCCAACTGCAAGCATCCCCACCCCCACTTGTCCCCCCACCCCCACCTTTATGCAGAAATTATCAGCAACCTTAACTATGTATTTTGGGGGCTTTCCGCTACATCTGCCCCCACTTAAACCTCCCTAACTTCCTTTGTTAAACCTAGCTCAACCACAAACTTCATCCATCACCTTTCGGTTAAGCAAGTTTCCTGTTGTTGCCTGGAACAAGGTGTTCGGAGATGCAGCTGTTAGTAGCTTAACAATTATTTCTGCTTTAGCCAATTTCTCCTGACCAGAGTGCCTCCATTTTCCAATACATTTCCTATACTATTGCAACTTTGAACGTCTTCCACCTCCTCCCATATTCTGCAGATGCAGACACATGGTGTTGCCAAGATCTTCTCCCCCAACCCCATACTTTGTGTAACATCTGGTTTGATAAAGTGGAATTCAAAAGCTTCCATACTGCTTATCATTTATATGATCCATTAATGCACATGGACCTGTGCTAAGTGAAATAGGGGCAGAGGAGAGAGAGAAGGCCCGCATACCTCCCAAAAGAGCTGGGTAAGGATTTTGCGTTTATTTTACACACCCCATGATGTGTCACTGCTAAGCAGCAAATGACCTTCCTTGCATTTTTAGAAATGTGTAGCTTGATATAAGATGGACACCCTGGGTAGGGTTGTTTTGCCTCCCCCACCCCCCTGCTGATAGGAAGCATCATAGAGAAGTGGTCTGAGGTAATCTAAATGTCATTATGTGGACTTGGTTCCTTGATGTATCGGTCAAGCTGAACACAGTAGCTCCCATTTATCAGCCTGTGATTCAGAAGTCTAGTAGGTTCAAAGGGTTGCTGTAGTACTAATCAGCTGATACCCACAATTTGTATCAAGTCTGTCATTGCAAGGTCGCTGCTGGGAGGGAGAAGGCAGTCGATGGGAGGGCCTGTGACCATCTCGCTGGATGGCAAAACACAGTAACAAAAATGGCAATTTACACCCTGTCTTTGGAGAACGTGTGAAAAAACGTATCTATTCAAACAGAGGAGTTATTTTTCTGGCTAACCCAGATACAAACTTATTGAGAGAGAGAGAGAGAGAGAGAGAGAGAGAGAGAGAGAGAGAGAGAGAGAGAGAGAGAGAGAGAGTCTAATCCTAAACAATATTAAATGGAGCAAGGTTCTATTGATTTAAATGTGACTTGCATCCAAGTAAACATATTTAGGGTCTGATTCTCAGCATGGGTATCCAAGCTTTGATGTTCAACAGAGCATTTCACTGTCATCCTCTATCATTGATTATATTGAACGGAAATGTCAATTGCTTTACAGTGACTATGAAGGTGGAGTCCAATAATAGGTTATTGTTCTCTATATTCTGCTTGTTTGTTCAAAATTTATATCCCTCCTTTTAGCCTATTTCCCAGGTCAGTAAGGCGGCTTATGAAATAGAGAAGCCATGTTCTTACTGAGGAGTCTAGCCAGCCTAGGGTGCTCCAATTCACCCCTGATTTTCTGAATGCTCAAAGTGCGATCCCGGTGTACTCCCAGGTAAGGATTGCTGGTGAATCACCCAAAAAAGGCTGCAATCCTGAACAGATTTGCCTGGGAGGAAGCCCCACTGAACATAGTGGAATCTACTTCCATGTAAGTGCATAGGAACGGGTTATAAAGACGTCATCAGCAATAAAACACCCACAGACTAAAAGTAACAAGGCTTTTAGTTTGGGAATCCTAGGTATATTTACCAGAAGTAACTCCTGTTGATGAGACTTGTTCCCATGTAAGTGGGTACAGGATTCCAGCCTTAAGCAGACTGCCAAAAAGTATATACAACAAATACGAAACAGACAACACGGTACAGTAGAATAATATATCAAAATAACGCAAACCGTGAAGAATATTCATTCATATATATATGCATATGCAACCGGAGGAAATCTACTCCATACAACGTACAAATGTCTCAAAAGGTGCAAAGAGATTCAAAAGTGCAATGTCCGATGTGCAACAAGTCCAATGTCATAAAGTGCTAAAGTCTCTCCGGAGTCCACGTCTGCTTCTCCCGACGGGCAGCTAGCTTGTATTATCCCCGTTTCACTATTATCATTTCTTCAGGGATGGACATCGTCAAATTGTTCATACATAAACACTTAACTAGGCTGAAACGCTCACAACCTCAACGGTTCCTGGTTGGTAAAGCTTTGCCAAAAAGTATATGGCAGGCATCCCCAAACTGCGGCCCTCCAGATGTTTTGGCCTACAACTCCCTGGATTCCTAGCTAACAGGACCAGTGGTCAGAGATGATGGGAATTGTAGTCCAAAACATCTGGAGGGCCGAAGTTTGGGGATGCCTGGCATATGGAGTCAGCGGCACCTTAATCCCAGCTCCTTGAAATGCCCCCCATTCCTTTTACTATGAAGCAACTTTTTGCCATTCACGGAAACAATATTTAGAAGAACTGCTGTGTGCCAGGTGGAAAGTGAAACAAATTAGCTGAACAAGGCGACTGGAATTAGAGAAAGGGAAAAGTTCATTTCTCCTCTTTCATCACTCGGCTGCCTGACGATCTAATTACTTCTAGAATTACCTCAGTGACTTTCAATCAAAGGCTGACTGGGATTATCCCACAAACCTTAACCATGTCAGTTTATGAAGGTTTCTACATATTTCACACACACACACACACACACACACATGCATATCCCCCCAATAATTAAAAATAAATAATGCTCTCGGCTACAGTGCTCTGCCCTTGTAACAATTCCGGCATCAGACATTGCCTTTCTAGAATAGGAGGGTCGCATTTCAGAGTTAAAGCACAACACGTTCCTTGCCTGTTTTCTTTTTCAGCTGGCTTTTACTTAGCCATTAATGCCTACAAGCATTAGTTTAGTTTAGCGTTGCAGCACTGAAACTCTGGAACTCCCTGCCTATTGATATCAGGCATGTGCCATTACTATATTCTTTCTGACACCTGCTTCATATGTAGACAAGCCGACCCAGATGTTTGGGAAGCTTTTATAAATTTTAATTTGTTTTAGTCTGTTCTACTGTGGCTTTAGCTTTCTGTGTGTTTCAAATTATGGTTGCACTCCCCCCCCCTCAAGTGATCATTTTGTTTTTTTATCTTTTTTTGTAAACTGCTTTGAGGGTTCCCCCACCCCCACCCCTACAATCAAGTTTTATATAATTAGCATGAAAAAAATGAATAAATACAACCAGGCTTTGGCTTATATTTTATCTTTGACTATAGCAGTGTTTCCCAAATTTGGGTCTCCAGCTGGTTTTGGACTACAATTCCCATCATTCCTGACCACTGGTCCTGCTAGCTAGGGATGATTGGAGTTGTAGTCCAAAAACAGATGGAGACTCAAGTTGGGGCAACACTGGTCTACAGGAAGGGTGGGGAAGATTTTTCACCCCAAATTCACTCCCACATCTATCTATTATCTATCTATCTATCTATCTATCTATCTATCTATCTATCATCTATCTATCTATCTATCTATCTATCTATCTATCTATCTATATCTATCTACCCTGTTTCCCCTTTTTTAATACGTAGCCATAAAGTAAGCCATGGCAGGTTTTTTTTACCTTTGTGAGAAGTAAGACGTACCCCAAAAGTAAGCCATGGTGCCGCCATTGTTCCCGTCACCTCCTCATCCCCTCCTGCATGCGCAGGGAGACAGTGAACCAGTGAGTGGCACGGCGGGGGGGGAACGCGCCTCTTGCGGAGTTCTGCCCCGCCTGCTCAGCACGCAGGGGGAGGCTGTACCGTACCATACTGACGTAATAAAAATAAGACATCCCCCGAAAATAAGCCACCCTGTGTTTTTTTGAGGGGGAAAAATTATAAGACGGTGTCTTAAAAAGGGGGAAAGACGGTATCTATATCTATCTATCTATCTATCTATCTATCTATCTATCTATCTATCTATATCTATCTTTCTATCTTTCTATCTATCTAGCCATTCTCAGGAAGCATTATGTAGCATGTCATATTACATACTTCTCAACAGTCCCAGAGTCTTACTAACTTCGCCTAAACTCAAATCCCCCCGGTCTAATATCCCTAGTGCTGCAAGATAGCCACAAGAGCGCCTGGACTAAAATTGTCTATCAAAAACTTCACTCTTGTGGTTTATCCCCACAACAGCTACTCACTTTGGGTTTTAGTAAAGCAAACAGTCTAATTTGTCAGCGCCTAAATGATATCGAGCATCAGAACAACTTGGCCACAATAAGGAGTTTTTGCCCGTGGTATGACAATTTTCCACCTTCCCATTTCAACTCTCTGGCACCCTATCTTCATAACCTAAGGTAAAGGTAAAGGGACCCCTGACCATTAGGTCCAGTTGCAGACGACTCTGGGGTTGCGGCGCTCATCTCACTTTACTGGCCGAGGGAGCCGGCGTACAGCTTCCGGGTCATGTGGCCAGCATGACTAAGCCGCTTCTGGCAAACCAGAGCAGCGCACGGAAACGCCGTTTACCTTCCCGCTGGAGCGGTACCTATTTATCTACTTGGACTTTGTGCTTTCAAACTGCTAGGGTGGCAAGAGCTGGGACCGAGCAACAGGAGCTCACCCCGTCGTGGGGATTCGAACCGCTGACCTTCTGATCGGCAAGCCCTAGGCTCTGTGGTTATTTTCTTCCTGCTGATGTTAAACAACTGTGAGTCAGCAACCCTTGCTGACCTACTTCAAGATCCAGATCTACCTTCTGCCTGCTCCTGATCTAAGAGACAGTGGAATCTCTTAGCTGATCTGGTCACTGCCCATTGTACCAGTCGTGCGTGACTCCACTTTATAGTGAACCACCACGCTGACAGAAATATTTGGGTATAGCCATATTCAGTGGTACCTCTGGTTACGTACTTAATTCATTCCGGAGGTCCGTTCTTAGCCTGAAAACGTTCTTAACCTGAAGCACCACTTTAGCTAATGGGACCTCCCACTGCTGCTGCGCCGCTGCTGCCCAATTTCTGTTCTCATCCTGAGGTAAAGTTCTTAACCCGAGGTAATATTTCTGGGTTAGCAGAGTCTCTAACTTGAAGCGTATGTAACCTGAAGCGTATGTAACCCGAGGTACCACTGTAAACAGGCGCTGAAACTCGGTGGGAGAACCTTCAAGGAGAGGAGCACTTGGCAAGCCGCCTTGGCAAAAAGGGCGCCCCTTTCGTGTGCTTCACTTTTTCAATAGCACCTAAGGTCAGGTAATATACAAAGCGGCATTAATATGATTTCTGTCAAGAGAAGCTTGACTGCATTCTCAGGTTAAGGGCAGAAGGCGCATTCCGTAAGTGCTGAGCCAGGAGGGAGGAGGAGAGCAGCGCTAAAGTGGTTCAGCTGAGGATATGGATGGCGGGAGGAGGGGAGACATGCATTTCCCCCCAGTGTTGCAGCACATAACACAATCACCTCTTTTTTTATTTTCCTTTTCTGAAAATAAATAAATCATGAAATGGAGGCTACGTTTGGATGCAGTGCTAAACTGTATAAACCACGGTTGTTGTTTTTTCGAAACAATTTTTACTAAAGTTTTTCTTGAATTGCAAAAGAACATGCAATGTCTTGTAGTTGAGCCAGTTAGCCTGTGAAAAAGCTGTCCGTTGGTGCAAGCATTTTGAACTCTTCGACTTCACTCCTCCCTTCCTCCAGATGGGAAGCAAGCCATATTGCACTTAGGCTCAGGCTGCATTCACGTGACAGTTTATTCCATTCCCTTAACTGTTAATTTCCACGTGATATTTGAGCTTCCGCATGACGTCAAAGCCACTTCAGGGGAACGAATGGAACATAGTACACGTTTAGCACTCGTTTCCAGCTTACTTGGTTCCATAAAATATCTGAGTGCAGGCCCCTTAACCATGGGAGTAAGGTGACAAAAATTTGGGCAGCAGGGCCTAAAAATACCTGGTGAAGCACAAATATTGGCAGGTTAGTCGTTTGTGTGTATGGTGTCCCAAGCTACAAGACTGAGCATGCAAGCAGGCACTAGTTTAAGATGGTTGGATTTCCTGAGGCTGTTCATGTTTGCATGTCCTTGGTGATGGAGGCAGATTTGAAAGGACCAACTCACTGTCTAGTCCAGGCTTCCTCAAACTCGGCCCTCCAGATGTTTTGAGACTACAATTCCCATCATCCCTGACCACTGGTCCTGTTAGCTAGGGATCATGGGAGTTGTAGGCCCAAACATCTGGAGGGCCGAGTTTGAGGAAGCCTGGTCTAGTCCATGGGTAGGCAAACTAAGGCCTGGGGGCCGGATGCGGCCCAATTGCCTTCTAAATCCAGCCCGTGGACGGTCAAGGAATCAGCGTGTTTTTACATGAGTAGAATGTGTCCTTTTATTTAAAATGCATCTCTGGGTTATTTGTGGGGCATAGGAATTCATTCATATATTTTTTTTTCTTCAAAATATAATCCAGCCCCCCACAAGGTCTGAGGGACAGTGGACCGGCCCCCTGCTGAAAAATTTTGCTGACCCCTGGTCTAGTCTATCTGAAGACACCTCCCCAGAGGGAGAAGGCTCTTCAGGGATGGGAGACAGCCCTCTCAGTATGCCATTCTGCTGTGACATGTGTCCTAAGGTGTCCGAGGTGGTGTGTGTGATCCAAGCTGATTTCCCCCAGCCTGCTAGGTCCAATTCCTCTTGTTCCCCATCTTCTCCCCATTGCTCCTCCCTCTCAGACCAGCCCTATCAAATCACCTCTGTTGGGCTCATGACAGGATGCCAAATTAAACACCATCCTTATGGACCGACTGGGTAGATGTATGCAGTATATATGTATGTCTTTGTGCCGGCAAACCCTAGCAGAGCAATTGCAGTATGCATTTTTCTTAGAGATGCACCACTTCAGGCCAGATTGTTCAAATTCCCCCTCCTGTAAATAAAAAAATAAAAAATATGGAGCATTTCAAAACGAAGGTTTCCAGCTGGGCCTTCTCTCTGTTAATGCTAATTCTTCTAAGAGCCAGGCAGCCCTATTGAGTAGTAGAGTAAATAGACTCAGTTATCCACCTCTTGGAAGTGGTACAGTTCCAGGAAAGATGGGCCATTTGCATGGAGCTATGCAAGCCATCTTCTAATATCTCAAGCGCTGTCACATGGAAGATGGAGCAAGCTTGTTTTCTCCTGCTCTGGAGGCTAGGATCTGAGCCAATGGGTTCAAGTTATCAGAAAGGTGATTCTGACTAAACATCAGGAAGAACTTTCTGGTGTCAAGGGCTGTGGAACAGACTGGATCAGAAGGTGCTGGACTCTCCTTCCTTGGAGATTTTAAAGCAGATGTTGGTGTTAGGAGTTTACCAGGGACACAGGGCAACTGGCAGACCCCCAGCTGGCTCACACTCCACCAGCCGAACTGCCAGGCGATGTGCCATCCCTGGAAACGCCATAAATCAGCGACTCAGCTTTATGGAAGCTGAGAACGGTATTAGCAGAGTGCCCATTACAAAACAGAAGCTGCATGAGAGGCTTGTGAGAGCGTATTTACAAGCATTTATTCAGCATACATAGGACAAAGAGAAAACATGTCTGATCTCCTTCATGTCCAAAGCAAAATAGAAAGTTATGTACAGTCGGAGGACGTTACACAGACATGTGACATGTACTAGTCCCACGTCTGCCTTTAAGGTGGAATGGAACATCCTAACAGTTGGGTGGCCATCTGTCATGGTAGTTGGATGGTCCTTGGGTTCCCTCGGGGTCCCTTCCAACTCTGCAGTTTTGTGATTCTATGATCACATTCTTGTATTTGGTGTTGATGTTTCTTGTCATTTCTGTTCAGAGCACTGTAAGCTGCTTTGAGCACTGTCATGTAAATAAACCACGAAATCATCCTCATCCACTGATCTTAACAAAACTCTTAAGTTGCTTTGCACTTCCGGGTAGCATTTGGTAGCCCAGTGGGCTAATGAAATGCAAAACACCAAGGATGAAAGGATGGCATGAAATATCATAATGATGACTCGATTGGCTCCTTTGCTTACATGAGTCTTCTTCGACCAGCGTGCTATCAGTCTCCAGAAGGAAATTATGTGTTCCTGCCTATCTTTAAGACAGATCTGTGGATGTTTTGATGGGGTAAGGGGCTCCTTTCATCCCTCTCACAGAAACACGGCGAACTGTGCTGCATCAAAGAAATAATTCTCGTTTTTTATTATTTGATTTGCAAGGGAGATGGCATGCAGAATTGAAAGCTGCAGCCCAAGAACCTAGCTATCTTTGATCTGCATAGTGGCGAGCAGAGGACCTGATACCGTGACACTTAAAGCACCGAGGGAATGCTCCTCAGTCCTGCCAAAGCTCAGGAAATTGCCTCGTGTAAGAGATTTAATGGGTTTCTTTAATGCACCTGCAGTTTTCGACTGCAGGGCTCCCAGGGATCATGTTTGCTTGTCTCTCTCTCCCTCCCCCCCCCTTTTTTTAGCTGTTGTTCCTTTCTCATCTCTGGCCAGGTTGAGAATTTCTAGCTTTCAAGCACTTGTACACAGTCAAAGGCTCAACACTGTCCTGCTACCTCTAGTAACACTGGGGCAATAAACACGCAGGGCAATCCTCAACAGGATTAGCAAGCTGGCTGATGTGTTGGCTGGTTTCCTGGTAGCGATGTTGCATGTTGTTCCCTTAATCAACAGAAATGCTCTGCAGGGGAGGCGGGGAGGCTACATCAGAGACAGAGAAGGGGAGGGGGGGCAAACAGCTTAAAAGACCATAACATCCTGAGTGAGAGACAAACAGCAGTAGGTGAGATGCTACTTTTCAAACCTGTAAGATTTTGCTTTCTGAGTCATTCTCCCGTAAACGGATACATTGCAGTGATTAAGGGCTGTAGCCACAGGAGAGTCTGTGGGGCTCAGTACTTCCAAGGATATAAACCAACAGATTCACCTTGAATTGTTCAGCTTTTAAGTCATGAGGATATATGGGGAAATGTGCACACAATGGTCTATCACAGGGGCCAGCAACCTTTTTCAGCCGGTCCACCATCCCTCAGACCATGTGGTGGGCTGGACTTTATTTTGAAAAAAAGATATGAACAAATTCCTATGCCCCACAAATAACCCAGAGATGCATTTTAAATAAAAGCACACATTCTACTCATGTAATAACACGCTGATTCCTGGACTGTCCACGGGCTGGATTGAGAAGGTGATTGGGCCGCATCCAGCCCCCGGGCCTTAGTTTGCCTACCCCTGGCCTATCACCTGATTATCTAATAAATAAATGTGCTCCTAGCTGGAAGTTATTAAATTCATCAATATTTGGCAGATGCCTTCGTCCTACTCTTTCCAATGCCTGCTCAAAACTTATTTGTTTTGTTTAAATGAGCCTCAACAGACATTCAGTTTTATTATGCATATTTGTTTTGAAAGTGGTGGATTTTATCCATGTTTGGATAATTTTATTTTACGTTTACTTGTTTTTAAGGTCTGTTGATTTTGGATGGTATTTTCTAATGAATATTTCAAGTCATTTCATATTCATGATTATTCTGCTGTTTTGAAGCGGTATATAAATATTGTTATAGAATAGTAAGCATACAGCTTCAGTGATATCAAACCAATTTATTTAGATTTGGAGTGAGTCATATTGATTTTTGGTGCCGCCAGTTACCTCCTCACTGCAAACACACACACACACACACACACACACACACACACGAGATTGTAATAGGGGGCTGGCCAAATTGAAAAACTCTGATTTTTCTGGTTCATGCTCTCAAACATCTGATGGCTGCCACTCCGACAGTGAGAGCACTGAGAGAGGAACCCAAAGTCGGACAGGAAATATTTCTGGGCCAGGAATTCACTCCCCAATTTTTCTCCCAGTATCAAGGAATAAGGAAGAAATTCACACTTCCTGAAGCAATATGAGAACCAAAACACAGCTCTTTTTCATAATTTGCACTTCTCTAAATTTTGTGATGAAGTTTGTAATTAATGCAAATGTTTGCAAAAATAACATTCGAAACTGCATTATATTAATGGAAATCGCCTCCAGATGTGTGTATTAGGAGAAATGCACACTTAAGAGTTTGGTGGATTTTCATGGGGGCTTCTTAAAGAAAATTACAGAAACTTAAAGAAAGTTGCAGAATTGAACATAGGATTGCAAAAATGAGAATCTGAAAGAAGCCAAGATTGACAGATTCATCCATATCTAGTTCCAGCATTAATCAGAACTTGAAGCCTAAATATGCAAAATGGAAATGAGAAATGGTGGTAAGGTAGTACTTTTATTAGGCAGGTTGCCTTGAAGCGTCTTCAATGGGAGCTAAAAGCTGTGAGATTAATTGAAATACAGTACAGAGGTGGTTGGCAGGTGCCCACCAGACCTTGGGGAAGGTAAACACCAGAGAGAGAGAGAGAGGGAGCATACCTTTCAACATTTCTCCAATGAAAATAGGGGTGCCCAGTGCTATTTTTCTAGAAAAATAGATGCCAGAACTCGCCATGAACACCTCCCTAGTTCTATTAGAATGGCAATGGCGCCCACCTGAGAGGTGCCAGAACTCAGTTCTGGCTGAAAAAAGGCCCTGGGGACATCATATTCCAAACCCTCCAACATTTCTCCGATGAAAATAGGGACGTCCTACCACACACTCCTGATGCTGTGGGTTAAACCACTGAGCCTAGGGCTTGCCGATCAGAAGGTCGGCAGTTCGAATCCCCGCGACAGGGTGAGCTCCCGTTGCTCGGTCCCTGCTCTTGCCAACCTGGCAGTTCGAAAGCATGAAGTGCAAATAGATAAATAGGTACCGCTCCAGTGGGAAGGTAAACGGCGTTTCCGTGTGCTGCTCTGGTTTGCCAGAAGCGGCTTAGTCATGCTGGCCACATGACCTGGAAACTGTACGCTGGCTCCCTCAGCCAATAAAGCGAGATGAGCGCTGCAACCCCACAGTCGTCCGCAACTGGACCTAATGGTCAGGGGTCCCTTTACCTTTACCTTTACCACACCCTCCAACGTTTCTCTGATGAAAATAGGGACGTCATAAGGGAAAGCGGAACATTCTAGGATCAAATCAGAAACCGGGATGCCTTCTGTAAATCTGGGACTGTCCCTGGAAAATAGGGACACTTGGAGGGTCTGAGAGAACCAAGGGGAGGATATTGATGCAATGTATGAGAGGAAATGGTACCTTGGAATACAGAGCTTTATGCTAAAGGTACTGTTGTGGTTCGTTGGGTTTCAGATGTGGGATACTGAATCTGCTACCTTATCAGGAGTTTGTGCCCTTTGTTACCATTTTATGCTGTACTGGCTGCGGCTGATCAGCTGGGCGAAAAGGAGGGGAAAGGAGGAAATTCCCGCCCGGCACTAGTTTAAAGGGACCTTGGCCACGCCTCCCGGCCGATCGGGTTGGTCCGCCGGTGAGTGACGTGTACCAGGGCTCTACCTATCGCACAGAGGCTGATCCCAGCCCCTGCGCACGTGATCGGGTCGTGACGCCCGCAAAGCCACCTCCTGTTCATTGCGGAAGTGGGACTTGTAAATAAAAGGAAATATTTTAAGACCATAACCACAAACCTCCAGTGCATCCTCCTCTAAGGAAAACCAACCCTGAGTAGTGCCCATCACAGCACATAGAACTCATCACAGCGCATAGAAGTGTGCAACACACACCTGCACACCTTCTTTTCTTCAACAGGTGCAGGAAAATCAAACTTTGGACCACTTGACTGTTGGCATTGTAACTCAGTCTGCCCAGAGGACTGGAGGTTGATTACTCCTTGAAAATTAGAAACTGACATTGACAGAACTTGTCCATCTCTAACTTAGTGCCCCATCGACTGCAGCATCAGTGCTGTTTTACGATATCTCGCTCTCTCACTTCACGAAAAGAAAGACGGCGCTTCTGCATGGCAGATGAATGAGAAATATAATTCTCCACTTCCTTCTTCCCTTTAACTGTGATACCCACGAGACCCTTTTTTATTGGCGTGATGAAGTTGTCACTGGTTGGCCCTGCAGCATCTTGTTCTACCAAGTTTGTTTACGGAAGCTGTGCCAGTAGATGTCACTCTAGAACAGGCATCCTTTGGTGCTCAGTCGAGCACCACTAAAGCAAATTGTGCATCCAGCCTGTGTTTCTTCACATGCATAGTAAACACCTTTCTTAGGCAATATGCCACCGCTGTTGTTCTTCCACCACCACTCAGCTGAACAGGAAATCATAACCATCCAGATTCAAGCCTACTATATGTGTTGCACATAACCTGGTTAAGGAATGCAGTGAGAGAAAAGGATGCTGCAAAGTGTGATAATTATTGTGACCCAATCATCTACCTGTCAGCTTAAACGTAAATCCAGATTCTAGTGGGGAGATGATTAATATTAGCTCGGTCACTTCTGGTATCTTTCTCACGGAAGAACGAGGCCGTTTAATTCTCTTTAAGAAGACTGTGTCATTTGTGTTTTGTTTTATTTGCGTGTCGTGGTCATGCACTTTGGTAGGGAAAAAGCAGGAGTGACTATATCGTTTGCTATGGCTACTATTGGAACAGCTGCAACACCTATTAACGGGACAAATGAACAGCTAAGGATGGCCAACCGCACAGTGTAATTTCAAAGTGTTTCATTTCAGAGAAGCCTTAATTATTAGTTTGATGCATACCCAGTGCTTGGAATAAACTAGTTCGGTTTAACAAAGTTCACTGGAGCGATTCAAAAGCTTCCAACCTGCACCTGAAAGGAGCTTCCATAATTGCCGAGTGAACAGAACGTGAATTGAGTTTGCTTTGGGTAGAACTTGGAACCATTTCTTGTTCCTCTTCGAGTTCATTCTGTTATGTATGTTTATTATTTTTTAGATATCTTGGGTCCCTCCCCACCCCCCTTAAAGATCATACTTGTTGGAGAAAATAAATTGAACAATTCACATTCCACTGGGTTAGGGGGTACTGACTCAATCTCAGGGCCGTGGCTTCGAGCCCCACGTTGGGTGAAAGATTCCTGCATTCCAGGGTGATGACCCTCATGGTCCCTTCTAACTCTACAATTCTATGGTTCTAAGCAGTGCTATTTTTCTAGAAAAAGTGGTGCTAGAACTCAATGGGAACACCTCCCTTGTTCTCTTATAATGGCGCCCACCTGAGAGTTGCCAAATACAGTGAATTCTGGCTGGGGAAAAGCCTGGTTCTATGGCTTTCTTTATATGTTCTTAGACATTCTGAATGAAGTCGGGGTGGTGGTGGTTAGAATTCCCAGGGTTCTGTCTTGGGCCCAGTCTTATTCAACATATTTATCAATGACTTGGATGATGGGCTTGAGGGCATCCTGATCAAGTTTGCAGATTGGGAGGGGTGGCTAATACCCCAGAGGACAGGATCACACTTCAAAATGACCTTAACAGATTAGAGAATTGGGCCAAAGCAAACAAGATGAATTTTAACAGGGAGAAATGTAAAGTACTACACTTGGGCAAAAAAATGAAAGGCACAAATACAGGATGGGTGACACCTGGCTTGAGAGCAGTACATGTGGAAAGGATCTAGGAGTCTTGGTAGACCACAAACTTGACATGAGTCAACAGTGTGATGCAGCAGCTAAAAAAGCCAATGCAATTCTGGGCTGCATCAATAGGAGTATAGCATCTAGATCAAGGGAAGTAATAGTACCACTGTATTCCGCTCTGGTCAGACCTCACCTGGAATACTGTGTCCAGTTCTGGGCACCACAGTTCAAGAAGGATACTGACAAGCTGGAACGTGTCCAGAGGAGGGCAACCAAAATGGTCAAAGGCCTGGAAACGATGCCTTATGAGGAGCTGGGTATGTTTAGCCTGGAGAAGAGAAGGTTAAGGGGTGATATGATAGCCATGTTCAAATATATAAAAGGATGTCATATAGAGGAGGGAGAAAGGTTGTTTTCTGCTGCTCCTGAGAAGCGGACACGGAGCAATGGATTCAAACTACAAGAAAGAAGATTCCACCTAAACATTAGGAAGAACTTCCTGACAGTAAGAGCTGTTCGACAGTGGAATTTGCTGCCAAGGAGTGTGGTGGAGTCTCCTTCTTTGGAGGTCTTTAAGCAGAGGCTTGACAGCCACCTGTCAGGAATGCTTTGATGGTGTTTCCTGCTTGGCAGGGGGTTGGACTGGATGGCCCTTGTGGTCTCTTCCAACTCTATGATTCTATGATTAGGATGAAGCTACATTGAACTGTGAACTGGACATGAACCCAACTGGTTTGTTTTGTAATGGAATGAACATGATCTGCATTGATTCCTTTTTACACATGTTGAACTTGAACTAGATACCTCTTGAAATGCACTTTCCAAGCTGTGCGCAAACGCCCACCCAAATATAAGCTCATTCGTCCGCAAAATGGAAACCATTGCCACAAATAAATATATCAAATTCTTTCTCTAATCTTAATGCAGAGAAGAGGAACTTTTGGCCCTCCAGTTGCTACTGAACTACAGCTCCCATCAGCCCCAGCAAACATGGCTAATGGCCAGGAATTATGGGTGTCACAGTACAGCAACATCTGGAGGGTTATATATTTCACTTCCTTGCCTTCATGGCTGTATTCTAAATCCTCCTGGACCTCTTCCTTAGGATCTGGGGAGCTACTGAATCTCTCAGCCATTTCTCCTAAGCAGTAAATCCTCTCTGTGTTCAGCAGAACACACATTATGCATTGATTATCCCAAATGCAAGTTTAATAAACAAGACACATGAAATGAAACACTATGGGTGAATGACAAGTTCATTGGTTTTGTGTGGTTTTTTTTAAATCCACAAACAGAAAAAAGCAAGTCACTAGCTTGCAAGCACAGCAGGCATTAGTGTTTGTTTCTTTCTTTGGTATATATTCTCAGTCACCTCTTTTGTGGTAAACAAAGTATGATGCCGGCCACTGATAAATGTGTGATAGCTATCTAGAAATGTATCTTGAGCATCAGTGACTAACGTTATCAGTACAAAAGGCTTCCGTCGAACAATCAGCTACTAATGATTATTTGTACATTTCAAGCTAGCATTTGCTTGATGGTTAAGGATTTATTTGGCCGAGACAGATCATTTGTTCGGATTGTGTCCCGATAAGCAGCAGCTTGGAAGTCTCTGCTGTTTGTGTGCAATGATAAATTGTGCTCGTTGGGATCCTTCAGCTCATGATCTCCCTTCGGGACTGCAAATGTCTCCTCTTGATTTATATCCGGGACCAGGTCAGATCTTGCTTTCTTCGGCGGGGGTCTGATCAGTCTCCCTGGTTGGACTTCAGGCTGACCCCCAGGTTCCACCACATCAAGGAAGCTGTCCTTCTGAGGGACCATCCATCACGTTCCCTCTGAGACAATGAATAAACAGTTGTAGGGAGGAAAGTGACTTTCTCCTGCATGCCTCAGTTATCAATTCTTTCTGCTGCTGAAACCAATGAAAGCCCTTCTGTTAAATCCCATGAAGGATATCTAACTCTACTTAGCTTGCCACTTCTTAAAACTGCCTAAACTCTTTAAGAGCAAGTTGCCTCGGAGAGCAGGTTGCCTCTCAGCTCTGGTGCAGTGGCCAGTATCTGACTTTGAGAGAGATGGGGAACTAAAAAGGAATATTCTTGCTTTCTCTCATTCTCTTTCTCTCTGTCTTTTACACACACACACACACACACACACACACACACACACACACAAACACACCATTAGTTACCACATGAAAGAAATGAAAGAAAACAGCCAAACTTCAGGATCTGATAGTATTGTTGTTGTTACCAACATGGTATTGTTATTGTACCCCAACTATCTGACTGGGTTGCCCCAGCCACTCTGAGCGGCTTCCAACATATATAAAAGCATAATACAGTAAAACATTAAACATTAAAAAGCTTCCCTATACATGGCTGCCTTCTGATGTCTTCTAAAGGTTGTATCATTACTTATCTTCTTGGCATCTGATGGGAGGGCGTTCCACAGGGCAGGTGCCACTACCAAGAAGGCCCTCTGCCTGGTTCCCGCTAAGTTCACTTCTCACAATGAGGGAACCGCCAGAAGGCCCTCGGAGCTGGACTTCAGTGTCCGGGATGAACAATGGGAGTGGAGACGCTCCCTCAGGTATAGAGGGCCAAGGCTGTTTAGGACTTTAAAGGTCAGCACCAACACTTTCAATTGTCCTTGGAAACATACTTGGAGCCAATGTAGGTCTTTCAGAGCCAGTGTTATATGGTCCCGGCAGCTATTCCCAGTCACCAGTCTAGCTGCCACATTCTGGATTAGTTGTAGTTTCCAAGTCACCTTCAAAGGTAGCCCCACATAGAGAGCATTGCAGTAGTCCAAGCGAGAGATAACCAGGGCATGTACCACTTTGCCCTTGATGAAAAGCAGTGACTGATAAAAGAAATTCATATACTGAGAGCTCTGAGGTGAATCATATCATGGAAGAAGTTGCCTTAATGTCCCAAAGACATGTCCAAATAACAGGTGGGTAATGTGAACTCCGTATTGTTCAATAATTATGCTCCATCTGCACCATACATTTAGAACAGTATCTTGCCACATAAAATGCTCTCGGATTCCCTGAAAAATCTTAGTAACTTGGGTTTCTTAAGAGTGCTGAGAGTTGTTGTTGTTGTTGTTCAGTCGTTCAGTCGTGTCCAACTCTTCGTGACCCCATAGACCAGAGCACGCCAGGCACTGCCTCTCGCAGTTTGGCCAAACTCATATTAGTAGCTTCGAGAACACTGTCCAACCATCTCATCCTCTGTCGTCCCCTTCTCCTTGTGCCCTCCATCTTTCCCAACATCAGGGTCTTTTCTAGGGAGTCTTCTCTTCTCATGAGGTGGCCAAAGTACTGGAGCCTCAACTTCAGGATCTGTCCTTCTAGTGAGCATTCAGGGCTGATTTCCTTAAGAATGGATAGGTTTGATCTTCTTGCAGTCCATGGGACTCTCAAGAGTCTCCTCCAGCACCATAATTCAAAAGCATCAATTCTTCGGCGATCAGCCTTCTTTATGGTCCAGCTCTCACTTCCGTACATTACTACTGGGAAAACCATAGCTTTAACTATACGGACCTTTGTCGGCAAGGTGATGTCTCTGCTTTTTAAGATGCTGTCTAGGTTTGTCATTGCTTTTCTCCCAAGAAGCAGGTGTCTTCTAATTTCGTGACTGCTGTCACCATCTGCAGTGATCATGGAACCCAAGAAAGTGAAATCTCTCACTGCCTCCATTTCTTCCCCTTCTATTTGCCAGGAGGTGATGGGACCAGTGGCCATGATCTTAGTTTTTTTGATGTTAGGAGACCCTTACTGCCTTTGCAGAACTACAGTTCCCAGAGTGGTTTAACAACCAATCCCTCTTCCCAGAGAATACTTCCCATGTCCAGTAGTTTACATACCAGCCCTGCAAAAGTCAAGGGCTTCTCTAGGGCTATTTGGGGATTCTGATAAAAACAAAAATGGGAGCAGAGATCAGAGCCATAGGTAGGTGATCTTGCGCCCCTCATATACAGACCCTATATTTAAAACCCTTTCTTATGAGGCAATGATCAATATTTTTATTTATAGACATATTTTTTTAGCTGATTTTGTACTCCCCCTTTTGCCTGCGCCCCTGGCAGGGGCCTTCCTCACCACCCCCTAGCTACGGCCATGGCAGAGATTGTTTGATGTTTCTTTATTTGTCCAGAATGTACATAAATACGGTGATCATGATCAGCATTCACCATTGTCGTTTAAGTCCGCAAATGATGCAGAATTGACCTAGGTTTTCCCCATTTGCCTTGCTTTTTCTCTGCACTGAAATGAACGGGGTAGAAAAGGCAGTGAAAATGCAATGTATGCAATTTACGAAGTGGATTCTGCAAATTACGTAAGTTATGTGATTTCACCGCAGTGGGGGGCAGCAAGAAAAACAACGTAGTTTCTGGCGGAAGATGAACTGCAGCAGAACTGAAACAGGGCTGCAGCAAATACAGAGTCGAACGGTGAACAGCACCTTCCTACAGTCCTAGTCAGGGCCGTCTTACCCATAGGTGCTAGGGGTGCGGGGCACCCGGGCGCAGGGCTCTCAGGGGCGCCAGGCTGAGAGTCCAGGGCCCGAGAGTTGAGTCCAGGAAAGAGCCCGCCCGTCGGTCGGAGTGCAGCAGCGGGCTCTTCTGCTGCAGGCAGCTCTGCGCCGCGAGTTCGGGGAAGACCGAGCCAGCGAGATGCTGAGGCGGCTGGCCGGCTCCACCCTCCTGCGCGCCTGGGACTGGGCAACCTGGGGTGGGCAGGTGGATCTTTGCACCCCAGCGCCACATATGCTTAAGACAGCCCTGGTCCTGGTGTCTACACAAACACCTCCACATACCTCCATCCAGGGAAGCAATGTGTTATCACAGCTCAGGGGCACTTTTTAGTCAGGAAAAAACATTTCAGAGGGGCATAGAGCAGGGCTGCGGAGGGGCCTGGGGAGAGATCCAAGGGCCAGAGAGAGGACCATTTGCTCTCAATCCCCAAATGTAGTTTGTTATTAAATGTGGTAGGGCTCTTTTTACAGGAATAGAGCACAGTTGGGTATCTTGAATGGGAGCACTTTTTGGATGCCAATCATTAATTGTCAAGATTTAACGTTTACTGGGTGTTCTACAAAATTCGTTTAAAGGACAAGGGCCCTTTCCATCACCAGTCTGCTGCTTTGTGAATGTATTTTTAGTTGGACTAGAGACAAAATGAAACTGCCAGGACCTTGTTAACAGGACCTTATGCGCTAATGAATTAAACATGCTTTTTTACTTCTGACGGTAATCTATGTGCTTAAAGTATTAGACCAGTTGCATTTCACTGGAGTAGGTAAATGTGGGCAGCAGCATTTCAGAGGCAGAGGGGAGGAGGGAGACGTAAATTTACGAATTACTGCGAGCTACAAAAGTGAAGGATTTCAATGTGGATTTGGGAGCTGATCAGGTTGGCAGCCCGTAACTTCACAATGTTATATGCATAACAGAGGACAATGTTTCAGTAGTCAAGGCATAAGAGACTGGAAGACTAGGCAGAGCTAGAGGTTCAGGTGATCCTGAGAAAGAGCAATGGAGAAAGGGAGAGGAAAGGAGAGGGGAAAGCTCTTTAAAGCAAGAGAACATTATATTAAGTTGTATTACATGTGTAAAAAAATGCATTAGAATTTTCAGCAGATTCGGAACAGTGGTGATTTTTGTGGCTGAGGAGAGCGGGAAGCCTATATAAGGCTGCTTCTCCTGGAGCTCACAGCCATTTTGCTTTGAGGAAGAAGAAGAAGAAGAAGAAAAGAAGAAGAAGAAGAAAAGAAGAAGAAGAAGAAGAAGAAGAAGAAGAAGAAGAAGAAGAGGAGTTTGGATTTGATATCCCGCTTTATCACTACCCGAAGGAGTCTCAAAGCGGCTAACATTCTCCTTTCCCTTCCTCCCCCACAACAAACACTCTGTGAGGTGAGTGGGGCTGAGAGACTTCAGAGAAGTGTGACTAGCCCAAGGTCACCCAGCAGCTGCATGTGAAGGAGCCGAGACGCAAACCCGGTTCACCAGATTACGGGTCTACCGCTCTTAAAATATATTTTGCTGGGTCACATAATGCGCCTCCCTGGGGGGCAGGGAATAATGCTTTGTAGCCTTCAGTGGAATTGCCTTAGTCTAATACTAGCATCTTACTATGGACAGCATGTGTTCATTTGTCTTCCTACGAATATTTTTAATAGCTCAGCATTCATTATAGTGGGTTTGCAATAGCCTTAACTTAAACCATAAAATTTTGCTTTTACGCCTATTCTTTGCTGAGCTCATAAGCATACACACAGCGCAAATGTGCTGTTAAACTTCCAAAACTATTGCCATTAGTGGCATTTGCATTTTCCTGTACACTGACACCAATGGCATTGTTTACCCTCAGTTCTCATTATTCATTTTCCCAGACATGTTTCTAGGTGGATGCCTTTTTGTGTTGCTCTGAGTTGTAATTAACAACCTTGCTTAAGTAGATGAACAGAGAGATAAAGCCTTTCCTTTTCCATTTGTCATGAGAATAGAGCAAATGCTCGCCATGTGACCACTGTCTTGATCAAATGCAAGTTATATAATGACACATGTCACTGGGTTAGGGGGATTGTTAAGCCGCTAATGTCTTCAGAAGGGAAGGAAGCCTATGCCCTTTGCAATCGGTCAATATCTTTATTAAAGAGTTTACATTTAATTTTAGAGTGCTTCCGCACAGTCCCTCCAAAGTGATGAGAGCAGATTAAAAGGCGCATGAAATTAGTGGCGCTTCCGTTCCTTCTTATGTTTTGGGAGATGCAAACTGCAGTTGACCTCTGGATTTTTCACTGTGATCCTGGTCAACTAAACCCAAGTCATTTCTGTATTACATTTTCATAATAATAGTAAAATCTATAGTTCAAGGAGTGCGTCACACAGGCGGGATAACCTATTGGACATTGCTACAGTACTTAGGATTATGTCTTCTGGGTGGTAAACTCTGTTGATATTTGTAAACTGTTGTAACTGGCTTAGGTCACAACCCTAACCCAACTTACCTGGAAGTAAGCCCCACTGAATCCAATAGAACTGACTTCTGAGTAGACATGGTTAGGCTTGTACTGTTAAGTTTGTTAAAGGATTGACACTGTTTCCCATTGTTATGTGTTATATTTTATATACGTCTTGTTCTAACAGTGCCGTGGGCTGCTCTAAGTTGACAATGCCTAAAAGGATGGTGAATGCATGTGATTTGATTTGATTTATCATATTTCCATGCTGCTTTTCATTCAAATGAATCTAAAAGTGGCATACAAACAATAAATAACAATGACAGAACATAATAGAGCATCACAAATACAGCATAAATATATAAAATAATTAACAAATTGTCAATAATGACCGCTCCCCACATCAAATGGGGGCACCTTTTGCGTGGTCGTGTGCAGCCCCCCGGATCCCAGTGCAGCTCCTGGTAGTTCAGGCTGGCTTCATCCTCCCCAGGCTGGATACCTGGAGGTCTCCGCCTACCTCAGCCAATTGCCCAATCCCGCCTGGGGAGGCGTTGCCAGAGGATCGGCCAGGTAAGGGGAGGAACCGCCCTACCCACACAACAGAAGGTGAATCTTACCTGCGAAGCGTCAGTTGGCTCCAGAGCTTCTCCCACCCTGCCCTCCCTCAGTTAAGCCTTCTTTTGCAGGTTAACCTCTTCTCCACAGGTCCGCAGGCGCTGCTACGTCAGGGTCGCTGTTGAAAGGCCGGAAAGGAATTTTCCTGCATTGGAAGGTTTTGCCTTTCCTGTGGCAAAACGTCACAACTTTGGCGGTTTCAGGCCTTGGGCGGAATCAATCTTTCTTGCCCTCAATCTTTCCCAACATAGTGGGGCAACTAATTAAGTCCACCAGGCAGGAAGAAGAGGCCACAATAAAAATGCTGAGGAAGCCTCAGCAGGATCCTGGCAGCCAGTGAGTCCAAGCTACGCTTCGGCCTAGGCATCCACGCCGCTGCCCATGGAAGGTGTGATTTCATAAACAGATAGATTGTTTCTACGCATCCAAAGTTATATCTCTCTTTCCATCCTAGATGATGCTCAAGGCCATTCACACCAAGGGCCAATTCAATTTCACACATTGCATTGACTGACTGCTGAAAGAGAGACTTGCTCCCGGCTGGAGGCTTAATACAGATGGCAGGGAACATGATGTTGTGTCTCCCCAACGTCCCTCATTAAAGGAGTAATGTGTGAACAATTAACTCTTGCCTTCAGCATCTATTTTCACTTTGTTTTGAGCAATAGATGAACAACAAGTGTACTGCATGGGCAGAGAGTGAGGCCAGTGGAGGGATAGGAGAATTCTGGAGCCTCTAGATGGTACATTACACCGGTCAAACTGGCGAAAATATATAAGGTTGATAATAAGTGTTGGAAATGCAAAGAGAAAGAAGGTACCTTTTATCATATGTGGTGGGAGTGTAAAAGGGTGAAAGGCTTCTGGGATATAATATACGGTGAAATTAAGAAAATGTTGAAATATACATTTGTTAAAAAGCCAGAAGCATTTTTACTGGGAATTACAGGTACAGACATTAAAAAGCAAGACTTTAAGCTTTTCCAATATGCAGTGACTGCGGCGAGAATGTTAATAGCGCAAAAATGGAAACAAGAACAAACACTGACAAAAGAAGAATGGATTGTGAAACTTACGGAGTATGCAGAATTGGACAAGATGACGGGGAGAATCCGCGAACAGCGGGACCAGAAGTTCATCAAAGACTGGACTAAATTTACAGACTATTTAAAGGAAAATTGTATTCAATTGAATACGTTGGTAGGACTGCAAGAGGCTTTGTAGAGTAAGGAAGAAATGTTGTTAGTACGAAGATATAGTGATTAATTTTAGAAAATAATAATATAAAACAATGATTGATTTTGGAAATATAGATATAAGGAATAGATATTAGAATATCATAAGGAAGGTTTGACGGAAGTCACGGCCATAAAAAGCAAAAAAGGTATAAGATGTGAAGATAAATGTGTGAATTTATTATTGTATTTATATAAAACTAATAAAAAATGATTATAAAAATAAATAAATTCTGGAGCCTCTGCCACATGCACTGCCAACATAGGGATGGGGAACCTGTTGCTACTGGACACCAACCCCCATCAGCCTGAGCCAGCAGGAGAGAGGGAGCCAAACAACTTCTGGAGGGTTAAATGTTCCCCAACTCCCAGTGGCATAGCATGGGGGGCCACACGGGCAGTTGCCCCAGGCACAAAATTATCAGGGGCACAAAATTTCAACACCCGGTGCTGCCTCAAAAGATCTGCTCGCTTCCATCGCTAGCTCCATTGAAAACGGCTTCTCCATGCGAACCAGGAAGTGACCTCCCCAGATAACGGAACGACTCTTCTTTTTTATCTCTCTTTTTTTAGCTGTGATCTCTTTTAGCTGTGATCTCTCTTTTTTTTTAATCTTAAATATTTATTCATTTTATAAGAAAAATACACACACACAAGCAAAAGAAAACAAACATAAAAACAAACCAAACAAAAATTTCTTATACAATTAACATTTTAACCTTAACATTTTAGGGTGGCTTCCCCCAATCTCTTACTTCTGGATTTCATTATCAATCTTCCTTGACAGTTTCTCAACTTTATTTACCCTCTATCATCTTTATTGCAACTTAATCTCCTATACAATCTACTTATCCAACCTATTTTTAAACTTTATTCATAATTTCATTCAGTCTTAAACACTTCCTTATACTATCTTTTCCTATAACTAATTTCTCATCATGTTTCTAATTTTTCTTCTTAATATCAAATCAAATTAAAATCTATTTTTCATTCCTCAAATCTCTAATCATTTCCCTAATATATAACTACATTAAACATAAATCCTACTTATCATATTTCTAATTTAATACCGAAAAACCTGTATTGTCTTCCCTAGGGTATATCCCACTTTTAAAAAAACAAAAAGTAATGTTTTTTCAGGCTGTGATCTCTTGGGTGACACGGACTGCCATCAGGCGGTTGAATGTCCCTCCCATTTCCCCTCTGCATGGCCCTGGGCACTGGCAACCCATGCTATGCCACTGCTGACTCCTAGTGGAGTGGAACTAGTGAAATGGAACAACAACCCAGGCCACATCTGAACCAGGAGAGTTCTAGGAATGGCACCCGTTTCATTTCTTTTTACATATATATTTAGGGTATTTTTTAAGAGATGGTGAAAAAGAGAGGGAAGTAGAATACACAAAGCAAAGGGTGAATCATGCATGTCCACACAGAGGAAGGTAAACGCAATATAGTATGTAGCAGATGAGTTCCAGATATGCTGCAGCCAGATGCAAAAATGCTACACCTCCTCAAATTCCTTCTTCCACCCTCTAGTTATTAAAGGTTGTTTTTTGTTGTTGGTTTGTTTGTTTTTCATCTGGCTGCCCTATTCAGAAATATTGAAGATTTGTTTCAATGAATTTTTTTAGTGTAAATTGATGCACCTTGTGTTGCCCCTACTTCTAGTTTACCTAACTTATATTAGGAGGGTGGGAAATAACTTATAGTGAGGCCAATATCTATGGCATACGTTGTTTGATTAAAGTGCTTTATGTACTCTGAGGATTAAAATCGTCACTGCTAGAACTACCAACGTGTATGGATTGATTGCCGCTGTGCCAAAAAATAAACTCACATAAAATTGTCATCTTCCGAGATGAGATTGTAAACTAGACTGCCTGGGATTCCTTGAAAGCTTGGAAAGGAGCATTGCCAGAAAGAAGACATTATAAAAAAAAAAAAAAAAAAAATGAAGGCCGGGGTGTGGGGAGAGACTTTCTATATGCAAAGAATATTCTCTGTTTTATATTGATATTGCAGGAAATTATTTCCGATATTGCTTTCTGTCGCTGATTGCAAAGTCAGAAAACATCTCACTAGTGAATAATTCCCTTCCCTTCTCGCCCCCAAAATTAAAAACACAACGGATATATTAACTTGAAGATGTTGTGCAGCGGTATCGTGGAAAATATTTTGCAATTTGGAAAAAGGCACCTGCATCCTATAGACATGAAAGCAGAGGAAAGATTTGGGTTTGCATATGCAAACCCAAATTGGGACGCGGGTGGTGCTGTGCGTTAAACCACAGAGCCTAGGGCTTGCCAATCAGAAGGTTGGCGGTTTGAATCCCCGCGACGGGGTGAGCTCCCGTTGCTTGGTCCCTGCTCCTGCCAACCTAGCAGTTCGAAAGTACGTCAAAGTGCAAGCGGGAAGGTAAAGGCGCTTCCGTGCGCTGCTCTGGTTCGCCAGAAGCGGCTTAGTCATGCTGGCCACAGGACCCGGAAGCTGTATGCCAGCTCCCTCGGCCAATAATGCGAGATGAGCACCGCAACCCCAGAGTCGGTCACGACTGGACCTAATGGCCAGGGGTCCCTTTACCTTTATCTTTTAATTTTGCACAGAAGACACTGATCATTGGATTCTGAATATTACTCACAACCACACACCAGTTAGCTAGTCTCTCTTTTTTTTGCACATGGTGCCATGTTTGCAATTGCAGCCTCTGAAACAACCTTTCCTTCCTTTCTTTTCATTAAAAAAGAGCATCTCAACTACTCGAAGTGCTTTTGATTAATATTGATAGCATGTTTTAGATTCTCAGTTCAGATTACAGGAGACCTTTAAATATATCTCTTCTGCTGCATTGTCTGCATACTTAAGCACCTCCACCTATTTCAGGACTGCAAGCAAATCAGCAATCTCCCAGAGGAAGGAAAGGAGGGAGAGGAAACTGAGCTCCTAAAAAGACAGAGAAAGTGACCTCTTTAGAAATGGCACAAAACGGGTGATATTGCATGGAAGAAGTAGCTGAATGAATCCTTCTACACCTAATAATGATTAGAGTACTAAGTCCTATAGATAGCTCCTCCAGTTTGGTAAAACGAATTCCTTGATCAAAGCTTCCTGACAGACGCAGATTTATGCTCATTCGTAATTGGCATATAAGGAAAAAAGGGGGCGACTTTACATTTTCGCTGTAAGTCATTGTGATGGTGAAGGAAGCCGAGCGGTTGTGAACTTCTTGAATTTATGGCAGAACTGCAAAGGATCACAGAGGGGTGGAGGGGTTTTCGATCTCTTCCCCCCTTGCAAAATGCCAATCATTGATCGCGGTGCGAAAAATTTAATGTAACGAGGTCAAGATGCATTGCTGCTTCCATGTGGCCGGGTTCTTTCCTGTGACCTCGGGCTGAGCTCAAGGCACAGGCTCGTGTAAAAGCTGATACAGTTCTTCAAGGGTGCTGACTTCCAGCAACAACGTCATTAACATATGGCTATTAAAAATCCCATGGCACTTTCCCCCCCCCCCAAATATAGAGCTGTTAACCTTGGTAATTTGGCCAAGGTCCAATCCTCATAATTACATCCGGCCTAACGAAATTTCCAGTGTCGTTTCTACAACTGCCTCTAAAGTGCTGAGCTGCAGGAGGAGTCGTTTGAAAGTGGTTGGGGGGGTGGGAAGCAGATTTATATGGGGTGGCTGAGGGAACCCTGCAACAACCAGATTTCATAATCTGTGCCTGAAAGTTGTCAGCGGATCACACGGTGAAGTGCAAGCAAATGGGTGAATGAGCTCTTAGAGTTTTTAAGCAGTTAGTACGTGTTATGTCAGGGGATGTGGGTGGCGCTGTGGGTTAAACCACAGAGCCTAGGGCTTGCCGATCAGAAGGTCGGCGGTTCGAATCCCCGCGATGGGGAGAGCTCCCGTTGCATGGTCCCTGCTCCTGCCAACCTGGCAGTTCAAAAGCACGTCAAAGTGCAAGTAGATAAATAGGTACCGCTGCAGCGGGAAGGTAAACGGCGTTTCCATGCGTTGCTCTGGTTCGCCAGAAGCTGCTTAGTCATGCTGGCCACATGTCCCAGAAGCTGTACGCTGGCTCCCTCGGCCAATAAAGCGAGATGAGCGCCGCAACCCCAGAGTCGCCCGCGACTGGACCTAATGGTCAGGGGTCCCTTTACCTTTACCTATCCATTAATGAGCTAGAAAAGTTTGTCAAGCCGTTCCTCTTCTGGATTCGGCCTGCTTGATTTAGCAAGCTCTGCTAACACACTACTTCCTCTGGTCTACTCAGAAGTTCTGGGACATGAAGAAACCAAAGAGTACAAGGGTCTGATCCTCTGTTCATCATCATAAAGCAAAAAAAAAAAAAAAAAAAAGCCCCCCAAAACTGATGGAACCATTTAGTCAAATATCAGTGCTTTGGTACATGGGAGAGAGAACTTTTGTAGGTCGAGTTTGTCATTCAGGGCAGGGAAGCAGTAGAGAATTTCTGTTCTGTAAAAGTCAAAAGTATAGATCTCTATCACCCTTTGCATGAGCTTACACTAGTGATGTACACCGAATGGCTAATGTGGTGTGTTTGTGTGTTTGATACAAAAATACGCTTTCTAACTAGACAAGTCCTCTTGAAATCAATTAGACTCCTGTCCAGGTCACTGCAAAGCATTGCTGCCTTAATAAATCTTAGAGGATTTTGGAAATGCTGTTTCACATTCTCAGTACAGTGGTACCTCAGTTTTTGAACGTAATCCATAAGGGAAGACTATTCAAGTTCTGAAATAGCCAACAGCTAGGCCTCAGGATCTTGCAGTCAGTGGAAGCCACGTGGCATGTTTGACTTCCAAGACGTGTTCAAAAACCAAAGCATTTACTTCCAGGTTTACAGCGTTCGAAATGTTCGTCAACGGAGACGTTCGAAAACTGAGGTACCACTGTAGTTTAAAGTGGTGATGAAAGAGACAGATACTTTGCTGCCTAAAAAATAATTGTGAGTAAGATATTACACCTAAGTATTTGGGGGGACTATTTTACCAAATGTTGTCTGGGCATGGGAGAATTTTCCAGACTTTTTTTTTCATGGATGAGACTCACAATTAGTAATGGCATTAGCACCCGTTTTTCTTTTTCTAAAGGGTTGTTGTTGTTGCTGTTGCTGCTGCAAGTGACAACAGCAGCAACACATCCTGGACACCATGGGGCATTCTCCACAATGGCCCAGAAAAAGTGAGTACAGGGTTGGGGTGAAATAGCAGACACTATAGGAAAAAGGCAAGAAAGTAAGAAAATTCAGGGACTGTCCAGCCAAATGGCTTTCAGAGAATGGGAAAAATTATATTCCCAGTAATTTTCTCAGAAAAATGTCTTCTGAGAAATCATGTTTTGGCTCAAAATTAGCATGATGCAAACATTTGTATGTGCTTCATATACATTGCCTCAACGATCCCTTCAAAGAACAGCATTCTCATGCCCATGGTGCTGATTTGGGGAAGGAGACAGGCTGATATTTGTGGTGGATTGCCCAATGCAACCAGGTGTATTTACTTATTGTCAGCAGCCAATTTCAATTCCACTCAGAGAAAAACCACCAAGTGGATAGTTGTTGTTTTGAAGAAAAGAATCCCTTCAGTTGTTCCTTGCAGGAACCCAGCATTCACCCAAATTCTCATCCCCCCCCCCCCGATTTGGAACTCAAGCTGAAAGTGCATTCCCTTGCAGAATGCCTGGTTGTGAAATCTAGGCACCCTCCTATCTGCCACTGGGCCATTAATTAGAATGTCAGAACATTCGCCTGACACCAGGAGAAACTCAGGCCCTGGCTGCTCATTTGATGGCTATCTCATTCTCCCCCAAAAAAGCAAGTCCCCCAAGAATGCCAACTTCGGAATCAAAGCCGTGTGCATAATTTAACTCTGGATCAATAGGAAGACTTTTCAGGGACGTTGGTGCTGCAGGTCACACACACAATTAATTCTGCAGCGCTGATTTCCAGTGCTAGCAGCAAAGCCCTCCTTGTAATAAGGGACCCTGGGCATGCACAGCTCGCCACTTGAAGTTTAAAATGGGGGCTCTGAGCAGAACGAATTTTCGTTTAGAATGCAACTTCATTCGTCAATGGAGGGAGTCTTTGCTTTGCTTTTTTTAAAAAAAAAAATCAAATCAAAATCAATTACAGGAGGTTTGAGTAGATTGTAGCCTCAAATATAATGGTGATTGTTTTCCGAGTCGATCCTGTTATTTATTTATTTATTTTTGACAGGCCAGCTCAAGCCACACATCAAAGAATGCACACACTTCAAGGTGTTTTATCTGTGTAGATGAGGCTATGTGATACAGGAATTAGGAAAGGGATAAAGCTGGAATTAGCATTAAATCCACAGTAATATTCTGCTGTGAGATTCCTCGACCTATAGTCCTTTCCAAGTCATAGCATTGTGCTTCTAATGAAATGTTAAGGAGGGGAAGGCTTTTGGCAACTGGGAAAGAACGTTCAGCTATTGCTGCACCAAGTATTTCTGGTTTTATTTTACAAACGGCACCGCATTTTTGCGTGGAGGTAATTCTGAGCCAATGTTTAATGTGGTTAAATTGCAAGTAAGTGTGAACGGGGTTGAAGCCACAGTTAAAAACAGCCCATCTCTTAAGACCGCTAGTCATGTCACTAACTCCCTCTAGCACTGAAATTTGTAGATCATAATTAGGCTTCTTATTAAGATTATTATACTTAACTTAGGTTCTTATCTTTACCATCCTGAATTGCTTCTGTATTCCCACCCCCTTCTTAAATTGTGGTGTTTAGAACTGGATACAGTATTCCAGAGGGACCCAGGTGGCGCTGTGGGTTAAACCACAGAGCCTAGGGCTTGCTGATCAGAAGGTTGGCGGTTCGAATCCCTGCGACGGGGTGAGCTCCCGTTGCTCGGTCCCAGCTCCTGCCCACCTAGCAGTTCGAAAGCACGTCAAAGTGCTGTAGATAAATAGGAACTGCTTCGGCGGGAAGGTAAACGTTTCAGTGCGCTGCTCTGGTTCGCCAGAAGCGGCTTTGTCATGCTGGCCGCATGACCCGGAAGTTGTACGCCGGCTCTCGGCCAATAAAGCGAGATGAGCGCCACAACCCCAGAGTCGGACACGACTGGACCTAATGGTCAGGGGTCCCTTTACCTTTACCTTACAGTATTCCAGGTGTGGTCTGACCAAGGCAGAATAGAGCAGTACTATTACTTCCATTGATCAAAGGGCTGTCTTAAGCATATGCAGCGCCGGGGTGCAAAGATCTGCCCAGCGCCCCCCGGTTGCCCAGTCCCAGGCGTGCAGGAGGGCGGAGTCGGCCAGCCGCCTCAGTGTCTCGCTGGATCGGTCACCCTCGAACTCGCGGTGCAGAGCCTCCCGCAGCAGAAGAGCCCACCATGGCGCTCCAACCAACGGGCGGACTCTTCCCCAGGCTCAACTCTTGGGCCCCGGACTCTCAGCCTGGCACCCCTGAGAGCCCAGCGCTCAGGTGCCCCGCACCCCTTGTGCCTATGGGTAAGACAGCCCTGATTGATCGGGACACTATACTTCTGTTGGTGCAGCCTAGAATAGCGTCAGTTTTGCTTGCTTGCTTGTTTTGCTGCTTTATCACACTATTGACTCATGTTAAGTTTGTGGTGTACTATGACCCTTAGATCTTTTTCACATGTTCTACTGGAAGCAAGATGTCGCCTTCTTATATTTGTGTAGCCAGTTCTTCCTGCCTAAGTGTAGAACCTTACATTTGTCCCTACTGAAATTCAGTTTGTTAGTTTTGGCCCAGTTCTCCAATCTGTTAAGAACATCTTGAATCCCGATTCTGTCTTCAGTGGCATTGGCTATCCAGTTTGGAGTCATCTGCAAATTTGATGTATTTAAAGCTGTTGAACAACAATGGGCCCAGGACAGAACCCTGCGATACCCCACTTGTCACTTTCTTCCAGAATAATAAGGTACCATTGGGTTTGGTCAGTCAACCAGCTACAAATCCACCTAATAGCTATCTTGTCCAGTCCACATTTTACCAGCTTCTCCAGAATAATACCATGGGGGACTTTGTCAAAAACCTTACCGAAATCAAGATATACTATACCCACAGCATTCCCCTGATCTACCAAGCTTGTGACTTTATCAAAAAAAGAAATGAGATTTGTCTGTCATGACTTGTTTTTGAGAAACCCATGATGGGTCTTAGTAATCACAGCATCCTTTTTTAAGTCCTCGCAGACCGACTGTTTAATTATCTGTTCTAGGACCTACCCTGGTCAAGTGCATCTGATTTTGCAGGTAACTTGGCAAAGTCACTTTTTTTGTTGTTAAATTGTATGTGCTCTCTGCTTTCATTTGACACCAGATTCATCTCTCTGTGATTACCCAAGATTACCCAAAACTAGCGTTGATTTCACAGGAACAGATAGATATTGCACATTACTGTGAGGATGTGCTGTGAGATTTACAGCTTTTGCCAGCTGCTGTTGCTGAACTATAGGCATAGAAATGTAACTTTGCTTGCTCCTTTGTGTGTTTCTAATAGCCATATTAAAGGGCTGAAAGAGTTTTTTCTGTACTGTGCTGAAGATCAAACCCCTATGCAAACGTCTTACAGCTACGGTTATCTTGCGAACTGGGCAAGAAGCCCAGTTTCAAACAACAGAGATTTTGTGTAGAGCCCAGGCTCGTGACACCAGAGCCAATGTGTGGTTCTTGAAAGTGTCATGCATGGACCTTTAAATAAGTGTAAGATGTGGAAAAAAGGATAGTCAAAAGCTGTTAAGATTCCCTTTTGTAACTCTGCCCCCACCCTGCTCTCTCTATAAAAAATAGCACTCCAATAGGGATGTGCATTTAATTAGAAGTAGATGACCTTCCTCAGGCTTGATTTGGATCAGGACTGAATTGAGCAGAGAATATTTGGTGGGAAATGGGAGTTCACTACCCCAGATTTCAAAATTCATTTGTAAATGCATGAACTCCTGCATGAACTTGGTAGCTACTCTAACAGATGCGGCAACAGAGACAGAACTCATTTCCCTCTTCATCCTCTGGTTTGGTCATGAAGGAACAAAGAGAAGAATCTATCTCCCCCCCATATTCTTCCCACCCTGGGGTCCAAAACATGGTTAATGTAGTTGTCCCAAGGGCAACTTATGTGATCAGGTATCTGGACGGGGGGGAATTATACACAGTGTACCAAGTACTGAAAAGGGGAAAGAAAAATAATGAGACCTTGCCCCCCTTCCTCTTTTCCTGGCCCTGCTAGTATTACTGAGGTAACAACATTTGGCAGCAGAACACCAACCAGATGTCTGGGTGGTATGAAGACAGGTCTTCTCTGGTTTTGACAAAATTCAGAGCCAGAAAATAACATGGAGGTCACAGTGCTCACCTGTGTTGGACAGATTGGCCTGACTCATTGTAAGGCAGCTCACTGAATTTTTTTTTAGGACATGTTAAGGATGGGAAACAGTAGTGGTGCATGCTCTAGTTATCTCCTGCTTGGATTACTGCAATGCACTCTACGTGGTGCTACCTTCGAAGGTAACCCGGAAACTACAACTTATCCAGAATGCGGCAGTTAGACTGGCGACTGGGAATGGCCGCTGAGACCATATAACACCAGTCCTAAAAGACCTACATTGGTTCCCAGTATGTTTCTGAGCACAATTCAAAGTGTTGGTGTTGACCTTTAAAGCCCTACACAGCCTCGGCCCAGAATACCTCAAGGAGCGTCTCCACCCTCATCATTCAGCCCGGCCACTGAGGTCCAGCTCCGAGGGCCTCCTGGCAGTTCCCTCACTGTGAGAAGTGAGGTTACAGGGAACCAGGCAGAGGGCCTTCTCGGTAGTGGTGCCCGCCCCCTCCCATCAGATGTCATGGAAATAAACAACTATCTGACTTTTAGAAGACATCTGAAGGCAGCCCTGTTTAGGGAAGTTTTTAATGTCTGATTATTTATTGTGCTTTTAAATCTGTTGGGAGCTGCCCAGAGTAGCTGGGGAAACCCAGCCAGATGGGTGGGGTATGAATAATACGTTGTTGTTGTTGTTGTTGTTGTTGTTGTTGGCTACTTTCTGTCTCAAGAGACAATGGAGTGCACCTCCAAGGGTGAAGTCAAACCACTGCATTAGCAGCACCATAGTGACCTCTGAGGGGTACACGCCTTGACTGTGTATGGAGGTCCTGGGTTACTCAGATGACAAGACCCTCCCCTCTCAGTCTCACTGGTGTGGCCCAAAGGAAAATAGAGCAAGACGTTTGGCACCAGCTTGACTGCAGGAGTTGTCAGAAGGAAGCCATCAAGGCATCATATTATTATTTGTAGTAGTAAAGGTAAAGGTAAAGGACCCCTGACAGTTAAGTCCAATCGCTAACAACTCTGGGGTTGTGGTGCTCATCTTGCTTTACTGCCAAGGGAGCCGACGTTTGTCTGTAGACAAACCAGCATGACTAAGTCACTTCTGGCGAAACCAGAGCAGCACACGGAAACGCCATTTACC
Organism: Darevskia armeniaca; assembly: GCA_034641395.1. Classification (NCBI taxonomy): domain Eukaryota; kingdom Metazoa; phylum Chordata; class Lepidosauria; order Squamata; family Lacertidae; genus Darevskia; species Darevskia armeniaca. The sequence goes on from JAWWNF010000563.1 coordinate 954,049, forward strand.
TTCCTGCCGGAGCGGTACCTATTTATCTACTTGCACTTTGACGTGCTTTTGAACTGCTACCGGTAGGTGGGCAGGAGCTGGGACCGAACAACAGGAGCTCACCCCATCGCAGGGATTCAAACTGCCGACTTTCCAATCAGCAAGCCCTAGGCTCAGTGGTTTAGACCACAGTAGTAATTAATTAAATTTGTATACTGCCCTTCATCATTAGATCTCAGGGTGGTTTGCAGCATAAAAATTATGAGATAAAAAGACAAAAGACATAATAAAAACAAGAATGAAAGAAACCAGCAACCGCCTCTACTCCCACAAACACATTTAAAAGGATGTAGGACGTTAGCCATCGAAAGACCTGGATGAAGAGGAACATTTTCACATGCCCCTTAAAGGTGTATAATGAAGGCAGCAGGCAAACCAGGTTCCAAAACAACTCAGTTTACTCCATGATTAGGCATAGTACCCAATGAAAATATTTGTAGTGGCCTTCCAAATGATGTTATTAACGAAGTAAGGCTATAGGATGATACATACAAATAATCCTGTGTACTTGTTAATATAATAAATGCAAGCTTCTGTCAAAATCTTATGCATCTCCATTACACACTAGGGAGATAAAATTCAGGCAAGTTCAATAGGCCTAGTTGCCTTTTGTGACTCCTGCTAAGTGAGCAATGCCAACAATGCCTAATGGGGATTTGCATTTTTTAAAAAAACAACAACAACAAAGCATCATTTGCTTATGCTAAAGAAAACCAACCTTTCTTTGTGCCTTTCCTACCCCAAACATCACATTCTACTTGCTGCCCCTTTAAATATGTAAAGCAAAGACTTGCAATTAAAGGATGCGAGAGGAAAAGAAAGGAGTACAAAGGAAGGCATTTCAGCTTTAATGAAATCCATTCCCATCCTAATTCAGATATGAAATTATTTTGACAGCTGGAGAGTAAAGTTTGCTCCCGTGGGACAGTCTTGCTCTGTTTGGGATTTAAATGGAGCAGAAAAGTCTTCGTAAAGAGAGAAAACCCTTCGGTGTAAAAAGGAGGCGCTGTGAACTTAAAATGAGGATACCCACAAAAACTAAATAAAATGATGCTGCTTCCCAGAAGTAATAATGGAGGGGAGGAGGAACACACACAGTGTGCCATGGGACCTCCCTGCCAAAGTATCCCTGCCCCCTGAGTTCTTGTGTTTCTCACAATATCAGTGGAGAGATGTTCCCAGCTTTGGTTCATCCATCTTCTTTTCACTTCATATACAAATAGTCTTGCCTTTCAACAAAACAAGAACCTTGTTGTACAAACTTCAGAGGCACCTTCCTCCCTGAGCACACGCAGTGCTGTTTAGGAAAATGAAAAGTGTTCTCTACGAATCCTCAAGCCGCTGCGAGTGGAATTCAAAGTAGGAATTAGAGCAGTAAATTGCTGCAGCCCCAAAGCTCGCAGAACTTCCCAGAGATGCGATTTATGAATTCTTCCACTCGCTACATGGGATAGAAGACATGGCACGATTTGTGTACCCAACGCCTGTAAGAACACCATGACAGCAATATCGCACAGCTGGATGTAATTACTATCGGTACTGAAAGTACCATGGGGGTATTTCGGGAAAACTAAGGTCAGAATGGCTTGTGTTACTCTCCTGTGAAAGCAATAGATAATATGACAGAGGTCTGCAATGCAGCCCGCAGTTGTGCAATATGTGAGCCCTTGGAAGTGGAATCATGGAATTGTAGTCTTGCAAGGGTCCCAAGTGTCATCCAGTCCAACCCTCTGCAATGCGGGAATCACAACTGAAGATAACCCCTGCTGAGGGGAAAGCGAAAACTTCTGAAACAAGGGGCCGTCAGGTAAGAGCAAAATTCCCTCATAGCCCTGTCAGCCAGCATCCAAACAGGTTCCCAGTGAGGGGCCTGAACCGAGGGTCAGCTGATGCCAAAGCCACAAAAACAAAGAGGCCTGAGCCTCTTTAAATACAGTGGAACTTTGGTTCTTGAACTTAATCCGTTCCGGGAGTCCATTCGACTCCCGAATCTATTTGAAAACGCGGCTTCCAATTGTTTTTTTTTTTTTTTAAATAATATTTATTGGTTTTACAATTTTATATGCACATTACATTTCATTTCGGTCAGGTTTACATCCCTGACCTAATTGCCATTTCCTTAACTTTGCAGGGGCCTGGCCCACTGTCCAGGCCAGGCCACTTTTGTCATCTTAACATTTTCTTCTGACTCCCTCACATCCCCCGTATTGGTTCTTATTTTAAATCACAACTACTAAACAGTATCATATTTCATCATCAATTACATCATCTTCAATTATTATGTTTTTCTTCTAACTTAAATCCTCCTTGGCATATTTGTATTTCTACATCTAATAAGTAATTTCCCTCTGCCTCCCCCCAGTCTCGGGATACGTAGCCTTGATATTATCCATACATATTTATTCCTTATCATATCCATAGTCCATGTCCTAAAACCCAAAATATAAAAGACTGTCCCCTTGTTCCATAATAATGTACTTCACCCCACACCAAGCGGTTCCAAAGACCAGAACCATATTCCCTCTTGTAAGGTCTTTTCCAAAGTCCATAGCCGGACCTCAGCTTGTTCAGTCTGGCCTTTCTTCAATTCTTCTTAAAAACGCGGCTTCCAATTGGCTGCAGGAGCTTCCTACTCGCAAACTCTAGCACTTACTTCCGGGTACCACTGTAACAGGAAGCCTTCAGTGGTACGCAGTGAAATTTTTCATAGGGGAAGAGTTAGGGCCAGAGGTGCTAACTTGCGAGGGCAATTTGGGGGGGGGGAGCATCGCCATGCATACCAAAGCTGGGCAGAAACTTCCTGGGCTTCGGGAAGGCAGCACCAGGCTCTGACTGGATGCTTGAGTTCTTCTTCCGCCTTCCCAAAGTCAGGTGGGCTTGGGGAAGGTGGCAGAAGGGCTCTTGGACCCTGTCAGAGCATCGCACCTCCCTCCCAAAGCCAAGCTAAAGCCTCCTGTGCTTTGGGAAGGAGGTGCCAGGCTGTAATATTTTAATACTCTAATTTACTGGGAAGATTTAGGGGGCTAGCCTAGTCCTCCTAGTCCATTGACCGTCCGCATGCCACTGGAAGCCTTCTCAAGGAATCTTGCAAGAATGCCGTGACTCCTGGTGGATCCTGCGAGACCAGCCAAGTCACACAAATGTCTGTCATTTCCCAGGGCTCGAGGTGCAGTTTGCACAATGTGGCCCCACTGCAGGGAGAAGGTGGCAAAGCATGGGTTATTGTCAGGCTTCAGGGAATCGGCTTCCTCCCCTGTGGCCATAAAAGTGAATTCTTACTAGTTAGTTTCTTTAATAAACACAGAGAAGGACAAAGCAAAGCGTCTAAGCAGAATGGCGGTGCTCCCAATTAAGGTCACTCCCTCTTCTGTCCCTATTAATCTATGTCACTCTTACATCTTGTAATCTGAGTTTGTAGCCTCTAAACTTTCTGTTCTGACACTTTCAGAGCTCTCCGTGATTTTGGGGAAGGGAGGGGGATACTATCCAGAGACTGTGAATCTGTTAACCCTCTCTCTTCTAGTGCTTCTTTTCCTAGCTGTTCCCCATCCAGTATTTCCCAGCTTCTGCCTTCTGAACTATGCCCCTCTGCAAACCACTGTTCCAAATCTATACTGTCCTCCTGCTCCTGGGAAGATTCAGGATCAGGATGAGGGGGTGGCTCCCACCATTCTTCCTCAGTGCAGCCCTCCTCAGCACGGTCCCTGACAGTTATATAAAAAACGCCTTCATCCTATGGCACCGTTTGCTTCAAGCGGTGCAAGTTATCATTAAGAATCAAGCAGCAGAACTTCATTTAAACAAGCTTGCATTCAGCTCCTAACTCCCTCTGCCCCTTCCTGCCCTGTCTCTGGACCGTTTGTGCTGACTCGCTTCCTGGTAGCTGTTCTCTTAATCCATGCCTTCGCTCTGGGTCACTGAGTTAACCCGTCCGTCTGCCGTCCTCTAACCCTCTCACTTAGTTCCACATACACTAGGCACATTTTTGGTCATCATCCTTCGAACGAACACTATAAGCATCATATTATTTGGCTGTAGACAAGGGAAAGGGAAGAATTTTGAGTGTTCCCCTTTCATGCATTTCAATGATTCTTGCGTTGCAGTAAGGCAGAATGTCACGAGGCAGTCGGGGATGTATCTATGCATGCCAAATGCATGATATTTCTTATATTACTCCTTAGTCACTGGTGTCCCCCCCCCCCAATCAAAAATAAACAAATAAACTGAGCCACAGCCTGTTTAGATTTTCATGAAGAAGGTGTTTCGGTCAACATGCTGCAGTTATAATTGCCCATATTTATTTTGTTTGTTTGCGATGCTTGCTGCTTTTATTTTCATTTTCTAATTGAAGGGACCTTCAATGGGGCATTGGAAGAGAAGTGGGGAATAGTGGGCGATATCTTATTGTACACAAAACTCTCCCGGTGATTTCGTTATTACTATCAGAGTTATTTCATTATTCAAGTATTGTTCCTGGACTAGGGATGTAGCTTCTCCACCAACATGCTTGTTCACCCACCCACTTGCAAATCAATTAATTGATTGATCTTCTACAAACAAATGAGTATATTAACTAGTCAGTCAACTAACCAATCAATCATTTCAGTTAAATCACCTTCGCATTTTATTTAAGCAATCAGTCACTGGAAAGTAAATCCATCAATCTCAATTATAGAAGAAAAAAAAGGGGGGGGAGAATTCAACAATATTGTTTCCATACCAGTAATATATATATATATATATATATATATATATATATATATATATATATATATATATATATATATATATATATATCTCACTGATTTATTTAAATGAGGGAATGACCCTGACAGTGTTTCAAACAGCAAAGCCAGGTATTGGCATTGGGAAGAATGGAAAAAATAGACATTGGCTGTTCCAGAGGATCCTACCCACTGCTTTGGAGAGATCTTCTTGGGGGGGGGGGAATTTAGCTGTTAGTCTGGGATTTCATCATCCCGAATACTTGGTGTCACCTTGAAACTTGGCTGACTTCAAGCCTGAATCCATGTGATTTAAGAATAAGTTAAATATAAAGCTATCGAATGGTAGCTTTTCACAAACAGAACTACTTAAATGTGCAGAATAGTCTTTGATCTAGTGGAGGTCTCTACTAATGGTCTCCATTAATGGAAGAGGGAAACCACATTAATGTCGCCACTTCCCTGCAGCTCTTCACACAACATTCCACACACTTCCAGAACAACCCCCTCCCCCCAAAAAAGAACCTTACAAATATTTTTAACCAGAGGTACCACTGTATAGGGACCCAGGTGGCGCTGTGGGTTAAACCACAGAGCCTAGGGCTTGCTGATCAGAAGGTCAGCGGTTCGAATCCCCGCTATGGGGTGAGCTCCCGTTGCTCGGTCCCAGCTCCTGCCCACCTAGCAGTTCGAAAGCACGTCAAAGTGCAAATAGATAAATAGGAACCGCTCTGGCGGGAAGGTAAACGGCGTTTCCGTGCGCTGCTCTGGTTCGCCAGAAGCGGCTTTGTCATGCTGGCCACATGACCTGGAAGCTGTACGCCGGCTCCCTTGGCCAATAAAGCGAGATGAGCGCCGCAACCCCAGAGTCGTCCGTGACTGGACCTAATGGTCAGGGGTCCCTTTACCTTTACCACTGTATAGTATTATCGAGATTTGGTTGCCACATTTAATTCCTCAGAGAGAATTGTGTTTTCAATCTCTTCCTTGACACCTCATTGTACATACTCACAACTTTCCTAGTTCAGCATTTTCTCCAATTAAATAAGCATCTATTCCTCTCTCTTTAAAAAATAAAATTAAAAAAAAAATCCCTGAGTTGCAATTGTAGTGTTGGTTGTCCATCTTGCAAGTGTATCTCAGCTTCCCAAGGTCATCATTGTTTGATAGAGACTGCTGTGCAATTTAATTTAACTTATATAATTTATCATTTTATTATTACACTAGTGGACGTTCAGCCCGTTAAATTAACGGGCGCTAGAAGATATGTGGTGAAACATTTGTAAAAGCAGACTGAGGTCCCTCTACCCCTTTCCTACCTCTGTGGCCCATGTACCCCTTTCTTACCACTGTGGCACCTCTACTCCTTTCCTACCTCTGAGGTTCCTCTACTCCTTTTCTACCTCTGTCCCCTCTACCCTTTTCCTACCTCTATCCTCCCTTATAGCCCTTTCCCTACCCAGAACCCATCACTATTTACCTCTGAGTGTTCGTGCATGTTGTCACTCTTCCCTTTTCCTATCTCCCTCTCCCTTGCGACTCCACCCCCTTTCCCACCTCTCTCCCCGCTCCCTCCAATCCCTGCGTCAGTGGAGAGCATGCTCAGTAGCGATTTCCACTGACACACGGAAAGCTACGGAGGGACACAGGCACTTTATTATATAGGATTTATTATTACATTCATATCTCACATTTCCTCTAAGGAGCTCAAGGTGGTATGTATGGTTCTCCCCGCCCCAGCCCCCATTTTATCCTCACCCACAATGCTGTGAGGTATGTTATACTGAGAGGCAGTGGCTGGTCTGAAGTCAACCAGCAAACCTCATGGCTGAGTGGGGATTCGAACCCTTGTTTCTTGGGTCCAGTATATCAGTATATCGTCTTTTCCTACCTGGCTATACAGGGAGAATTGAAATAAATTGTTCAGGAATTGGAAGGAGTATTCAATTGTCCTTTTGGGTTGCCCTATTTATCTACAACACTGTTCTTTTACTATCAAAAGTGATACAGCCTTTTGTTTTTAAGGAGAAAGGAGTATCTACAATACAGATTGAATTTCTGAGATTAATTAAACTGGCCATTTTCACAGCACAGCTGAAATTCATTTCTGTAACAGAATTAAAATATGTAGAGGGATTCCTAAAAGCAAAATAAATGCAATCTTATACACGTCACACAACCTGGTTACAACGAAGTACTTCCAATTTTACTTTTATTTTATGTTTTTGTAGGCACCTTGGTTTTCAATAAACTAATTATTACAACAATGGCCAAGCCTCCTCATGGCTCACTCACGCTTATTGGACATGACAGATGACTGTCTCCAGATCTCTGAGTCATCATTTTGAGTTTCCCTTCTGATGGGCAAATAAATGGCAGATGACTGTCTCCAGATCTCTGAGTCATCATTTTGAGTTTCCCTTCTGATGGGCAAATAAATGGCAACTCTCCTCTAGGCTTAAACAGTTCACAAGTGGCAGGAAAGAATGACTCAGTGTGCTTGGCTAGGGATTGTGGGTAACAGTTGGGTAACTGTGACATGGCCACTAGGGATATTGACAATAGGCTTCAGTAAGGTAAAAGGTAAAGGTAAAGGACCCCTGGATGGTTAAGTCCAGTCAAATTTGACTATGGGGTGTGGTGCTCATCTCCGCTTTCAGGCTGAAGGAGTTGGTGTTTGTCCACTGACAGCTTTTCCGAATCATGTGACCAGCATGATTAAACCACTTCTGACACCATGACAAGTGCCAGAGAGCACAGAAATGTTGTTTACCTTTCCGCTGCAGTGGTACCTATTTATCTACTCACTCTGGTATGCTTTTGAAATGCTAGGTTGGCAGGAGCTGGGGCAGAGCAACGGGAGCTCACCCCATCATGCAGATTCAAACCGCCGACCTTACCATTGGCAAGCCCAAGAAGCTCAGTGGTTTAGACCACAGTGCCACCCGCATCCCCAGGCTTCATTACCATTGCTCAAGAGAGACTCTCTATAGAAGCGATACAGCCAGTACACAAGTGTATATTCACCACTCGTTAAGGGATGTGGGTGGTGCTGTGGTCTAAACCACTGAGCCTCTTGGGCTTGCTGATCAGAAGGTCAGTGGTTTGAATCCCCGTGACGGGGTGAGCTCCCATTGCTCTGTCCCAGCTCCTGCCAACCTAGCAGTTCAAAAGCATACCAGTGCACATAGATAAATAGGTACCGCTGTGGCAGGAAGGTAAACGGCATTTCCATGCGCTCTGGTTTCCGTCATGGTGTCCCGTTACGCCAGAAGCAGTTTAGTCATGCTGGCCACATGACATGGAAAGCTGTCTGTGGACAAACGCCAGCTCCCTTGGCCTGAAAAGCGAGATGAGCGCCGCAACCCCATAGTCGCCCTTGACTAGACTTAACCATCCAGGGGTCCTTTACCTTTTTTTATTTACCACTCGTTGACTGCAGAAGTGGGGAATGGCTTTGACAGCTCACACACAACAGACCTGGCTTTTATGTAACCTTGGACACACTTTTCAGCAGAGTTATTCCGCCCTTTCAGCTGTGAGTCACCATGTAACAACAAATGAAATCCTGTACCTGAAATGCTGTGAAATGCTGTGAACAGGTTCATAGAATCCCTTGCTTTTCAGTCTGCTCAGGATATATCGCATTTCTTTGCAGCCTTTCTGCCTTTGCTAAAAGACAGACGGATTAACCTGAGAATTATTCGTTATTTATGCCATAGCACATTTCTCGTGAAACTGGCTAGATTGCCCTCAGGGTGTAATAGTCTGGTTTTTATTATTAATTGTACTTTAGAAAGGGAATTTAGCTGATTCCATTTTGGTCTTGTATTATATTAAAAAAAATATATTATACCAAATTGCTTTCTGATTAAGAACACAATCATTACCTTAAAGTACTCACACGTGTGACATCATAAAGCATGTAATTGAGTTAAGATACCAGTAGCAGGTAGGGAGACAATTATTAATGATCAAATGGAGCGGAAGTGCTTTGAAATTTCATCCACGTCCCTATTCATTTGATTGCTCAGTGCCATTAACTTGAAAGTGAATGTTCCCAATGAGTGGAATGAGTCCCCACATAAGACAATCGCTTATCATTTATTCCCCCCTAGTGCGAGGCTGCTGAGCAATGCTGCAATCTGTTGCCGCGTCTCTCATACCCAAATCTCCAATGCAGGAGCCTAAGACTTTACATTATTGAAACAAATACCAGCCTAGATGATTTTCTAAGTGGGTGTGATGCTGTTCGCTTTAATATAGTGACGCGGTGTGTGGAAGAGAGGGTTAATCTTCCATTGCATTAACCTGCCGTCAAAAAATTGCCATTGCCTTCTCAAATTCAAGTTCAAATTCATTAACCTAACTCAACAACTTACATTACTCTGAGGAACTGCTAGTAGGTCACTGTTAAACCAGTACTTTTAACTCCCTCGCAAAATTGTAATTTTGATTAGACAGTGGTACCAACTCCCGGGCAACCACATTTTTGTTGCTGTGGATGCTCACCCCCACAGCCCGCCACCCCCTGCTGCATGCTGTCTTACCTTCCAGAGGACGCGACGGGTCTCGTTGGGCCTTCTCCTGCTGCATATCACACCGTGATGTCACAGGCCCATGCCGGGTACCCACAGAGTATAACCCCTGTGACTAGGTGTTTTGGGTTTGACCCATTCTCTGTCAATCAGTTAATGATATGGAGGCAAGCTAGCTAAGCGATGTTCCCTTGTTCAGAGGCAATATACTTTTCAATACAGTGGTACCTCGGGTTACGAACAGTCCTGCTTACGAATGCTTCGGGTTACGAACTCCACAAACCCGGAAGTAGGTGTCCCGGGTTGCGAACTTTTCCCCAGGATATGAACGCAATCCATTTCCGGGGCAGTGATAATCTCTGTTGAAGGTGAGATACGTGCTTAGTAGTGGTAGAATGATTATGGGAATCTTTCCTACCTCTCCAGCCTTCCAACACACAAGCCTGTTTCTTTCAGAAGGACTGATCAGAAACTGTGTTGGGATACAGATGGTGAAAAGCAAAGCTTGATTTAAAAAAAAAAGTATTTCTTATACCCAGATGTTTATTTATATTTAATGACCTACTGGGGTCAGCGGATCTTTTTAAAAATATATGTATTTATCTGAACTAGAGTTAGGCTGCTGTGCTGAAGATGCTGTTGCATTGTTTTATCTTACAGATATTGTACTTGGAAGCCATGCTTTGATGGTTATTCTTAGTATTCTTTTTTCTTAATGAAAGCAAGAACAAGCAATTTGAGGCCCTCAGGCTGAATCTGTCGGAAATTCCGAAATAATAATAATTGTTCATTCCTTATGGATTAAGCCAAAAAAAACACCACTCCATAGCTGTGTCGGGGAATGAAAACATGCCTTTTTGTTTTGTTCTTACTAATTTACTTCCAGGTGGTTCTATATATCCTCGAGTGCTTTATCCTTAAGTCTTCCTTCATCTGCAATGTTCAGAAAATCCCTTCATAATTGCCTTTGTTGTAGGATCTCACTAACTCTACTAGTTGCCATGCAAACCAAGGTTATTCTCCACCCACCCCCCGTTAATATTTCAGTCTATTAGCTTTGAGGAATATAGATTATAAACAGGATACAGACTGAAAATGGGGTTTCTTCAAGAAGGAGGGGGAGAAGGAGGAGAATGTGAAAGTTCACATTATATGACTGCACTTTCGTTTCTGGAAAGGCAAACATCGCTACCTGACAACCTGGGTAATTGAATGCAAATCCCTCCAACGTATGGACACATCTGAATGTATTAAGCAATGACTGATGTCAATCATTACACTTTGAATCTGACCACTCGATCTGGGGGACTTACGAGATAAAGGAAACCGAATATGTAAAGGAAAATGTGATAAATAAAGAGTGTTTCGCTCAGATTGCCTCTGCTGCTGCTGTTGTTGTTAACCAAATCCTAATGTTAAGCTTCTAAGGCTTTAAATAAGGTCAATATGTTGCCTTTATGCGTTCCATATTATCTTTGGCTTTCGTGTTGGCAGATCCTCCTTTTCCCTGTTTGTGCAACATGACACGAGAGAGCCAAGTTTGTAATGTCAACTCTTTTCAGCTTTCTGACGCTTTTATCTCCAGAGGGCTGCTTGCAGCTTGAATAGTAGGTAGGGAGCACGAGTGAAATCAGCCTGTGATTTATTCTTCCCCACCCCCTCTCTGACTGGCAACCAAGCCATCAGCACCATTTCCTTGTCAGTCTTCTGCAGTCCCTCGTTTTGAGCAGACTTCTGACTTATTACAATGGGGGGAAAAGAACAATAACTTAGGCTTTTTGGTTCCTAAGATACCATGTGCATCAGTTTGTATGTTGAGAGAGAGAGAGAGAGAGAGAGAGAGAAATTCAGTCAAGGACATTCACTGCCAGATAGTGAGATTTCATCCTTGTAAATACATCTAGGATACAATTAATGTTGCCAGATCGCCAACACCAGCAAACAAAGGGAGCTCTGTTGCCTGAAGTAATAGGAGGCTTGAATCTTCACAAGAAACTAATCTTTTTTTCACATGGTTAGGTCATTGGTTTGAATGTGACTCAGGCCCCATCTGCATTATATATTTAAAGCAGTATCATGCCACTTTAAAAAGTCATGGCTTCTGCCAAAGTATCCTGGGAACTGTAGTTTGTTAAGGGTGCTGAACGCTCTTAGGACATCCCTTTCCCCCTCAGAAAGCTACTGTTCTCAGAGTTGTTTTAAACCATGGGTCAGCAAACTTTTTCTGCAGGGGGGCCGGTCCACTGTCCCTCAGACCTTGTGGGGGGCCGGACTATATTTTTTTGGGGGGGGGGATGAACGAATTCCTATGCCCCACAAATAACCCAGAGATGCATTTTAAATAAAAGCACACATTCTACTCATGTAAAAACACCAGGCAGGCCCCACAAACAACCCAGAGATGCATTTTAAATAAAAGGACACACTGATTCCCAGACCGTCCGCGGGCCGGAATTAGAAGGCAATTGGGCCGGATCCGGCCCCCGGGCCTTAGTTTGCCTACCCATGTTTTAAACAGTCAATCCTCTCCCCAGGATTTCTGGGAATTGTAGCTCTGTGAATGGAAAAGGAGTCTCCTAACAACTCTCTGCACCCTTAGCAAACTACAGCTCCTATTATGTTTTGGTGGGAAGCCATGTTTGTTTTAAATGTATGGTGCAGACGGGGCCTTGGGCTGCAATCCTATATGTCAGGCTTCCTCAACCTTGGCCCTCCAGATGTTTTTGGCCTACCACTCCCATGATCCCTAGCTAGCAGGACCAGTGATGATGGGAATTGTAGTCTCAAAACATCTGGAGAACCGAGGTTGAGGAAGCCTGCTATATGTGCTTCCCTGGGAATGATTCCCATTGAACTCAATAGCCTTACTTCTGAGTAGACCATGCTTGTTCCCCAACAGATTACACTTATTTGGGGTTATGACCTTAGTTAATTTCTTCCTTCCTTCAATATGTGTAGACATTCCCCAATACCTGATTGGGAGACACTTTTAAAGTTTGAGGGTCTTGTACCTTCAGACTGTTAAAACAAGGGTAAGGAGTCCCAGGAATATGCCGAAAAAGATTCCCCACCCTGTGTTATAGGCTATACTGTACCAGCTGCATAAGCATGACAGCTAGTGTGATGTGGTGTTTAAGAGTGTTGGGTTGAGACTGGGAGGACCTAGGTTCAGATCCCCACTTAGGTGGAATCTACACAGATTTAAAAAGCATTGTGAAAATGCTTTAAAAAAAAAATCTATATAAAGTTTGCCATAGCTCACAATCACCATCTGGAGTCACATTTGTATAATGCACACGTAAAACGTTTTATTTGCGGCAAAAATGACTGGAAGAATCAGAAATCAGGAAGACCAACATTTTAATAAGGGATGGGGAAAATTTATGATTTACCTGAAAAGCCATTGTAAATGGTTAAAAATCGTTAGTAGGATAACACTTGGTGAGTTTTGGATATAACGGAGATGTAAAAGATTTGGATTAGTATAAAAAATAAAATAAAAGATGCAGGAGGAAATGATTATTAATAAAAGACCCACAAACGGGAAAAGGGAAGTCCAGGAGATTCTTTGGAATCTTGTTTTTATGTTGTATGTTGGATATGTGATTGTAAAATTCTAACTTGAAAAGCCAAACAAACAAACAAACAAACAAATGTTTTATTTGCAGCTGTATAGCTGATTCCTTAGATATGAAAGTTACTGTAATAACTTGGAGGTGGCGGCCTGTCACTGTCTCTCAACCCAACTATTTCACATTGTGGTGATTACATTAAAAAATAGGGGTGGGAAGGGGCGTGCGGTGGGTGTGGCCCACCCCGGGTGTCATCCCTGAGGGGGGTGACATCACTGCTCCGTCTCCCTGGGACGCTCACCACGGGCGGCACCCCCCTGGGACGCTCGCTGCTCACGGCAAGCCCCGCTCCTGTGGGCGGTTAGCCACACACCTGCGGGCGGCTAGCCACACCCCTGGGTGCACAGCATGTGCGCTGCTCCAGGTGCCGGAGCAGTTAGCTCCGCCTCTGGGTGAGGTGGGAAGGAATCATGTCCACTGCTCTGAGGTAGTCGGAGGAAGTAAAGGTAAAGGGACCCCAGACCATTAGGTCCAGTCGTGACCGACTCTGGGGTTGCAGCGCTCATCTCGCCTTATTGGCTGAGGGAGCCGGCATACAGCTTCCAGGTCATGTGGCCAGCATGACTAAGCCGCTTCTGGCGAACCAGAGCAGCGCATGGAAATGCCGTTTACCTTCCCGCCGGAGCGGTACCTATTTATCTACTTGCACTTTGATGTGCTTTCAAACTGCTAGGTTGGCAGGAGCAGGGACCGAGCAACGGGAGCTCACCCCGTCGCAGGGATTCGAATGGATAGGGCTGAAGAGAAAAACCTGTAACAGCAAAACTACTGTAAATAACAGTTTACAGACCAAAAGTATCTGGCTAAGCAGGAGCTGGGACCAAGCAACGGGAGCTCACCCTGTCTCGGGGATTTGAACCGCCGACCTTCTGATCGGCAAGCCCTGGGCTCTGTGGTTTAACCCACAGCGCCACCCACATCCCTTAGTCGGAAGAAGGGACTCAACAGGGGCAGGAAGAGTAGGAAGGAATAAACACAGAAGAAACTGAATAGAGAATAGGCTTAGGAAACCCAAAGGATTAGGAAGAAGAACATTCACGACATCGAGTCTTCTCTGACCAAGTGACAGAGATTTCCCTCATGCTCATCTACCTGAGGAGAATAGAGGTTGGTGATTTTTGCTGCAGTCACCATTCCATCGTGTGTTTTTTTGTGGTGGTTTTTTATCCCATCATAAAAAAACATGTTAGTATATTGCTCTGCAAATACGACGGCTTGGTTTATTCTGATGCAAGTGGGAAAGAGGCTGTTTAAAATTTCACCCAGATGCCTGCCTAATTGATTACACTTGTTAGGTTTTTATTTCATGGTAGCAAACAGCTCTCCCGAGAACTGTGTTCATATTCCAGGACCCAGAATAACAACAATCTCTTTTTCAGTTTGAGCATCAGTGTTCACTATGGGCTCTATTTTTGTAAATGCTGTTTTCCCCAAAGAGACTATAGTCAGCAGAAAGATAAAGGAAGCAGGTACTGTCAGAAGAAACTTGAGAAAAATCAGGGGTTTTGTGTCTGCATTTTATTTCTATTGAATGTTAAGAAGGAATATTTGGATCTTAGGTTCCCCTCCAACAAAGAATGAAACCTCTTGTTATAAAATATACACAAGGGTTCTTTTCATCAAAGGGGGGGGGGAGTTGTTACTAAATATAATGTATGTATCTAGCGCTTTGAAAGCATAATGCTAAATCTTTGCTCCCCTTGGGCCATATCATATGATCAATTTTAGTGTTCTGGCCTGACCTAATTAGTATCAGTGCTAATGAGAGGAAGTAGAGAAAAATGTAGCTTAGAAGGTTAATAAGCCATCGAAAAAATGCTGTTAGCATGACCAATCCTTAATTATTATGATTCCTTCCAATATTAGATTACCTGAAAAGGTGCTTCATGGAAAGGGAATAGGAGAAAGTAAATGGATTTTATCAGACAAATTAGCCTTACATATTTCCTTGGATGGTTTTAGAGATGACCGCTGGACCCAACATTCCCAGACAAAGGAAGGTACTTCTCAATGAAAGCCATCTGTTGGTGACAGAGCTTGGAAAGTTCATTTTGATAAGCAACTCATTCAGGTTCAAGATGTCCAAAAAGGAACTCATTCCAGTTCCATGTCTGTCCGTTTACAAAATGAATGAGTTCAGTTCCATTCAAGCTCATTTGAATGATGCTCAGCAAAAAAAAAATTCCAGCATTCAGAATGTTACAAGCTGCTGTGCTTAAGTATAAAATATGCTTTAGAAGACTAGGAGGACATCAAAAGACATATGCACAGTGAAATGAATTGTTTATTTCCCCCAATAATTATGACCTCTAAGTTTAAAGGCCAAAGAGGCAACAAAGTAAGAGAGAGGGAGAGAGAGAGAGAGAGGGAATGAACTTGAAAATGAACTAGAAGTTGTTTGAAGTTCCAAGGCAAAGCGAACTTCATTCACGAGTCAATTAGAGGTACCACTTTCGGGTGTAGTTCAGAGATGTTTGAACCACTTCGGTGAACTTTGTTTATTTATTTATTTATTATTATTATTATTATTATTATTATTATTATTTATACCCCGCCCCTCTGGCTGGGTTTCCCCAGTCACTCTGGGAGGCTCCCAACAGAACACTAAAAACAGAAGAAAGCAGGCAGATGGAGATGAGAGAGAGGAATTATTATTATTATTATTATTATTATTATTGTCGTCGTCGTCATCATCATCCCATCCATCTGACTGGGCTGCCCCAGCCACTCCGGGCAGCTTCCAACAAATATAA
This sequence comes from Darevskia armeniaca, assembly GCA_034641395.1. Classification (NCBI taxonomy): domain Eukaryota; kingdom Metazoa; phylum Chordata; class Lepidosauria; order Squamata; family Lacertidae; genus Darevskia; species Darevskia armeniaca. The sequence goes on from JAWWNF010000563.1 coordinate 969,735, forward strand.
AAGCATAATAAAACATCAAACATTAAAAACTTCTGTAAACAGGGCTGCCTTCAGATGTCTTCTAAAAGTCAGATAGTTGTTTATTTCCAATTATGGGAACCACTTTCAGGTGTAGTTCAGAGATTTTTGAACCACTTCAGTGAACTTTGTTAAATAATAATAATAATAATAATAATAATAATAATAATATTTTATTCCCCGCCCATCTGGCTGGGTTTCCCCAGCCACCCTGGGCGGCTCCCAACAGAACACTAAAAACAGAAGAAAACTTCAAACATTAAAAACTTCCCTAAACAGGGCTGTCTTCAGATGTCTTCTAAAAGTCAGATAGTTGTTTATTTCCTTGACATCTGATGGGAGGGCAGTCCACAGGGAGGGCGCCACTACAAAGAAGGCCCTCTGCCTGGCTCCCTGTAACCTCACTTCTCACAGGGAAGGAACCGCCAGAAGGCCCTCGGTGCTGGATCTCAGTGTCCGGGCTGAATGATGGGGATGGAGACACTCATTCAGGTATACTGGGCCAAGGCCATTTAGGGCTTTAAAGGCCAACACCAACACTGAATTGTTCTTGGAAACGTACTGGGAGCCAATGTAGGTCTTTCAGGACCAGTGTAATATGGTCTCGACGGTCACCAGTCACCAGTCTAGCTGCCGCATTCTGGATTAATCGTAGTTTCCGGGTCACCTTTGGATTACCATTGCAGTAATCCAAGTGGGAGATAACCAAACTAGCTCTTTGCAAGCACTGATTAGTGCATGTAGGTCAAAGAATAATAGAATTGTAGAGTTGCAAAGGACTCCAGGGGCAATCTAGTCCAAGCCCCTGCAATGCAGGAATCTCAGCTAAGGCATCCATGACAGATGGCCATCCAAACTCTGCTTAAAAACCTCCAAGGAAGGAGAGTCCACAACCTCCCAAGAGAGACCGTTCCGCTGTCAAAAGGTGAGCCCCTTCTTTTGATTCAGTGCACCTATTGCAAACCCCGTTGTTAAGGGTGGGACTCGCATATTCTCCTTCAATTAATCATAGGTGTTGTCCTGTCATATACCTGTCTAATAGACTAGGCGCCATTCTGTCACCGAAGCAATGGCATTTGTTCCACCGGTTTGTTCACACTGGTCAATATCCACTGGTTAGCTATTCATAAGCAAAGAGATGTGAATCGGTATGAATTAAATAGCTGAAAGGCTCATTTAGAATCTTAAGTGGGTTGGCAAAAGCCTCCAATTGGCATGTTCCTCTCTTGTCTTCTAGGCAGGAAATGCCTCCAGTCGCAATCTATTATCCATTTCAAACGTCTGTCGCTTTTTGGGTCTTTTATGTGCCCTTATATTCCAAGGCTGTAGTGTAACCAGGACATGTTGATTTTGATTAAAGCAGTTGGCTTAAAAGCATGCACTGTATATGCCATTAACAAATTGGATGAGCAGCACAGCGAAAGAACAGGAGCCTAACTACTGTTTATTTGACTTGGCAGCGTTGACTCGCTGGTTTGCCATATCATTCCTCTGCAATATGAATTAGTTTAATTACTTGTCTGGAATCATAATACAGTTGGAGGGTTCCTCTCCAGAGGTGGAGATAGATGTCTGTATGTCTGCACATAACCACCCACAGTGAATGCATATTATTATTATTATTATTATTATTATTACATATTATGTGGCTATGCATATTATGAAGTTAGCAAAAAGTATGCATGCATCTAGAGGGACCCAGGTGGTGCTGTGGGTTAAACCACAGAGTCTAGGACTTGCTGATCAGAAGGTCGGCGGTTTGAATCCCTGCGACGGGGTGAGCTCCCGTTGCTCGGTCCCTGCTCCTGCCCACCTAGCAGTTCGAAAGCATGTCAAAGTGCAAGTAGATAAATAGGAACTGCTCTGGTGGGAACGTAAATGGTGTTTCCATGCAACACTCTGGTTCGCCAGAAGCGGCTTTGTCATGCTGGCCACATGACCCGGAAGCTATATGCCGGCTCTCGGCCAATAAAGCGAGATGAGCGCCGCAACCCCAGAGTCGGACACGACTGGACCTAATGGTCAGGGGTCCCTTTACCTTTACCTTTATGCATGCATCTATTGTTCCAAGTCATTTTCTTCATTTATTACATGCCTATACTGCCACTCAACTCAAGATAGTGTCTGTGGTTTCCCCTCATCTCCATTTCATACTCCCCTCAACCACGTAAAGTGAGTTAGGCTAAGAGGCAGTGACTGGTTGCCCAGTGAGCTTGATGGCCGAATTGGGATTTGAACCCTGTTCTCCCTGGTCCTTGCCTGCTGCTCTAACCACTACACCACACTGGCTCTCCCTCTGCACCACAGTTGCTCTTATCTGCTGAAAGGAGAGATCAGCTCCGGAACACAAGCTCAGGAACACCTAGGTCACAGCCTACTGGTAGATGGTAGATCTGCAATACAGTCAAACCTCGGTTCCTGAACGCCTCCATTTTGGAACGTTTTGGCTCCCGAACGCCGAAAACCCAGAAGTAACTTCTTTTGAACAAATTTTTTGCAGCCGAATGGCTTCCGAGCCACGTTTTTCATGTTTTTCCAATTGACTTTGCAGCCAGCCCATTGATCCTCAGTTTTCGAACTTTTCGGAAGCCGAATGGTCTTCCGGAATGGATTAAGTTCGAAAACCGAGGTTCCACTGTAGATCATTAAGGGTTTCTTAATGAGCAACGCAAAGTATCTCTTCTCTTGATTTGTGAGGTGGATGATGTAGTCATCAGGAAGGACCTCTCGTCTGATGAATAATTTTTGGAGGCCCAGTGGCAGTCTCTCTCTCTCTCTCTCCTCTAAATGAGGTTCCCTGAACCCTCATCAGATGTAGATTTGTACTGGAGTATGCTTCTGGTGGGACGTGGGTGGCGCTGTGGTCTAAACCACAGAGCCTAGGGCTTGCCAATCAGAAGGTCGGTGGTTCAAAGGTAAACGGTGTTTCCATGCGCTGCTCTGGTTCGCCAGAAGCGGCTTAGTCATGCTGGCCACATGACCCGGAACCTGTACGCCGGCTCCCTCGGCCAATAAAGCGAGATGAGCGCCGCAACCCCAGAGTCATCCGCGACTGGACCTAACAGTCAGGGGTCTCTTGACCTTTTTATGGCTTCTGGCAGATGCAGTAATCTTTGGGCTCTTGCCTGGAATGAGGACAGAGAGTGGTTTGTGAGCAGGCGTGCCAACTCTATGGGGCTGAGGCCTCTACAACACCCCCACATGTCCATCGGAATAGGGCTCAGCCCCTTGATCCTGAGGGGGCAGAGGAGGCCTGGCAGGATGTTGCCCTGATTCGGCCTGGCCTGGCGGGATGTCGCCCCAGGCCAATCAGCATGGCCTAGTGCACAAATGTCACATCATGGGGAGGCCTAATTGGCCTCTCCAGATGCAACAGTGATGTCATGCACATGCGCATGTTTATGACATCCTGCTCAGCCCCTTCAATGTTGGGCACAACTTAGCACGTGTGTGTGTGTGTGTGTGTGTCATAGCTGTCAACTTTCGGATTTGAAAATAAGGGATTTTCCCAAACTTTCAGATTTGAAAATAAGGGATGCCTTGAGGGCGGTGCAATGGCACCAAGTAGCCTTGCCACCCTGCACTCCAGAGGCTGTGCACGAACAGGTGAGCGAAAGAGCGAGCGCATAGACAGCAGGCAGGCTGGCATTGGAATAAGGGAGTTTCCCGCAAAAAAAGGGAGGGTTGACAGCTATGGTGTGTGTGTGTGTGTGTGTGTGTGTGTGTGTGTGTGTGTGTGTGTGTAAGAAGCTAAGCTACTGTACAATAGTAACATTGACATTTGTTTCCTCATCCACCCATCCCAGCCCGCTCTGGTATCCTGCTTTTCAAGCACTAACACCAATATGAAGAGAGCTGGAGGTGGGTGAAGATAAGTGTCACTAGTTTCACCTAAAATATTATTTTGCTGGGGAGTACTAGATGTGGCTTTAAGTGTCTCTCTTAGCAATTTAACATGGGGATATGTGTACAACCGCACTGCCAGGATCACTTAAAATCAAAGCTTTCTAACACACCAAAAATTAAAAACAAAATCCCCATCCTAACCGACTTGCAGTCGGTCGAGGGGCCAAGCCGTTGACCAAAAATTTTGTTCGCCATGCAAAGTAAATTAGCATCACTGGCATTCTCCAGCCTTTGCCCACTAAGATAGGAGCTGATGTTGTTTGGATGTGAGATCCATGCTCGACAATTTCACCAGACATTAGGTGGCTGAGGGAGGTCAAGCTTACTTGCTGAAAGCAAATAATGACAAGCAGGAAGAGGCAATGATTGAAGATGTTTAGCTTCCCCTCGGCTCTCTTCTGCAGTCCTGCATGGGAGCTAAGCTCCATCTGTGCTTCCGAATAGGAGTTGTGCTCCCTATTCATCCCCTTGCAAATAAATAGTGCTGTGTAAGTTCAAAAGCTCTCACTTCTTTTACATGAGAAGTCATATCCTTTCTCGGTGAAGCCTGTATTTGTCTGTTATGTACCATACATTCCAAGGGTCCCTGTTTGTTTGAGAGAGAATCTAATTTCTTGTAAATCACAGCCCCTGTTTTACCTGGGGAGAAAGACTTAAACATATTATTTGAGCATGTATTGCTAGACTTGCCATTCTGCGGAGCCCCTCCTGGTAGTCTCTAGCAGTTAAATCTTTGAGGGGGTTGGTGGAGACATCTTGACCCCAGTGCACATGTGCAAATGAATGTACGAACACAAAGATGTCACAAGTGGAACCGGCAAAACAATGTTGCGTGTCGAGGTCCCAAACCACCCCTCAAAATAAATTCACACTTCAGACATAAATTTTGGTTTTGGTTTTTGGCATGAATTTGGCCACAACTTTATTAAATTACAAGATATGTGAGTGGTTGCATAGGCATTGGTTCAGACTATCTGTCTCCTAAGGACAGAACTGATATTCGTCAGTAAAGGGGGAAAACCATCCAGGTAGAGAAAGGGGGCCGGATGTGTCTGACCCTCCCCTCTTCCCACAGGCTCCCAGGGGCTCTTGTGTGGCCTTGGCCCCCCTACTGGGGGATATGGACAAAAGCATGTCGAGCCCCTGGATTCCTTTAACAGAATTCCCCACACACCACCATCAATAGGAGGGGCAAACGCAGTCAACAGTCCCCTCCTCCAACCAACATAATAATAACCAATGCCTAACCGCCAACCTTACAAGTTGTGACTATTGGGTATGCAGTAGGTGAAAACCAGGTGGCACCAGCCAATCAGCCACATGGAAAAATTCCTACCAGGCCCCTGCCCCAAGAGCAGACGACCCCATGACAGGCATAGCAAGGTCAACACGGAGGCCTCAAATTAGGGAGGGAGGGCGGGTGATCCGAAGCACGCAGCCAAAGAGGGAGATTACGCTGCGTGCAAACCATTTATAAACGCTGGGCTGTCCATCATAAATGGCAACATATAATTCTCCCCAACAACACCCCAGGGTCCAATCATAGAAGTGGCCATCCAAACAAACCCGCCCAGCAACTAAGGGGTAGTTTGCTAGCCCCCACCGCTACACGTGCTCTCCATGATGGAGAACCCGCTTTGCAGGGCAGAGTGCTCTCATCCAGAGTGCCAGCCATGTACCCCAATAAAAGCTACCCCTGAGGGTTGGGGAAGCCTTTAGAACTGTATGGTACATGACATGGAGGACTGCAATTGCTTGGGGGGTCGGGGAATTTGTGGAATAACATGCCTTGTCCTCCCCCAGTGGAAGTACTTTCATTTACGCACCTACCATTGAATACAACCCAGTATCTGCCATCATCTCTAGGAAGTTTGGGCAGATCACCAGAAAGAAAAAAAACCAATTTCCCAGCTGGCAAACAACTAATTAAGAGCACGTCCTCGATCTCCGTTTCTGAGGCAGGGAGGGTACTGTTAAATGATGGCCGCTAGCAGACTCCAGCAATCACAATGGGATAAAGAGAAGCTGTCCGTAAAACACCCAGCCCTCAACCGTTTAGTCTTTTATAGGTCAAAACTAGCACTTCTCGTTATTCCTGAGAGGCAACAGATATAGGAAGCCCCTGGTGTAATCTTTTCCCTGTGACCTGAATCAAGAGGTGGCCCACTGGATTTGGGAGAAAAAAACACTCGCGCAAAAACGATGATCAGCATAAATAAAGCAGTTCCCTAAAAATAAATTGGGGTGAGACTGTGGTACAGTGAGTACTGGAAACAAATATATGTTGATTAAGGTCTAATTGGTCTTCTTAGCTCTGTTGCTTTGGTAGAAGTGTCTTCTAGAAGAGGTGGGGATTTTTGCCAATTTTTACAAGACTCTCCAAAACTAGTGTTCAGGGGAATGGGGGCTGAAGAGGGGTGGAATTGGCAAAAATTACCTCTGCTGCTCATCCATTAGCAGAATCTTTCACAGGACCGAAAGGCTTGTCTTGCTTAAGGGCACCAATTGGATACAGCCTATTGCATGTTCGCACCTATAAATAATATCTTACATAATAATAATAATAATAATAATAATAATAATAATAATAATAATAATTTTTTTATTTGTACCCCGCCCATCTGGCCGGGTCCCCCCAGCCACTCTGGGCGGCCTCCAACAGACACTAAAATACATTAAAATATCACAAGTTAAAAATTTCCCTAAATAGGGCTGCCTTGAGGTATTTTCTGAATGTCAGATAGTTGTTTATATTTTTGACCTCTGCTGGGAGGGCGTTCCACATACATCCACACCATAGCATTTAAAGTGCAATGAGGCCACTTTAGCAGCCATGGCTTTCCCCAAAGAATTCTGGGAACTGTAGCTTTTAAGGGTGCTGAGAGTTGAAGACCCTTTGCAGATCTGCAATTCCAAGCACCCTTAAGAGGGAACATGCTTGTTTTCTCCTGCTCTGGAGGGAAGGACTCGAACCAGTGCCTTCAAGTTACAAGAAAGGAGATTCCGACTAAACTTCGGAAAAAACTTTCCTACGGTAGGAGCTGTTCAACAGTGGAACGGTCTCCCTCGGGAGGTGGTGGTCTCTCCTTCATTGGAGGTTTTTTTAAGCAGAGGTTGGATGTCCATCTGTCCTGGATGCTTTAGCTGAGATTCCTGCATTGCAGGGGGTTGGACTAGATGACCCTTGGGGTCCCTTCCAACTCTGCAATTCTATGATTCTAATAAAGAATTATTTGCTGGAAGTTGTGACTCATAAAGCAGCATAATAGCGGATTAAGCATATGGCATGAACGTGACCAAATTGTACTAGATGTGTTTCAGGGTAGGCAATTGTATTGGGGCCACACGCACGAGTCCTTTCTGCAAAGCAGAAAAAGTATGCCACATAAATGAGAGTTTAAACCAATCAAATCTTAGAAGGTGTGAGACCAGCCATTTTTGTAGTGAATTGCTATTGAACCGGGAGCCGTAGTGGCAACTTCAGATTAGCTGATCTCTCGATTTGGGTTTCTTGGGTGGTATAAATGAACCGGCGCATTATCCTTTTCTATAGTCTGCCTAAAAGATAGATTTGATGTCTGTGAGCAAAGACATGAAATTGCTATAGGCTTGCGCTCTTATAGCCTGCCACCTTTTTGATTTATATGATAAGTGATCTCCGATGACCCTCCAAGGCACCGAACCGTTAGAGAGTTATGTTGCGCAGTGATAAGAAATCTTCAGAGATACCTAAATCTTCTCCCTACTCTTCTATTCTTCTCCGTTTTTCTTAACCATTGAGAGTTCCATCAGTTCTGGAATAAAGTACATTTTAATATCCGATGTGGCGACAGTGTGAGCCCTCGTAATATTGGGAAAGATAAACAGGCGTAAATCGACAGCAGCCTGATAAAGATGTTAAAATGGGCACATTTGCCAAAACATGTCTGATGGCTCTTTTAGTGTCTGCGTGCTTTCCTATCGTTAAGTTTTCTGAAGGTTAAATGGCTCTGCAGTGTTAGTACAAATTCAAGGTCCCTGACATTAATCCTTTGACCAGATAGGAAGCTAATAAGTGCATTTTCTGACTCCTGGCCTCAACAGTGATACAGCAGCAGAAGCATACTCTCCAACATTTCTCTGATGAAAATAGGGACATCCTATTCCGTTGTTGTTTGTTGTTTGTTTGTTTGTTTGTTGTTGTTGTTGTTTATACCCTGCCCATCTGAAGAGGTTGCCCCAGCCACTCTTGGCAGCTTCCAACATATACAGTGGTACCTTGAGTTATAAACGCTTCAGGTTACAAACTCTGCTAACCTGGAAGAGTTACCTCGAGTTGAGAACTTTGCCCCAGGATGAGAACAGAAATTGTGTGCCGGCGGCACAGCGGCAGCAAGAGGCCCCTTTAGCGAAAGCACGCCTCTAGTTAAGAACAGTTTCAGGTTAAGAACGGACCAAAGGAGAGCCAGTTTTAGAATCAAATGCACAGCCGGGCCCAATGTAAGGTTTTTGCGTGTTCAGACCCAGAGACCTCCCCCCTAAATAAAAACACATTTGACTCAAATTTTAGTTTTGGTTTTTGGAAGAATTTAGGCCCCAACTTTATTGATTACAGAAAGTGAGTGGTTGCATAGGCTCTGGTTCAACTAGCTCCCTGCACCCTTGCAGGGAGCGCTGACCCAGAGCTCTATCATAGGTCAGCCAAGGGTGAACACCTGAGGTAGGTAGAAATGGACTATGTCCACTCCCCAGATGCTCCCCTGGACTCAGGCACGGGCACAACCCCCTCTTGGTATGCCCCGGGTAGGACCTTGAGGTCCTCAAATAATAACATCCTGGAGATCCCTAGCCATAAAGATGTCAGGCTGGCAGCTACTAGGGCCAGGGCTTTCTCGGTTCTGGCTCCGATATGGTGGAATGATCTGCCGCAAGAAACGAGGGCCCCGCAGGAGTTGGTACCCTTCTGCAGGGCCTGTAAAACAGAGCTGTTTCGCCTGGCTTTTGGGTTGGTTTGAGTGTAATCCCTGACATTTTTATTCCATTGGTTGTTGGTGAGCTACTTAAATGAGGTGGCTTTTTAACTTTTAAGTTTTAAATTGTTTTTAACTGTTTGTTTTGTGATTGTGTGGTTTTATGATTGTTAGCCGCCCTGAGCCCGGTCTTGGCTGGGAAGGGCGGGGTATAAATAAAAGTTATTATTATTATTATTGGGGGTTGACCAAACCAAGTTGTGTCCCTGAATTCCTTTAAGGGAATACCCTTCACATAGAGACCGTTCTCCCATCCCTATCACCTGAACCAGAGCCTATCCACAACCTTACAAGTTGTGACGATTTGCTACGCGGCAGGCGAAACCCAAATGGCAACAGCCAATCAGCCAAGCGGGGAAATTCCTGCCGTGCCCCTGTCCCAATGACAGACGACACACGATGGCATAGCAAGGTCAATCGCAAAATGCCCTAAATATAGGGAGAGGTGGGTGGGTGTTCTAATGCACAAGCTGAAAGAGGAAGCTCTGGGTCACGTCCATGGGTGTATATAGGTCCCTCGGCCCGTTTAGACTGCACCCCATTGGCCAGATTACACTCAGCAATGAGGCACCTACCAATCGGGTGTTGTGGCTGACCAATATACCCACCCCCAACCAGGAGGTCAGTCTCCAGGTCTCACCGCAACACGTGCCCTCTTTTAGGGAGGACACGCTTTCTCATTCAAATGTCAGACATGGGGAATAAAAAACAAAAACAAGACAAAACTCAATTTAAGTGTGAAAACCATCTAAGTCTCCTGTTTTGTTGCACCGGAAAACTGTTTACAGCAGTGCTCTTTGAAAGTCCCTCTGTAAGGAAGCCATTTCCCTTTTAAAATAAAATTAAAATAAGAGTGGAGATGTGAGAGTTTCCAGCACACACTGCTCTGCTCTTTTCTCTTGTGCCTTTTATGAGAAGGAGCTCATGGCAAATTTAGATCAACATGTTTATTTGGAGGGGCGGGCTGGCAGCTATTAAATTCTGTCACTAATTGGCACTGTTTACACTAAATGTAAATGTGAAAAGTTGGCATCACCTAGGATTGTTGCTTCATGCAAGACACTGTAGTGTTGCGTTTCCGGTTTTGTTTTGTTTTGTTTTGTTTTTGCCCTACACTTACAGCATCTGCATGTAGGAGGAATGGTAGACTCATAAGACTCATCACAATGTGTGCATGAAATGTCTCTTTTAAAGTGGGGCAGAATTAAGGAAGGGCAGCTTAAGGAGGAAAGCCACCAGCCAGGACATAGCTGTCAACTTTTTCCTTTTTTTGCAGGAAATTCCCTTATTCCGAATAGGATTCCTCACGAGAAAAGGAGAAGGTTGACAGCTACGACCTGGCTGATTCTGAAATAGTTTACTTGCAAAATTTACTTACTGCATTACAGGTCCCTTGGGGTCCCTTCCAACTCTATGATTCTATGAAATTTTGCATTTTCCAAAGATCACTCGCTTGAATGCTGGATAGAGAGATTTGATCATCACACATCAGTGACCCTATTCTGGGACCCGTAAATTGTATCTGTGGAGTAGGCAGCTACCCTCTCTGTTCCTAAACTTTCCGTGTTAGCTCAACATTGAAAGGTCTGAAAGTGGGAGGGAGGGAGAATATTATAAGCGTGTTTTACAATCCTCAGTGACAGACCTTGGGACCTCAAATTTAAGTAGTGTATTGTGTGGCGCCAAAATTCAGCTCCCCTTCCACAGTTCTTGAGCTCCATTCTCCATGCTCATTGTAACTGAACTGGTCACGCCGCCGCCCCCCCCCCCAAAAAAAACAAATCTGCCTCTGCAATCCTCCCCATGATCAGAAACCCAGGGTTAGGGCTCCCCAGTCATACCTAGTGATGACGGTGATCTTGACAAAGGTAAGGGATTGTAGGGCAATTGTAACTACCGTATTTTTCCATGTATACGACGATGCTTTTTGGTAAAAAAATAGGCAAAAATTGGGTGTCTTCTTATACACGGATAGTGAATGCAGGGGGGCGGGTGATTAATGGCAGCAGCAAGCAGGAGATTGGCATCAGCGATCGGGCGGGTGATTGGTGGCTGCAGCAAGGCCTGCTGGCGATTGGCTGCGGCTGCAGCAATTGGGCAGCCAATTGGCGGCTGTGGCAAGTGGGTGGGTGGGCTGTTGGTGGCGGCGAATGGGCAGACAATTGGCGGCCACGGCGAGGTGTGCGATCAACAGTGGCTGTGGGAAGCGATTGGCAGTGGTGGACAGGCAGGTGAGCGATTGGCAGAAGTGACCTTCCCCATGTTGAGTTGTTCAAATATTAAGGTTCATTATTGTTCCACAAAATGTGTACCTCTTTAAAAGTCAGAAGGAAATCTCATGACCTAGTTTTGCAACTGTGAGGAAGTACAGCAGGTGCTAATTGAGCTAGCAAATGTAGTATATAAGGAGCGTTGTGTACTCCTCTCAGTACCCTGGTGGGTGGGTGACTGGTTGGGTCACGTTTTGTAAACTTAGTATAACTTCTGTTATTTTCTTTTCTATAAATAAAACCAAGCAAAGGACTTATTTTGCATTCTCTTAATTATGTTCAGCACGTCTTCTGCGGCACAGTCACTCCGTTCAATTTCATAACACCCCAACTCCCCCCAAAAAAGTTAAACAACTTAATTTCTTAATTTGGGGTTAAAAAAAATAGGGGTTGTCTTATACATGGGGGCATCTTATACCCCCAAACAATATGGTAATCAAGGCTTTCTTCAGCTGGAACTCACCAGAACTTAGTTCTGGCCCCTCTCAGGTGGGTGATATTGCCATTCTAAGAGGATGAGGGAGGTGTTCATGGTGAGTTCCAGCACCACTTTTTCTAGAAAAATAGCACTGCTTATAATCTCCATTCGGACTTTCCAGTTCAATGTGAAAATATTGGGGTGGATTAGGCAGAACTGACATGTGTGGTCCTGTAGCCCCTCCACAGTCAGAGTTACCCTATTCAGATGCTCTTAAATTCTATCTATCTATCTATCTATCTATCTATCTATCTATCTATCTATCTCTATCTATCTAATCTACCTTTGGGGAAGGAAAATTGCTACAAGATCAGCTTGTACAATGGGGGAGTGAGTCTTATTTATTTGAAGATTAATAGCCCACTTTTGTTCACTTCACACAAGCTCTCAATGCTGCTATGATATTAAAACATCCAAGCAAATAATTAAAAACCCAATCAGCTGTGTTATCACAGCAGCAGAAATAATCGAACGAGCCCAACTGTACGCTATTACACTTTGAGATCAGAAGCAGGTCTATAAAGTCTTGACAGCCCCATTTAAATGGACCCAGAATCTCAAGCAATGAGTTCCATACAGGTGGGGCTGTGATGGAGGGAGGGAGAGACCTCTAATTATTTCCAAAGGTAATGTGGCCTCTGAAAGAGACAATACCCGCAGCAGAAATAGGTCGCAAGGCCACAGTGATCTGAGAGATTCAAGCTGCAGTAGCACACTTCCATTGCTGCCAGTGGAGTGTTGCGGAAATGCAGCAATGTTAGATTTCCATTGGCCTTCCCTTCAGGAATTGGGATCAGTTGTGTCTCATAGGAAACATAGAAAGATGCCTTGTATTAGGTCACACTATTGACCCATCAAGCTCAGTATTCTCTACACTGACTTGCAGTGATTCTTCAGGGTTTCATGCTGGTTTCTCTCCCAGGCCTACTGGGCGGGAATCCTCTACATACAAACTCTTACCACTGAGCACTAGTCCCATCTCCCCCTACAAGAAGAAAGAAACCCATATACATGCTTCAAAAATGCAAATTCAACCAGCCATCTTGGCAGGGGGGGCAGGTCTCCTTCTAACTTGATTGTCTATGTATGGGAAGTTGGTATGAAGGCAATAGAGCATCCAAGTGTCCCTAATTTCCAGGTACAGTCCCAGATTTACAGAAGCTGTCCCAGTTTCTGATTTTATCCCAGAATGTCCCGCTTTTCCTTAGTGCATCCCTATTTTCATCAGATGGGATGCGGGTGATGCTGTGGGTTAAACCACAGAGCCTAGGGCTTGCCAATCAGAAGGTCGGCGGTTCGAATCCCCATGACGGGGTGAGCTCCCGTTGCTCAGTCCCAGCTCCTGCCCACCTAGCAGTTCGAAAGCACATCAAAGTGCAAGTAGATAAATAGGTACCGCTGCAGCGGGAAGGTAAACGGCGTTTCCGTGCGCTGCTCTGGTTCGCCAGAAGCGGCTTAGTCATGCTGGCCACATGACCCGGAAGCTGTACGCCGGCTCCCTCGGCCAGTAAAGTGAGATGAGCGCCGCAACCCCAGAGTCATCCGCGACTGGACCTAATGGTCAGGGGTCCCTTTACCTTTACCTATTTTCATCAGAGAAATTTTGGAGGGTATGGAGTTATGTGACCTTCGAGCCAAGGAGATAATTAACTATACCACCTTCAGAAGACATCTGAAAGTGACCCTGTATAGGGAAGGGTTTGTTTTTTAAAAAATGTTTAATGTTTCATTATGTTTATATATATGTTGGAAGCCGCCCAGAGTTGCTGGGGCAACTCAGTCAGATGTGTGAGGTATAAATAGTAAAATTATTATTATTATTATCATCATCATGGAATGGGGTGTCCCTATTTTCGTTGGAGAAATGTTGGAGGCAACCAACCATGCCCTGGGCTCCCCCAAGCTCTCTCAACGCCAATTAAAACTAATAAATGAATAGAAAGAGAGCCTACCCACATGGTGCTAACACAAAAACCTCACACATACACTTTGTAAGAGAATGAAAATTTACTACCCCCCCTCTTCCTCTCCCCCTTCTCCCCAACCTTATACTGATTACAACATTAATGTCTCACATGGAATATAACCAGTGTTTGTTTCTGGGTGTACGCATACCCCTAAACATTTTGTGAATCTCTGTACTTTTGTCCACTTACTGTATTTATTTTTCCCAATTTGAACTATAAAATGGTGGTTTTCTTGAGCCAAAATGAGAGTACCCCTAAACATTTTGGGGGGGGGAAGCACTGAATAGAACTGGACTGTAGAAAGCACTTTATGATCTGAAAACAGAGACAACGTATGTACTTTTGCAGCCCAATAATCTTTAATAAGAACAATTTGAAAAGAGCAAAGTGTCTTGGAAGAGGGGGAATAATGTGCATGCGTTGTCTGTCACTGAAGGTGTGTGTTTCCTGGGATTCGTTTGTGTGTCGAGGTCCCCAAACCACCCCTCAAATAATTCACACATCAGACAGAATTTTAGTTTTGGTTTTTGGCATGATTTTGGCCACAACTTTATTAAAATACAAATAATGTGAGTGGTTGCTTAGGCATTGGTTAAGACTATCTGTCCCACTGAGGACAGAACTGACGGCCGTCAGTAAGGGGAAAACCCTCTGGGGAGATAAAGGGAGCTGGATGATCTGACCCTCCCCTCTCCCCTCAGGCTCCCAGGGCTCTTGCACGGCCCTAGCCCCCGACCGGGCGTTCAGACAAAAGCATCGAGCCCCTGGATTCCTTTAACGGAATTCCCCGTACACCAGCATCAATGGGAGGAGCAGACACATTCAATCATAACCCCTCCTCCAACCAACATAACCAATGCCTAACCGCCAACCTTACAAGTTGTGACTATATGCTATGCAGTAGGTAAAAACCAGATGGCACCAGCCAATCAGCCAAATGGAAAAAATTCCTACCAGGCCCCTGCCCCAAAAGCAGACGACCCCATGATAGGCATAGCAATGTCAACGCAGAGGCCTAATAAAGGAAAGGGGGGGCGGGAGATCTGATGCACGCAGCAAAGAGGGGGATCACGTTGCATACCAACCCCTATATATACGCTGGGCTGTCCATCAATAAATTGCAACATACAATTCCCCCCAACAACAGCCAGGGTCCAATCACAACAGTGGCCATCCATACGATCCCGCCCAGCACCAGAAGGGTGACTTGCTGTCCCCCACCGCAACATGTGCTCTCCATGAAGGAGAACACGCTTTACAAAAACTGAATAGTTGCCAGCTCCCTCTGACTCCATCACACACTGTTCCGATAGTGTTTGAATGACAGCTTCCTGCGGGACTTGGCAGATCATGTGGGAGGGCTCCTACAACAGTACCAGAACCATGTAATCAGAGGGGAATGGCAAGCAGGCCTGCAACCTATGAAGCAGCCCTCAGCAATCCACCAGGCAAGAAAAAGGATGCTTGCGGCATAAAATCAGGGCTCTTGCATATTATCCCCTTGCCTTTTTTCATTGCATAGACCCCCCCCCCATGCGTTGCCTGCATCTGCGAAAGTCTTGAAGTTATAATACTCACTTATATCACTGCCATCCATGCTGAGGCCTTGATTGATAGCTCGTTGGTATCAAGGAGAATGTTTCAGGAGCTCACATCGGCGGCTTTTGATCAGGGCTCAAGTTGGCACTGGAAATTGTGGTTAATTTCCTTTTGTGTAAGCATGCGTGGGATATAGGTAATTTTCCCTTCGCTGAACGAGAAGCCTGTGTGCAGCCAGTAGAACCAAGCTATGTCACACGGGGCATTTGTGGCCGGTACAGCCGAGCGTTTTTCTTTTCATCTTTCCTGTAATGTTATTTTGAGCCTTTGCCAGAGATCTGAAAGGATAGTTGCTCCTGCAACGACCCCTTGTTTCACACCCATTCATTTTTCTCACTTTGCGGCTTTCAACCAAGCTAATGCTCTCGCGGAGAGGGGGCTACGGAAAGACTTATCGATTGAGAGCCAAGTCACTTTCGGCATTTGAGCTTCTCTCCTGCTTGTGTGCTGGCCGAGATTGGTTTTAAAAAAAATAAAAATCATTTTCTAGGAAGGTGTTTGGGGTGTTCAGTCTTGTGCATTTTGCAGATACCACTGGCCTCTCTCCCCATGTATCTCTTAGCGGCCTCTCACTCTCCTGTCCTTTTGACCCACGTCCTTCAGCTATGATAATGTGAAAGCCCACAGTGGGATATCTCTGGGCGAAGCTCAACTCACCCCGTGTTTTTGTGTCGCTGTGTTAGTTGCCAACATCCGGCTGCCCTCGACACTTCTCCCTCTCTCTCTCTCTCGCAATTTTTAGCACAGCTTTCTTTAGTCAGATGTGTACAGGGGGAGAAGGGGCCGGCATTGCAGAAACATCTTTCACTTAGCTTCTGCTTACCTAAAGGTAAAGGGACCCCTGACCATTAGGTCCAGTCACAGATGACTCTGGGTTGTGGCAGTCATCTCACTCTATGGAGAGCCAGTGTGGTGTAGTGGTTAAGAGCGGTAGACTTGTAATCTGGAGATCCGGGTTCGCGTCTCCGCTCCTCCACATGCAGCTGCTGGGTGACCTTGGGCCAGTCACACTTCTTTGAAGTCTCTCAGCCCCACTCACCTCACAGAGTGTTTGTTGTGGGGGAGGAAGGGAAAGGAGAATGTTAGCCGCTTTGAGACTCCTTCGGGTAGTGATAAAGCGGGATATCAAATCCAAACTCTTCTTATAGGCCGAGTGAGCTGACATTTGTCCGCAGACAGCTTCCGGGTCATGTGGCCAGCATGACTAAGCCGCTTCTGGCGAACCAGAGCAGCGCACGGAAATGCCGTTTACCTTCCCGCTGGAGCAGTACCTATTTATCTACTTGCGCTTTGTTGTGCTTTCGAACTGCTAGGTAGGCAGGAGCAGGGACCGAGCAACGGGAGCTCACCCCGTCGTGGGGATTCGAACCACCGACCTTCTGATTGGCAAGCCCTAGGCTCTGTGGTTTAGACCACAGCGCCACCCGCATTCCTGCTTACCTAGGAGCACTCAAATTTCAGTCCAAGCTGAAGTGCTTATCTAGCCACTTGCTCAAGGGATTCTCCCTCTCTTCCCCAAACAGATGGGTCTCCGCAATTTTATTTTTATTGATACCCCACCCTTCAAAGAAATTGCCTTTACCTGGCAGAAATGGGGATGCAATCATAGAACTAAAGTAAGAAATTATCGGCGAACTTTGTGATATACCATGTCAAACGTAGCTCACCAGCTATGTTAGGTGAATCTGTTAATTTCAGTGTCTCTTAATTTGTCATCCCCCGCCATCTTCAATTTGTTTCTCTACATTTCTACATAATTTCATGATTTTTTTTTAAGTGTCTTCATGAAAATTCATCAGCATTTTAGTCCAATTTCTCCTAATATACACATTTTTGCAAAGACATTTATCCTATTAGGATGCATTTCTAGTATGCCATTTCCCCTAATATATATGATTTTTAAATATGTTACTTGGCTGGATAATTGCATGCCCAGGTGTAACAGCGCACAGGCCGTCCGCAGCCGCATGAAAGAATAATGCATTTGACATCAGTACTTGGGTTGAAATAGGCCACAACTTTATTGATCACAGATGTAAGCAGACTTTGGTGAAAGCATTGGGTTAGAATTCTTGTCTCTGTCACTGACTCTCCCGGCTCAATGAGCCCTGTTACCTCTTTAGCTTCTGTCACCTCCTCTTCCTAATCTTCTCCCTCTTCCTCTTCTGCCCACTCATCATTGTCCTACCACCATTCCCCGGGCTCTGAGTCTTCTTCCCTTGGTGGTTCTCCAGCTGGTTCCCCCCACCATTCCTCTGCGTCCAACCAATCCCGGACAGACCAGAGGTAAAGCAGGCAGAGCAACCCATTCACATGTTGCCTGTGTACAATAGGCTAGTTTCCACACATGCTCACACCCTCCTCTCTGGCCTCCATCCTGGCAACCAGGAGGCATTATCAGAGTTCAGGCATACCTTCCAGCCAGGCCCACAGAAGGAGAGCGAAAAGCAGGCCCAGTGAGGGGTATGGTCTAGGGCAGGCATAGGCAAACTCGGCCCTCCAGATGTTTTGGGACTACAACTCTCATCATCCCTAGCTAACAGGACCAGTGGTCAGGGATGATGGGAGTTGTAGTCTCAAAACATCTGGAGGGCCGAGTTTGAGGATGCCTGGACTATCTTTTATCTTTTATCTTTTATCTTTTTTATCTTGTCATTGTACAAGTACAACAAAATTGGATTTAAATAATAATAATAATAATAATTAAATAATTAAAAATAATAAATTCATTTTTTATTTAAACAATTGTTTCCCCAACCAAAAATGTACTCAACATGAGTAACAGCAGTAAAAACCATACAAAACACTTAAAAATAAGGGAGAGCACTGAGCAGCCACTGCGTCTATGCGCGCCGCCATCTTAGAACTCTTATAACTTAGAACTGTTATAAAAAATAACAGAAATTTAAACACAAAAAAACAAAAAACAAAACTGAGCCCTCTCTGCCAAGCGGCGGCGGCAGCAGTCCTTTATAGAGCCCATCAGGCCCCGCCCTAGGCCAGGTGGTGAGTGGCAGGACTGGGGCCCTCAGGCGCTGAGCAGGGGAGTCCTAGACAGTGAGTTGGTCCTTTCAAATCTGCCTCCATCAGCAAGGACATGCAAACATGAACAGCCTCAGGAAATCCAACCATCTTAAACTAGTGTCTGCTTGCATGCTCAGTCCTGTAGCTTGGGACACCATACACACAATTGACTAACCTGCCAATATTTGTGCTTCACCAGGTATTTTTAGGCCCTGCTGCCCAATTTTTTGTCACCTTACTCCCATGGTTTTCCGGGTTAAGGGGCCTGCACTCAGCTATTTTATAGAACCAAGTAAGCTGGAAACGAGTGCTAAATGTGTACTATGTTCCGTTCGTTCCCCTGAAGTGGCTTTGATGTCATGCGGAAGCTCAAATATCACGTGGAAATTGACAGTTAAGGAAACGGAATAAACTGCCATGTGAATGCAGCCTGAGCCTAAGTACAATCTGGGGGGCCACGTTTGCCTATGCCTGGTCTAGGGAGGGCCAAGTTTCCCTATGCCTGGTCTAGGGAGAGTCCTGGGGTCCACAGAGAGAGAGAGAGAGAGGCCTGGGTGCCCATATCTGTGTTCCCTTTTGTGTGTGTGTGTTATTTCTTGCTGCCGGTTTTAGTTTTATTCATTTCCTGTTTTAACCGTCGGGCCATTGTTGCTGTTACATTTTGCCTTTTTATTTGTAAGCTGCTTTGTGCAACTCCCTTGTGGGAGGCAAAAGCAGGATATAAATCTTTTTGATAAATACGTAAAGGATTGCACGTCAGTAGAGTCCAATGTGAAAACAGGATGTTGGACGAGGTGGATCTTTGGCCAGATCCAGCAGGCATTTTGCAAGCGTCTTGAAAATAATCACAGATAGGGTTTTCTGAACGCTGCGCAAAATGCTTCCCAAACTTTTTTTTGATTCTCTGAAGACTCGTGCAAGGTTTCATGGAGGCACGTGCAAAATGGTGTGAAACCTAAAGGCTGGGGAGGGAGACGACAGCCCTCGGGTCACTTTAGAAAATGAACATCTTACACTCCGAAAGCTTAAATGGCAGCAGGAAATAAGGAGAAAAGAACTCTTTCTAGGTTGTCTGGTTTTATCAGGGCACTCATCTGCACAGTGGGGTGGGAAGAGAATTCACTTTAAACAAATTTTATCGCCAGGCAACACCACTGTTGAGACCAATGGCAGAAAAAATAAATGAAAGGAAGGAGACTGCTGTTTTAATTTAATGCCAGGGAATAATGCCTGGGTTGTTCAGTTCTCCCAGCCCAGTTAGTCTCCTTGTTCACCAATGGCAACTGCAATGAAAGGACTACCGGCTCATTTCTAATAAAAAATGAAGGGAGGATGCTCTGCTTATGCGTTGAACTTGCTGTCTGCGAAAGGTTCACTTACTATTCACAATATAAACCATCCCTGGATGCTGAGTGTTTGGAATACAGATTTAAAACACTGCTCTTCCTCTTGAAAGCAGATGTTGTCCGTGGAAAAAGCTTACCTGCTAACACTGGAACATTATAAAAGGCTACGTTGAAGCTGGGGGCATTTAGCTGGGGGAAGAGAGACCCCAAACAATCCTGTTAAATTAAATATAGATACATGGAAAGTGTTGCTGTTTTTTCAGAGGGACTTAAAAGCAGAGAGAGAATTTTTTTTGCTAAAAATGAAGGGGCTTGTTTTCCAGAACTTAGACAATTTGGCAGGTTTAAAGGTAAAGGGGCCCCTGACCATTAGGTCCAGTCGTGACCGACTTTGGGGTTGCGGCACTCATCTCGCTTTATTGGCCGAGGGAGCTGGAGTTCAGCTTCCAGGTCATGTGGCCAGCATGACTAAGCCGCTTCTGGCGAACCAGAGCAGTGCACGGAAATGCCGTTTACCTTCCCACTGCAGCAGTACCTATTTATCTACTTGCACTTTGGCGTGCTTTCTAACTGCTAGGTTGGCAGGAGCAGGGGCTGAGCAACGGGAGCTCACCCCGTCGCAGGGATTCGAACCGCCGACCTTCTGATCAACAAACCCTAGGCTCAATTATTGAGCTATGTGATGCCTGGCACTTTTCATGGAGCTTTAAAAAAAAAAGTTTTATGGATAGTTGTTAAATGCATTTTGCAACCTGAAGGTGAAGGGCAGTTATCCTAGCATATAACCTATTTCCAGTCTTAGTGGGCAGTGGCTGGACAGAGCAGCCTTTCAGTGTGTGTATGTATTCTTTATTAAAAATAAAATGTACATAATTATAAGTGCACAGAGTAAGATAAGACACCAGGAGAGGGAGAGGGAGAGGGAGAGGGAGAGGGAGAGGGAGAGGGAGAGGGAGAGGGAGAGGGAGAGGGAGGGAGGGAGAAAGAAAGAAAGAGAGAGAGAGAGAGAGAGAGAGAGAGAGAGAGAGAGAGAGAGAGAGAAACATATCCAGGTAGAAAACAAAACAGAACACAAAAAAAGAAATTTGATACATTACGAAAACCGGGGGGGGGGGGTGTAATTGTAGCTATTGTTATTTCTAGTCGTAGTGGACACTGGCTGGACAGAGCAGCCTCTCAATGTTGTCGTTTTGCTGAGGTGTGTCAGGTGCTTTTCAAACATCAGCACAATGGACAGCCATTGGAGGACCCTGTGCCAGATCTGTGCGCTGAGGAATACCAATTGGCCTCGCCAGCCTACAGGAAAGAAAGACGTGCTGAACATGGTTTTGGCAATGTGAATCATGGGTGGGGATTGAAGATCGGGGGGAATGGATTCAGTTCACAGTTAAAGGTGAATCTTCGTAATTTACAATGAATGTGAACTGAAACACAGCTAGCCTCCAATTTTGCGCGTCTCTGAATTTTGCAGTGCAGTGCTCCAGCCCAGCAGTGAGCATGTGCTATGCATCTACTAGGGCATAGTGTGTGTAGAAATACACACATCCATGAAAATAATGCACAAATGTGCATTATATTAGAAGACCTATGCTGCAAAATGTGTGTATTAGGCAAAATTGCATATGCAATCCTTATCAAAATCAATCAGCATTTTAGAGTTCATTTGTTCTAATATACACACAGTCTCTCTCTTTTTATAGCATCTCGCATCCATCTTCAAGTTCCCTCCGTTGCTTTCTGTTGTTTCCTTACGTAACAGTTACTGAATTTAGGATTAGAAAAATGAGAAATGAGGAGAAACCAAGATTAGCAGATTCATTATAGGCAATCCATTTGGGGGGAAGGAAAGAGGTTGTCGTACACCTCCGCTCACTCCTTAAAGCACCCATCTCATAAAGATGATTGCTGCTATATTCTTTCAGTGCCCCCTACTATGGTATGGTGGACATCAACCGCTTGCCTTGCCTCGGAGGCATCTTGTAAAGATGTTAAAGTTATGTAACTCTTACACCTACTTGAGAAGCGGGTCGGGACCTGGCAGTTTCTGTGCAGGGGAATAAACCTTTTTCGGTCCTCTTCCCTCCTCTCCCATTTCTAACTGAGCTGCTTCTTCAGTCACATGGAATTCAAAGAAGATGGGGAGCTGATCACGTCACAAGCCGTCTCTGATCTGACAATTTCGCCCTAAGGGAAACTTTGTGTTTCTTTCCATTGTAATGGGCTGCATATGTGGGCACGGATATTTTCTTTCTCGCGAGCGAAGCCAATTAATTTTCTTTTTTAAGTTCCAAAACTCCTCCATGGCCACTTTGGGGGTTGACTACAGCTCCCTGTTGAGTCATACCAAACAAGAACCCACAGCATGTGTCAAACCCCACTGCCCTGTAGTTTTCAGTGTGAACCAGTCCTTAGACTGTTGTTTTAGGAACACAGGAAGTTGCTTTATATCAGACCATTGGTCTGTCTAGCTCAGTATTTCCCTCACTGACAGGCAGAAGATCTCCAGGATATCAACCCTACTTGGAGCTGTCAAGTGTTGAACCTGGGACTTTTTACATTGGACGGCATTGAACACTCCCTTCCCCTGCCAATCATTGCACACTTTGGCTGAAACTACACGCAGGGCGATTGTTTCATCCTTACTTTAAAAGCCCTTTAAAACCCTATGCGGCCTAGGACCCTCGTACTTAGAGGACCGCCTCTCCTGGTATGTCCCACAGAGGACCCTAAGGCCCATGAATAATAATAGCTTAAGGGTCCCGGGCCCTAAAGAAGCCAGACTATCCTCCACCAGGGCCTTTTCAGTGATGGCTCCGACCTGGTGGAATGCTCTGTCCCATGAGACTAGGGCCCTGCAGGACTTGACCTCCTTCCGCAGGGCCTGTAAGACAGAGCTATTCCGCCTGGCCTTCAATTTAGCCTGATCCTTCATTCCTTTTTCCCTTCCCTTTTTCTATGAAGAAACCCTTCTGAGACCCCACATTTAAACTCCTCCCTGGTCTCCTTGCTGGCCCTAGCAGGATTAACTTGGCCAGTTAGCCCTGATGATGATGATACATTTATGTAGTATTCTATGCTGTTTTTAAGCTGTTTTTTTAAGTCGTTTTTAATCATTGTTTTATATTTGTTGTTAGCCGCCCTGAGCCCGGTTTTTAGACCGGGAAGGGCAGGGTATAAATAAAAATTTATTATTATTATTATTTAAAAGCAAAACAGTCCTAGAGGAGCCATTCTTAAGCAGAGTACTAGCAGAGGGTGGCAGCTGCTACTTGGCCCTTTCCTTTCTGCCTGTTTTCCATTCAAAATAGCTCTCTCTCACAGCTGTCTTTCTTCCCATTTCTTCATTCCTAAAAATGGGGGTAGCGGCTGGGAGAGGGGCAATTTTGAACAGAAGATAGCCAAAGCAAAAGGGCTTTGAGCAACAGTGCCCAACATATGCCAGTACAGCAGCAACCAAGGCTGATTATGGTTTTTTTAAAAAATTAATTTGGGGAAAATGCACAAATTCACCCTTTGCTGCCTAAGTTCACCACTAACCATCTCATTTCAATATTGCTTCCCTTGCTTCAAAAAAACCCTCCCAAATTGGTACATTGGTGTTCTGAACAAGTGCATGGTGGGAAGAGAGCAGGCTCCACCACCCACCCACTCACCCAGCACACATGCCAGCGCATGTCTACAACATGCCTACACATATATGTGATTGGGAACAGTGCGCCATTGGAAACTTTGCAAAGACATGATTCCAAATAATGGGGAGAAGTGCCTGCACTTATGTGACCAACCGTGCACTGACACATTGCAGATGTGTCCTGGAACATGCGCAGCAGGAGACTCATCCCATTAGGTTACATCTGCACCATACATTTAAGGCACTCTTGCACCACAGTTGTGGCTCCCCCAAGCCTAACCAGCATCGGCTACGTAAAATCTCAACACCCCTCCCCATGAAAGGAAGAACCCTAGGAACTGTAGATTATTAAGGGTGCTGCCCCTCATAGAGCTGGAATTCCCTGCAACCTTAAACCAGCTACAGCTCCCAGGATTCTTTGGGGTAATTCATGACTGTAAAAGTTGCATAAGAGTGCTTTAAACTCTTGTGTGAGTGAGTGGTTTGAGTGTGAACCTAGTGTATTCATTCAATACAGAGCCCCAAGCTGCAGAAGGGTTGTAGCTCAGTGGCAGAGCACCTGCCTTGCATGCCAAAGATCCCAGGTTCAATCCCCGCCATCTCCAGGCAAGGGTGGGACTGTTTTCAGTACCTTGGAGAGCTCCTACCAATCAGTTGTGGACAAAACTAAACTAGATGAACCAACAGCTTGATTCAGTGTATGTTAGTTTTGTATGCTCTTTCTGTGTTCCTAAGCTAAACATTTGAGAGGCGACAGTCATTTGCACATATGAACTATACACAAGTAGATGGGATGTTTTCTTTATTGTTTCTGATTTTGTGACATATTTTGGACTGGGCAACTGACGCGTTTCTTCTTGATTTCTTCTTTCACAGGCAGTGAAGGTTCTGGAGAAACCATTCAAAAGGAAACATCCACCTGCGACATTTGCCAATTTGGGGCAGAGTGCGATGAAGATGCAGAGGATGTTTGGTATGGTAACATGCATTCATTATCCATTTATTTGTCTTGAAAAGCTTGATTTCCCCTCATAATTCTTTTCTTCCAAATTCCTCTCCTTGAAACGTAGCTAAGGTTGTACTGTTTCAGTTGTGGTGAAAACCTCAGACGTATTTCTTGAGTATAACAGTCTCCAAAACGTTTTTCTTAAAAAAGAGAATGCAGCGATAGAAACAAATTCCTCCCACTCACACCTGAAATCTGATTATTTATCATTCATTTACACTGTTTTAATGGGATGAGGCTGCAAGCTTCAAACAGCACTGAGGCTGGAGTTGGACACTGATTGTTAAAGAGAGTTGAAGGTGGTACGATAAAAGTCATCATTTTTCATTTCCTTTTCACCTTTTTAGCCTCCAGTCAAACAGGTTAAGCAGGTTTTTCACGCAGTCCGAGCTATTTAAAGCAGATTATCTTCTGTCTTTAGCCTTCCCTTATAAAAGTGGCTAAGAGGGCATTTAGACATGGATAATATTACTTTAGTTTTCCAGATTATAATATTACCTTAGTTCCACCCTGTGGAACGCCCTCCCTTCAGAGGTCAAAGGGATCAACGACTACATGACATTTAGAAAATACCTGAAGGCAGCCCTGTTTAGGGAAATTTTTAATCTGTGACATGTTAATGTATTTTAATATTTGCTGGAAGCCGCCCAAAGTGGCTGGGGAGACCCAGCCAGATGGGCGGGGTACAAATAATAATAATAATAATAATAATAATAATAATAATAATAATAATCCCGTATTATTCTGTCCCATTTTTATTTGTTCTATTCCTTTCACACTTCGGTACCTGTTGTGTTATGAAATGGCAGCTTTTTGACTGATGTACTGGCACATCCCACTAAATTTCTTTCACACCAGTGGGCATGGTGTGACACAACAAGGAGCATCGTTCGACAATGTTGCTACTCCCTCACCCTTTCCACACATGTGTGTTTCTGTTCCCCCATGAAAACAGCTAGAAAGAACTGTGTGCCAGTATACTGCCCCAGGTGGCGCTGTGGGTTAAACTACAGAGCCTAGGGCTTGCTGATCAGAAGGTCGGCGGTTCAAATCCCTGCGACGGGGTGAGCTCCCGTTGCTCGGTCCCAGCTCCTGCCAACCTAGCAGTTCGAAAGCACGCCAATGCAAGTAGATAAATAGGAACCGCTCTGGCGGGAAGGTAAACAGCATTTCCGTGTGCTGCTCTGGTTCGCTAGAAGCGGCTTTGTCATGCTGGCCACATGACCTGGAAGCTGTATGCCGGCTCTCGGCCAATAAAGCGAGATGAGCGCTGCAACCCCAGAGTCGGACACGACTGGACCTAATGGTCAGGGGTCCCTTTACCTTTACCTTTACCTATACTGCCCCAAATGTTGTCCCTTAATTCTCGCAATTTTCAGGGTTCTCTACAATCAGTTAACACGGAAATGAGGGGGCAGGGAGGGAGAGAGAGTAAAAGTGGTGCGGTAGTAGTGGTGGGCATCAAAAACTGGCACCAGCCCTGCTGCCATAGCGACAATCGCTGTGAGACTACAGGAATGAATGCCCCAGCCTCTTCCCTCTACTGCCTTGGATGCTGGGGGAGAAAGGCGACCCAGATGTTCCCAGCAGATGTAGCTGGGCTGTTAACAATTTCGAGGAACAATTAACATTATTCTGATTGGGTACAGTCTGCTCCTTTCTGCAGCCTCCCCTTCCCCCAATAAAACCCTTCTCTGTGTCTGCTGCCAAATCCCACTCGGCAAAATGAATACTCACTGTTGTTGTCGCTATTAATTATAATTGCCTTACTTTGATACCGGTACATTTTGCTGCATTAGCCACTCCGAGTGCAGGACCCTTGACATTCATGTTTGCATGGTGGTGCAAGAGAGATGGTGAAGTAAGAGCACCCTATTGTAGGGAAAAAGGAAGGAGGGCTTTGTGGGTCAACCAACCCTTCTCTAGTTTGTACATTCTACTCTGGTTGGGGGATAATGTGATGAGATGGGCCTTTCCACAGCTCAGCCTCCATCCAGTACAAAATGAGCCCTCTGCAAGAGTCTGTGCTGTACCCTTTTTGGTGCCTGCTGAAAACATTTTTGCCTACCCAGATACAGGTGGTGCTGTGGTCTAAACCACTGAGTCCTTTGGGCTTGCCGATCAGAAGGTCGGCGGTTCGAATCCCTGCGACGGGGTGAGCTCCCATTGCTCTGTCCCAGCTCCTGCCAACCTAGCAGTTCGAAAGCATGCCAGTGCAAGTAGATAAATAGGTACCACTGCAGCGGGAAGGTAAACAGCGTTTCCGTGTGCTCTGGTTTCATCACTGCTGTTGTGCCAGAAGCAGTTTAGTCATGTTGACCACATGACCCAGAAAGCTGTCTGTGGACAAACGCTGGCTCCCTTGGCCTGAAAGCGAGATGAGCACCACAACCCCATAGTCGGCTTTGGCTGGACTTAACCGTCCAGGGCTCCTTTACCTTTTACCTACCCAGATATTTAGAAAGTCGGTGTGAGTTTTAACCTGTTTTTAGTTTTCTGCTATCTTAACTTTTTGAATGGGGACCCAGATGGCGCTGTGGGTTAAACCACAGAGCCTAGGGCTTGCTGATCAAAAGGTCGGCGGTTCGAATCCCTGCGATGGGGTGAGCTCCCGATGCTCGGTCCCAGCTCCTGCCAACCTAGCAGTTCGAAAGCACATCAAAGTGCAAGTAGATAAATAGGAACCACTATCAGGAAGGTAAACGGCGTTTCCGTGCGCTGCTCTGGTTCGCCAGAAGCGGCTTTGTCATGCTGGCCACATGACCCGGAAGCTGTACGCCGGCTCTCGGCCAATAAAGCGAGATGAGCACCGCAACCACAGAGTCAGACACGACTGGACCTAATGGTCAGGGGTCCCTTTACCTTTTTTACTAACTTTTTGAAATTCTAAAATTATTGTTGATCATTCCTCTTATTGATAACCTTACTGCTTTTTCTTTTCTGTGAACCACTTTGAGCTCTCTCTCTTATTTTTTTTACAATCAAGCAGCATATAAGTTTTATGAAATAAATCAATAAAAAATAAATGTCTTGGAGCATAAGAAGAACCCATCTAAGCCAACATTGTCTTCTTGCGATGGCTAACCCAAAATGCCTATGGAAAGCCCATAAGTAGGACTTGACAGCACACTTCTCTCTTGCGATTCCCTTGTTTTTGGAGGCACACTGCTTCCAATAGCGGAGAGAGAAACATATCCATTGACAACTTGTAGGCATTGATAGCCATATTCTCCATGGAACTCCAAGAAATGGAGGACAGAATAATACTCCCTGCTGCCTTAAGGGAGAGAAATCACATGAACCTGGTGGCTGTTCAATTGGTCAATCGGTTCTTACTGTGAAAATTATCTGGGGTGCTCTGTTACCTGTAGCGACTAGCTGTTTCTTGAAAGGAGCGTTTCAAATGTAAACTAAATTTACAAACTGGGAAGAATAAGTTACTTCAATCTTTCAGTGCATCGCCCCTACCCCATGCCATCCAAAATTGCAATAATTTTCACGAAGACTCTAATATGTGAAGGGATAGTACACTTAGTGTACGCTTTTTGTGGCAAACCTGAGTTTGCTTCTATGGAATGGGTTACTAGCAATACATGTGAAAAGGATCTAGGGATCTTGGTGGACCCCAAGATTAAGATGATGCAGCAGCAAAAAAAAAAAAAAAAAGGTACAGTGGTACCTCGGGTTAAGAACTTAATTCATTCTGGAGGTCCGTTCTTAACCTGAAACTGTTCTTAACCTGAGGTACCACTTTAGCTAATGGGGCCTCCCGCTGCCGCGCGATTTCCGTTCTCATCCTGAAGCAACGTTCTTAACCCGAGGTACTATTTCTGGGTTAGCGGAGTCTGTAACCTGAAGCATCTGTAACCCGAGGTACCACTGTACAGTGGGACCTTGGTTTTTGAGCATCTCAGAAGCCGAACAATTCGGAACCTGAATACTGAAAACCTTGATGTAATTGCTTCCATTTTTGAATGTGCCTCAGAAGCCAAGGCACATTTTTCATTTCCCCCCATTGACTTTGCAGCCAGCCCATTGATCATCAGTTTTCAAATATTCCGGAAGTCGAACAGTCTTCTGGAATGGATTACATTCGAAAACCGAGGCTCCACTATAATGCTATAGGGTCCAGATCAAGGGAAGTAATAGTACCACTCTATTCTGCCTTGGTCAGACCACACCTGGAGTACTGTATCCAGTTCTGGGCATCACCATTTAAGAAGGATGTTGACAAACTGGAATGTGTGCAGAGGAGGGCAATCAAGATGATCAAGGGTCTGGAAACTAAGCCTTATGAGGAACGCATGAAGGAGCTGGGTATGTTTAGCCTGGAAAAGAGGAGACTGAGAAGAGATATGATAGCCATATTCAAATGTCTCAAGGGCTGTCACGTGGAAGCGGGAACAAGCTTCTCTCTCCTGCTCTGGAGGGTAGGACTCGAACCGATGGCTTCAAGTTACAAGAAAGGAGATTCCAACTAAACATCAAGAAAAGCTTTCCGACAGTAAGAGCTGTTTGACATTGGAATAGTCTCCCTCTGGAGGCTGTGGACTCTCCTTCCTCGGAGGTTTTAGTGCAGAGGTTGGATGGCCATCTGTCATGGATGTTTTAGCTGAAATTCCTGCATTGCTGGGGGTTGGACTAGATGACCCTTGGGTTCCCTCCCAACTCTACAATTCTATGATTCTAAGCGGCCCTTAACCATATTCCATGTTTCAGATAGCATCCACTCTGATTCCTTATTGGAAGCAGTAACTCCAAGCTGCAGAGTATTAGCACATTTTCTTTACTGACCTTTAGAAAATACTTGAAGGCAGCCCTGTTTAGGGAAGTTTTTAATCTGTGATATTTTAATGTATTTTGATATTTGTTGGAAGCCGTCCAGAGTGGCTGGGGAGACCCGGCCAGATGGGCGGGGTACAAATAATAAATTATTATTATTATTATTTACTTCTTTTTCAAAATGTGAATATGGGGGGGGCATCCACCCAGCCATGCACACACACACACGGTTTAGTATTCCATTAGTGACCATCCTTTACTCTCTTAAAAAACAAAGGCTATTCAGTTTAAAGTCTTTAACGTCTTGCTTCTTTTAATCTGCGAAAGCTCCTTGTCTCCAAAAGAGGATCATATATTACTGGCATTATTCCCACCTTTAATGCATTTTGCACCAGAGTAGGCTTCATGAATATTTGAAGCAAAACCAGTGGCTGTGCCCATCTATTAAGCTCTCGATTGCGATCTATCGGTAAATCGGGCATTCACTTGTCGCTCGCTTTGGGGCTTTATTTCTGAGCTTGCTAAGAAAACAATTGACTCGGGATGACAGGGAGTGATTCATTGTAACGCCCCTGATAAAAGCACACATACACAAAAAGGCAAGAGAAGCATTAAGGCTTTGAGCAGGGAGGCACATTTCAGAGATCATCCCTTCACATGTGCATGTACAGACACACACACTCTCTCTCTCTCTCTCTCTCAATTTTTAAAGCATCTCAGAGCTCTCAGGGAGGGTATAAATAGAACATATCAAAGGGAGAGCCCTTTCATTTTGCAAAGTGGCTTACTGTCAGTGCATGAGCGTGTCGAAAAGCCACATCCGAAGTCCTAGACTTGTTTTGTTACAGGTCAACAAGAGTGGAAGCTCTTGTTCCTCTGGACTACTTGTAATCTATAAAGATGGCAGAAGCTCTTCAGAGTTGAAGTAGCTTGATATAACACATGAAAATGCTCTTTTATTTAAAGGGAAAATGACAGAGGTTGGTGTTATCTTCAGATGAAGGTTAACCTTTTGAAAAACCTCCCCTTTCTAGCATATGTAGAAGGATCAAAAACCTGCAGTCCTTTTGCATTCATAATTACTGTGTGATCCGTTACTTTAAAAAAAGAGAGTTTGAGTGCTGCAAAGCAAAGAATACTTATTATTCTTATTATATATGAATATGGAATTTGTAATTATGTCAGCTCCTAAAGTAAGTGTTGATAGCTTTACGTTAGAAGAGTTTGGATTGGATTTGATATCCCTCTTTATCACTACCCGAAGGAGTCTCAAAGCGGCTCACATTCTCCTTTCCCTTCCTCCCCCACAACAAACACTCTGTGCGGTGAGTGGGGCTGAGAGACTTCAGAGAAGTGTGACTAGCCCAAGGTCACCCAGCAGCTGCATGTGGAGGAGCGGAGACGCGAACACGGTTCCCCAGATTACGAGTCTACCGCTCTTAACCACTACACCACACTGGCTGTCAGCTGTCTGCACTCATATTTTGTGGGGCTTCCAAGCTTCTGCTTATTTGCAGAAGAATAAATACACATCTTTTCTTTTTAAGTTGCATCCCTTCTTTTAAGGTATTAATGGATGGCAATAACAGCGTCATAGCTGATGTCACTTGAACTCTTGGTACACATGGTGATTTGATGTGCATAACTTCTGTGGAACCTTGGAGTGTTGGGGCTTTTGATTGTAGGTGGTTTTTTGGAATGAAAATAAATAAACATCACTCTTAACAAATCCCCTTTGGCCATAAAGCTCACTGAGTGACCTTGGGCCAGTCACTGCCTCTCAACCTACCTCACTGGGTTTTTGTGGGGATTAAATGAGGAGGAGGGAGAAACATGTACATGTATCAGTGCTATTTTTCTAGAAGCAGAGGTACCAAAGCTCCACCCACACAACAAACGTAACCGGCTGATAAATTGGTCTCAATATAACATAATATAATATTTACATGTAAAACACACTAAACATATACATAACTACAATAAGATACATGGTATAAAGAAAACAAATCAAATTACAAATATGCAAGGATATAGGAGCATTCTACTGAAAAATTACGACGTCAAAGTTCAACAAGTCCCTTGCAACCCACATGATTCTGTTGGAGGTTTCAAAGAGCGAAATAATAATAAATATGGAGATAATAAGTATGGTCTTGCCAGTCCACAATGTAAGAGTGTAATTGCCATGAGGAGTGTAACAGATACTGTGTAGTCTGGTGATGGTACTGTGGTCTCGTCAATCCAAGAGATAAAGATGATATTGCCACGAAGAGACAAAGCAATCCAAGACAAGGTTATCCGGATTATAGTCCTTGTTTCGCCAAATTAGCTTCATCAGCAAGAAATTATACTATATGTTGTAAAGATAGTTATAGTTATAGTTGTACATAATCTTGGTTCTTTTGGTGTTAGACACTGAGGTACCAAAGCTCAACATTGATGCTTCCCTTGTTCTCTTATAGCTATGATGCCCAGGTGAGAGATGCTGGAAGTGAGCTCCGGCAAGTTCTGGTTGGGAAAAATAGCCCTGCATGTACTCCTCCTTCAACTTCTTGGAGAACAGGATGAAATATAAATGAAATAGATAAATTGATAGATAGGCTACTTCAAATTCCTTTCCTGGAGAGCAACCAGCAGAACAGCAACAACAACAACAACAACAACAACAACAACAACAACAACAAACCAGTGAATGATTAGGAGTGTGGGGCAGCAGGGCACAATATGAGGCTAAATTATTTTTATTATTTTTTAGAAAACTTTATTGATTAAAATTACACATTTACCAAACAAAAACATACACATACAAACACTTCAACACAAAAAGGAAAGAAAAATAAAACAAAACAGTTATACCCAACTAAAACTTCCAGTCTTTCTCATTATACCTTTTGTCGTATCATTAATTTCCACAGGTTTGTCTTTTAGCGTATCCCAGGTGGCGCTGTGGGTTAAACCACAGAGCCTAGGGCTTGCTGATCAGAAGGTCGGCAGTTCGAATCCCTGCGACGGGGTGAGCTCCCGTTGCTCGGTCCGAACTCCTGCCCACCTAGCAGTTCGAAAGCACGTCAAAGTGCAAGTAGATAAATAGGAACCGCTCTGGTGGGAATGTAAACGGCGTTTCCGTGCGCTGCTCTGGTTCGCCAGAAGCGGCTTTATCATGCTGGCCACATGACCTGGAAGCTGTACGCCGGCTCTCAGCCAATAAAGCAAGATGAGCGCCGCAACCCCAGAGTCGGACACGACTGGACCAAATGGTCAGGGGTCCCTTTACCTTTACCTTCTTTCTTATCCCTAAACCATCCTTTTATTCTTTTCTTTCACAAACATCATTCGATTTCTGCTAACATGGAATTATTTGTACAATACAGTTTTAAATAATCCTTAAATATAATCCATTCTCTCGATGTTTTCTGTTTCGATAGTCCTCGCACTAATCCAGACAGTTTTGCCAAATGTAGGTATTCTAACATAAGTATCTGCCAGTTTAAGATTGTTGGTAAGATCTCATTCTTCCAATTCCTTGCTACAAGAATACTAGCTGCTGTTAACCCATACTGAAACAGTGTTTTTATTTCCTTTTTAATTTCAAGAGGTAGTTTCCCAAATATGAGGCTAAATCAGGCGTCGGCAACGTTATCCGGCCGTGGGTCGGATCGATCCCACAGAGCTCGTCCGTGGGCCGGACATGTGCAGCACAATACCGGAAATCGTGTCTGCGCATGTCCCCCGGCACCAGAAATCACTTCTGCGCATGCCCAGACGCCTGCACAGAAGCGATTTTTGGGTCAGGGCATTTCCCTGGTGCCGGAAATCGCTTCTGCACATGCCCAGACGCCTGCACAGAAGCGATTTTTGGGTCAGTGCATTTCCCCGGTGCTGGAAATCGCTTCTGCGCATGCCCAGACACCTGCGCAGAAGCAATTTTCGGCATCTGGCTGAGTCGCCGCGCCGCGCCAGTTTAGCGCAGCGTGCGGGGGACTTGCCAAGCGGGCAGCTCGGTGACCAGGCAGCTCGTGGGCCGGATGAACTGGCTTCATGGGCTGCATCCGGCCCATGGGCCGGAGGTTGCCGATGCCTGGGCTAAATTAATGTCTACACAGCACCTGGGGATACAGCTGAATTTGAACCCCCACCCCCCAGTCACTTTGTGCTAACATGGCTATTTTGAATGCAAACATTATTCCACTTAGAGCCACTCCCATCCACCACCAGGATGCATATGTAACCAAACGGCCATCCCTTAACCTCATATTTCTTCTCTAATTGCAGGTATACATTATATGCAAATTCTACAGCATGCCAGTGCAGTAAGTGAAAGCCCACATCAATACCCTCAAACCAAATTCTCATGCAAATAAACTCCATTATAAGAGCGTGGAAGTCTGTACAAATCATGCTGCTGTCAGCAGCAACTACCCTAAAATCAATATTGCTCGAGCCAATCAATATTTATCTTTATTATGGCCAAATATATCCCAAAATAAAGCAAGGGAAACATGCAAAGAAAACGGATATCTGATCCTGAGGTTGGTGTGCAAAAGCTCTAAGAGGCATCTTGAAAGCCCAAGTACACCACACAGGAATTGACAGTTTACTCATGTTCAACAGGGTGCACAAAAACTATGTGACCTACTTGCGCTAGATTCTGAAGAATCTAGCTATGGCAGGATTCAGTGATGTCCTGCAATTGGTATAGCTCTAAGGGCAAATTTATAATCCATTAAAGAACTCTCCCCCCCCCCTTACGTTACAGACTCAAAACAGAAATAGATAGTCGCAATACAGTAGTTTCTGTTCTGCCTCTCCCTTCCGTCAAATTGGAGCAGGGGAACAACAGACCCTCCAGATGTTGTTGAATTCCAACCCTCATCAACCCAGCTGGAAGGGCACAGCTTTCTCGCCCCTGATTTAAGTAGTTAAGCTGCTTGATTAGTACTTTTTCTAGATTTGGTTTCATGTTTGGTTTTGGAACAAATCCAGAATGGCAGTCAAGTCATGTGCTTGCTCAGAAGTGCAGGGAATGGTAGACCAGTCAAGGACTTGCTCTGTTGTACCTCATAAAGTGTTGTACTCCCTCCCCACAGAGGTGTATCTTGCTGCATCATGGTATAACTTCGGGCATAGGCTGAAGAAACCCCTCTTTACCCTGGTCTTTGATGATGGTAGGTAGGTAGGTAGGTAGGTAGGTAGGTAGGTAGATGATAGATAGATAGATAGATAGATAGATAGATAGATAGATAGATAGATAGACAGACAGACAGATATTTAGGACTCACACTAGTCTTCTGATTGTAATTTTTAAAATTTGATTTTAGTACGGTGGTACCTCAGTTTACAAACTTAATCCGTTCCGGAAGTCTGCCATCTGGACGGAGATACAGAATAATGAAGGCTACAACGAGCCATCTCAAGAACAGTTTCTTTCCTAGAGCAATTTTGGCCTTAAATGGAAACTCTGGACTCTGAAGTCATCTTATTTTATTTGTTATATTGTTCTGTATTGTATTGTGTTTATCAGTATTTTTTAATTATGTGGAGTGCCTTATTTGAGTTGATATAGCATTCGAGGAATTTTGTTGTTCCCGCGAGGGGACAATGACAATAAAGATTTATTCTATTCTATTCTATTCTATTCTATTCTATTCTATTCTATTCTATTCTATTCTATTCTATTCTATTCTTAAACCAAAACTGAGGCGCACTTTCCCTAATGAGACCTCCCACCACCGGTGCCTTTCCACCGTTCAGATTCCGTTCTTGTTGTTGTTGTTCAGTCGTTCTGTCGTGTCCGACTCTTCGTGACCCCATGGACCAGAGCACGCCAGGCACACCTATCCTTCACTGCCTCTCGCAGTTTGGCCAAACTCATGTTAGTAGCTTCGAGAACACTGTCCAACCATCTCATCCTCTGTCGTCCCCTTCTCCCTGTGCCCTCAATCTTTCCCAACATCAGGGTCTTTTCTAGGGAGTCTTCTCTTCTCATGAGGTGGCCAAAGTACTGGAGCCTCAACTTCAGGATCTGTCCTTCTAGTGAGCACTCAGGGCTGATTTCTTTAAGAATGGATAGGTTTAATCTTCTTGCAGTCCATGGGACTCTCAAGAGTCTCCTCCAGCACCATAATTCAAAAGCATCAATTCTTTGGCGATCAGCCTTCTTTATGGTCCAGCTCTCACTTCCGTACATTACTACTGGGAAAACCATAGCTTTAACTATACGGACCTTTGTTGGCAAGGTGATGTCTTTGCTTTTTAAGATGCTGTCTAGGTTTGTCATTGCTTTTCTTCCAAGAAGCAGGTGTCTTCTAATTTCGTGACTGCTGTCACCATCTGCAGTGATCATGGAACCCAAGAAAGTGAAATCTCTCACTGCCTCCATTTCTTCCCCTTCTATTTGCCAGGAGGTGATGGGACCAGTGGCCATGATCTTAGTTTTTTTGATGTTGAGCTTCAGACCATATTTTGCGCTCTCCTCTTTCACCTTCCGTTCTTAGACCGAGGTAAGTGTCCTCAAACCAGGACACTATTTCCGGTTTTGCGGAGTTTGTAAACCAAATCGTTCTTAAACCGGACTGTTCTTAAAACCGAGGTACCATTGTATTCATTTTTTATATTGTTGTTGTCATTGCAGATATTAATATTGTGCAGCCTGGAGCAACTGGGTGCATAAAAACTGGCCATCAATCAATCAATCAGTTTATTGTGGTCCACTAGCAGACTCCTTCTGGAATGAAATATTGTCCAGACCCATTGGATATTATTCAAAACTTTACTTGCACAACTTTCTTAAAAACAGAACAAAAGCATTAAAGATACATCCAAATAATTCCATACAACATCTTCTGCTGTCCAGCATAGGCTCAGCATCTTAGAAATAAACATAGTTCCAAACAGACCTATAAGCAAAGGTGTCTCTCTCCCTTACAGCCTCCATATTTCCTGGAGCTGTGTCACTCCCTTCAAGAGAGTCATTTACACACCCTAATTCCCACAGAACCTGGGAACAAAGACTTAGCCACCACCCTTCCAAGAAGGTAAATTTGCAATTCAATAGCTCTTACACAACGGCGCTGTGGGTTAAACCACAGGCTTGCTGATCAGAAGGTCAGCGGTTCGAATCCCTGCGACGGGGTGAGCTCCCGTTGCTCGGTCCCAGCTCCTGCCCACTTAGCAGTTCGAAAGCACGTTAAAGTGCAAGTAGATAAATAGGGACCGCTCCGGCGGGAAGGTAAACGGCGTTTCCGTGCGCTGCTCTGGTTCGCCAGAAGCAGCTTTGTCATGCTGGCCACATGACCCGGAGGCTGTCTTCGGACAAACGCCGGCTCCCTCGGCCTGTAAAGCGAGATGAGCACACAACCCCAGAGTCGGACACGACTGGACCTGATGGTCAGGGGTCCCTTTACCTTTACTAATCCAAGGTTAAACACTCACCTGTTAGCTACTAGAGAATAACAACAGTTAACTATCAACCCATCTAGGAGCTCAGAGAGCCCTTTTTGCTGTTCTTTAGCTTCAATGGAATATTCTGGTTAAAACCCTTCAGTGATACACATAGCCGTTCTCTATTTCAGTGTCAGTTGAACAATTATACAGTTGTGATCCACCCTGGGATCTTACGATGAGTAAGAAATTCAAGAAATAATAAAATAATATTCACCCATAGTATGCTGAAACAAGAGTGCTTCTGCATGCACAATTTCTGTGAGCAAACGGACGCAGCAAATCTTTCTTGGCAGCAAACATCCCCTCAGTGTTCAAGAAGCAGGTATGCATGCTGAACAACATTTCTGCTTCCATTTTCCCTGCACCGTTTGCGTCAAAAGATGTTAATATTCTTGAATTATGGGTGATGGAATCTTTCTTCATTTTTAACAGTATGTTGCAAGCATGTGCTTACCTGGGATGGGGTGGTGGTTGTGTGGTGTGTCTGTGTGCTTTTCGAAAACAAAAAGTGGATTACTGCAGGGCTTTTTTTCACCCAGAACCCGCCAGAACTCTGTTGTGGCACCTCTCAAGTGGGCGCCATTGCTATTCTAAGAGAAACAAAATTAAAAAAATCCTTCCAGTAGCACCTTAGAGACCAACTAAGTTTGTTCTTGGTATGAGCTTTCGTGTGCATGCACACTTCTTCAGATACACTGAAACAGAAGTCACCAGACCCTTATATATAGTGAGAGGGTGGGGTGGGGTATTACTCAGAAGGGTGGTGGGAATGGGTGATTGGCTGATAGGTGTGGTAAACCTGTTGACGACTGTTAACAACTGCAATTGGTCTTACAGGAAAAAGCAAGGGGTGAGATGGCTAAAAATAGCTTTATCATGTATAATGAGATAAGAATCCAATGTCTCTATTCAGACCAGGTCTCTCCATGGTTTTAAGTTTGGTAAGAAGTTGCAATTCAGCAACTTCTCTTTCCAGTCTATTTCTGAAATTCTTTTGTAATAAGACAGCTACGGCAGACCAACACGGCTACCTACCTGTAACTATTCTAAGAGAATGAGTTCATGGTGAGTTCTGGCACCTCTTTTCCTATAAAAATAGCACTGGATCGGTGGCTGATTTGCTATATTTCACTGCTTTATGGGTATTAGGTATCTTGCAGTGTCTGGAACTTGCTCCCCCTGCTTTCTGCCATAAAATCAAAGGGCAGAGTTTGCATGCTGAGTGAACTCAGCAAAATACCGCTACATTATTATATAACTCCCTGTGTTTAAGAGAGCCTTTCTTTGCATGCTTGGGAAAGTGCCCATAAAGGATAATATGATAATGCACATCAAATATTAATGTGCATTGACACCTAATCTTCTGTGTACATCAGGGCATTACAGCATGAAAGAACATGGGTAGGCGCTTTGGACTGAGCCATTTGTGGGCGGGGAGAAACCTTTCATCATTTCCCTCCCTTTGTGTGCCTACGCGCAAAATATATGGGAATAAACTATCCTCCCACACACATCCCCATCAGCTTATACATTTCGCTGAAGTCATGCCCTAGTAGTAAAATGACTGGTGCCTTGATGACGGCCTATTTAGCCGCAATAAAAAGCCGATTGGCTTAATGTGCAATCAAGAAAGGGGTGACATTTATTGCTTCAGTTTTATGACGCCGTGAACCGAGTGAGTTTTTGAGCCTTACAGTGCCTTCGGGGGGCACGGGGATCACCAGCAATGCATCTTACTTATACCGTTTCCAATTTCCGACTAGCATTTTAGCAATAAATAGATTGTGTTGGTATTGAGTTTTATGTAAGTATGTTTAAGAAAGCAAGGGTATGGTTTTGTAGGTCAGAAATCTGGGCGCGGGCGAGACGGATCAGCAGAGATGTTAGCTCTCTGGTTAGCCTCTCCGCTTCCCGGTTGCTGCAAATAGCCAATTTGCATCTACATACCCTTTGCCTTGTCCTTTTGTGCCTCCTGCCAACCTAAATGTTGTACAATGCTTGGATATCACTAACAACCACAATGCCATTCACAAATATAAAGAAACTAGCTCAGGGGGCACTGGCAACGTCAGCAAGCTGTATAAAGGACCTTCTTCCCCTTTTGCCTGTTGTGGCAGTAAGGGGGGAAATGAGGAGGTCCTCTCTGCTCCACCTTCCACCTCTCAGGTTGCTGCTGGTGCTCAGGAAGCAAGGTAAAGAAGCAAAGAACAGGGTTTGCCTTCAGTGCACTAAGCACTGTGTCACTCTTTCCAATGTATGCATTGGAAAGCTCTCCCTTGTCTTTTGGTCACATAGAAGAAGAAGAAGAAGAGTTTGGATTTGATATCCCGCTTTATCACTACCCGAAGGAGTCTCAAAGCGGCTAACAATCTCCTTTCCCTTCCTCCCCCACAACAAACACTCTGTGAGGTGAGTGGGGCTGAGAGACTTCAGAGAAGTGTGACTAGCCCAAGGTCACCCAGCAGCTGCATGTGGAGGAGCGGAGACGCGAACCCGGTTCCCCAGATTACGAGTCTACCGCTCTTAACCACTACACCACACTGGCTCTCAAATTCTTATCATTATTATCAGGGATATGACGCCTGTTCAGCGGAGGGTGGTGGAGGACCCTTTAGCATACAGAGAGCCCCAGCACCTCCTGGACAGCAGTACCTCGTCCAGTGGGGAAAGAAGCACCGCCTCCAGCGAGGAGAGAGGAGAACGAGGCAGTCAGGCAGGGAGAGGGCTTGGGGATGTTACTGAAGCCCTGCACTCACATCACCTGGCTGGTCAGGAGGGAAGCACACCAGTTCTGTTGACCCAATTGCACAGAGGGATGAAACGTAAAGAGAATAGGAGGAGATTAGGGGTGCCTAAGTTCTTATGTTGGGGACAGAGCCGGAAGGGGCCACTCCCGGATTCTGCTAGCGACTGAAACAGTCATGGACTTTGTTGCTCTGCACTGTAAATAGCTTGCACAATAAACCTGTAGAAAGACAGGTCAGAGTCTAGCCTCGTTACTCTTGAGTAGCCACCACACGGACCTTACAATTATGAACATCATTATTATACCCTGCTCATCTGGCTGGGCTGCCCCAATCACTCTGGGCAGCTTCCAACAGATAAAAAAATAATAAAATATCAAACATTAAAAACTTCCCGATACAGAGCTGCCTTCAGGTGTCTTCTAAAATTTGTGTAGTTCTTGATCTCCTTGACATCTGATGGGAGAGCGCCACTGCCGAGAAGGCCCTCTGCCTGGTTCCCTGTAGCTTCACTTCTCTCAGTTCGGGAACCGCCAGAAGGCCCTCGGAGCTGGACCTCAGTGCCCAGGCTGAACGACAGGGGTGGTGTATGCATAGGGCCCCCAATGAAAGCCTGTGCCCTGCTCTGCCCTGCCTGCGTGCCTCGACGGCCGGCCCAGAGAGCCCCCCCCCTACAAAAAAGGTTGACAACTCTGGGCAACCTGGGGAGGGGCGCCAAGAGGATTTTTGCACCCCGGTGCCACATATGCTTAAGACAGCCCTGCATTGGTCCCTGACCTCCCTGACCAATGCATGGCGGCCACCACTGGGTGCAGTTGAAGAGGATTCTGTTGAGAAAACTATAGAGGTGGAGCAGCAAGCCCTGGTCTCTGTCCCTTGGAATCTTTTCCTACAATTTCCATTTTATGTGTGAAGATTGGGTGCAATTTTGCAAATGAATAGTTGTTTGTTATAAGGTGGTACTTAGTTGGCACCTCTTTGCCAAGGCCTGGAGCAATGAGGTGGAGGTGGAAGAGGAACTGAATGTCTCACCCATTGCTGTAGTGCTGCTCTTGTTTTCTAATTGTTTATACTATGGTTTCAAAGTCTGGTTTTAATTCAGGATATATGTTGTTTTAGTCTGCTGGATGGATTCTGCATGTATCCTGCCCTGGGCACTGTATGAAGAGTGGGACATAGCTATAGACCAGGCATCCTCAAACTCTGCCCTCCAGCTGTTTTGGGACTACAATTCCCATCATCCCTGTCCAGTGGTCCTGTCAGCTAGGGATGATGGGAGTTGTAGTCCGAAAACAGCCGGAGGGCCGAGTTTGGGGATGCCTGCTATAGACCCTCCTAGTGTCCCTATTTTCCAGGAACATCCTTGATTTAGAGAAGCTGTCCTGGTTTCTGATTTGAGCCCAGAATGTCCCACTTTTCCTTGGGATTTCCCTATTTTCATTGGAGAAATGTTGGTGGGTATGGTAGGATGCCTGTATTTATATTAGAGACATGTTGGAGGGTATGGAGTTATCTGACCCCCGAGCCGTCTGAAGACAATCCTGTATAGGGATGCTTTTTTAAAAAGGTATAATGTTTTATTATGTTTTTATATATGTTGTTTTATATATGTTGGAAGCTGCCCAGAGTGGCTGGGGCAACCCAGTAAGATGTGTGGGGTGCAAATAGTAAAATGTTCATTATGGAATGAGACGTCCCTATTTTCATTGGAAAAAATGTTGGATGGTATGTAGCTATTCATAACAAACAAACAAATAAATAAACTATAATTCTTAGGATTTACGTGAGAAAACAGGAAATGGGGTGGATTTGGAAGGGATAGTAGGTGCAGGTAAAAAATAAAAATAAAATGAGGACCCCTGCCATGAATTCAAAGTATCTCCATCTGTTATCGTTCTCATTCATCTAATTGACAAATCTCATGTTTCTTGAAGGCACACAGAAAATTGCAGGTTAGGTCAGAATGGCAGTTAATGAGACGGCATCCCATCGTTTTCAGATGGGCAGCTCAGGAGGTGGTTTTATTCTGATTTTTATTGTTGTTGTTTTTAATGTCTCTTAAAATGTGAGCTGCCTTCAGCTGCGGAAGATGCTTTAAATACTGAAATTACAATAAATGAATGTGTGATCCCCGGTAGCTGAGAGAGACAGAGCCACAAGGGCAAGATCAAGAAGGGGCTACTGCATGGGAAAGGTGCTCAAACCAGTAATGTGAGGCAGGACTAAGCTCTGTTAAACATCAGAGGGATCTCACTGCTGAGTACCTAGGGCTGCAACAAAAGACTACGAAAACCTACAAAAGGTTTACACTGGGCATGGCTTCAGTCTCTCGCTGGCAAAATGGGAGTGTTCATAGCGGCCTGTCTGTACAAGACTGTTGCTTATTATTATTGAGATAATTATTATAGCATTTAAATATGATAATACTACAGTCGTACCTCGGAAGTCGAACAGAATCCATTCTGGAAACGTTTGACTTCCAAAGCGCCACTTCTGATTGGCTGCAGGAAGCTCCTGCAACCAATCGGAAGCCATGGAAGCCCCGTCGGACGTCCAGCTTCCCAAAGAACATTCAAAAACCGGAACACTCACTTCCGTTTTTCGATCGGCAGCCAGAACATTCGACTCCCAAGGCATTTGGGAGCTGAGGTACGACTGTACTACCCTAATTAGGGGCAGGGGCTCCTCAGCCCCTGTGAAGTTAGCCCATTTAGGAAAATGAAAACTCTGATCTTAAACCTCTGCTGCCTTGTGCTTATATCCATTCATGAGAAAGGCTTCGAAAGTAAACCCCTAGGAAAAATTGTACCTGTTGTCTTGTGGGACATATTCAAGATAGATGATTAGATAGATAGATAGATAGATAGATAGACAGATAGATAGATAGATAGATAGATAAATGATAGAGTGCTTTTTCTGGGGAGACGCATACCCCTAAACATTTGTGAATCTAATGGGAGAAGAAACTAAAAATAAAAAATAAAAATTAGTTTCTTCTCTAGGGAGAAAAAAAAATAGTTTCTTCTCTAGCATGGTGAATCGTCAGTTCTGTTGCTACCCTCGATGGCGGCCTCATCCAGATAGATAGATAGATGATAGGTAGGTAGGTAGGTAGGTAGGTAGATAATGATAGAGATAGATATAGATAGATAGATAGATAGATAGATAGATAGATATAGATATAGATGATAGATAGATAATGATAGATATAGATGATAGATATAGATGATAGATAGATAGATAGATAGATAGATAGATAGATAGATAGATAGATGATAGATAGATAGATGATAGATAGATAATGATAGATATAGATGATAGATAGATAGATAGATAGATAGATAGATAGATAGATAGAGAGAGAGAGAGAGAGAGAGAGAGAGAGAGATACATATAGATAGATAGATAGATAGATAGATAGATAGATAGATAGATAGATAGATAAAAAGAAAAGAAGAATATGAGGTACTCTTCTTATTTATGAGACATGGGGATATTCCACTTTTTTCCAAGGAGTGGTGTACATTTCAACCTGGGAAGGTAGCCCATCTAGGAGAAGGAATACTCTGATCATAAACCTCCGCTGCCTTGCAGGATATCTTCAGGAGAAGAAAAGGCCAAGGAGTAAACCCTACACAAATCCAGAGTGAATTGCCTAAGACAGTTGGATGGCGCATTGCGTGCCTCCTTCCAGCAACTCCTGCAGCCAAGCCGGTGCCCAATGTATTGCTCTCCTTTCCTTTGGACCACATCAGCGAGGCCAAGAAAGGACACAGGACCTCCATGCACACTGCCCAAGCACGCACCCTGGGGAGGCCACTTTGGTGGTTTGACTTCAGCCCGGGACACAGTCCATTGTCTCTTGAGACAGATGGAGGCCCAAAGAATTATTATAACCCTGGGGCACCTAGCATGGTACCCTCCAGATGTTGAACTGCAACTTTCATCAGGTGGAGGGG
Source organism: Darevskia armeniaca (assembly GCA_034641395.1). Lineage (NCBI taxonomy): Eukaryota > Metazoa > Chordata > Lepidosauria > Squamata > Lacertidae > Darevskia > Darevskia armeniaca. The sequence continues at coordinate 1,012,917 of JAWWNF010000563.1, forward strand.
CAAGGCAGCAGAGAGTTTGGTGTGGGCACAGTGTGTTGTTGTACATATATATGGCACCTAGCCCTGCACTGCCTTCTTCTCCCTTCTGCTCTCCATAACTGGCAGAGATGCCAGGTAAGTGGCACTGCCGCACCTAGACCAGTGTCAGGCTGCCAGAATAGCCTTGCCGACTGGGCAGTAAATCAGGAACAGGCACGCGACTTGAAGGCAAAGAACTGTATTGCTTCACTATATTATTATTATTATTATTATTATTATTAATAGTAATAATAAATAATAATAATAATAATAAATTTTATTTATACCCCGTCCTTCCCAGCCGAAACCGGGCTCAGGGCGGCTAACACCAATAAAATTACAATAAAATATAAAAGAAAGAAAAACCGTTAATTAAAATACAGGTTAAAATACAATTTAAAATTTAAATGCAGCTTCATTTATCGCCCGTAATCAAAACCATAAGGGGAGGAAACATCAGACTGAGTCCAACCCGAAGGCTAGGAGGAACAGCTCTGTCTTGCAGGCCCTGCGGAAAGATGTCAAATCCCGCAGGGTCCTGGTCTCTTGTGACAGAGCGTTCCACCAAATTGGGGCCAGTACTGAAAAGGCCCTGGCCCTAGTTGAGACCAGTCTAACAACCTTGTGGCTCGGGACCTCCAAAATGTTGTTATTTGTGGACCTTAAGGTCCTCTGCGGGGCATATATACATCTCTGACAACATCGCTGATGAGGTGTGTGTTTGTGCGCGCACAGCTTGAGCTGTTGACTCTTTCTAGCTTCTCAACAATGTATTGCTGCATCTACTTAGTAGTGCTGGTGATTATGCTCCTTTTCCCAGCTCTTTTTAAATTGAAGCCATTTTCAAAAGAAAAATGAGACATTTATTTTGCCCTTAAGGTGCTGTGGCATGCAAGCCAATGCAGCGTTGAGGTCTCCAGAGAGAGGCACAACCCAGATGAAGGTTATATTATAATTGAACCGAAAGAGAGGGTTAGAGTTGGGTGCAAAGTGAGAAAGGAATTGCAAGGAATTTTAATAAGAGATAAGGAAAGATGTGACAAACAGGGATCAGTTGCTGTTGGCTTGCCTTGATGGGCTTTGTTTACCCTGATTCTACAGATGTTTCAAACGCCTGCTCCACAGCCTGGGGAAATCAGCACCAAAATGCATGGGAAATATTCTCCAAAATGCTTTTTGCAAGAAATAGAAGCCAGTGATCTTCCTTGTCTACACGATAACAGGCTCGGTCTGAGTTGTGTGATCGTATCACACAGTTTTTGCAATAGCTTCGTAACAATAAGATCGTGTGAGCTTACATAGCCCCTTGTCGACGTGTTTTACAAGCTATGCAGCTTGTTTTTGAACTTGAGTTTAGGTTTTGAACCTTTTGGATGAAGCAAAATTAAAATTCCAAGTTTGGATAATTATCACTTACTGTTTGGGAGTGGTTTTTTTGAAGTTTCCTTAATCCTCCCCCTAGATTTAATAGCAAACAAACTATTTTGAGTTATATAAATGTATTTTTTTCCTTCTGAGGAAACTGATAGATCATAACAGTGAAACGAGAATCTTAGCCGGCAACTCTTCAAGGTTATTTGGGAGTTTGTCTTGAGTTATTTCTTGTTATCTGGAGTTATTTGGAAGGTTTTCTTGAGTTATTTATATCTCTTTGAATTAGTTTATTACGTTTTTGAGTATTTTTTCTCTTAAGCAAGTCTGTTCTTGAATCATCAAATATATTGTTTGTTTTAGTATCACTATATAAATATACGCTCATCTTGTTTCAGGGATCTTTCACGGTGTAGACTTCCTTTTTTGTAATTCAGTGTGATAGTATCGGGCTTTGCTCAGCCCGTTTTAAGAAGTCTGCAAACAAATGTCAACATTTGAAGCTGCCTGGTATGGAATCTCTCTATGCAGACTTGCAGAGGCTGTCCAGGGTCTCAGAAAGGTGTTTCCCACCCCCCACCCATCCTTTTACCTGAGCTCATGCTAAGGGGTGATGGCAAAGATTTGAATCTGTTTTCAAAACGTGTGCCCTGCCATTGAGGTGGAAGAGCAGTGATTGAAACTCCAGGAGGCTAAATACTGTAAGAGGCACAAGCAACCAAGTCACTTTCCTCTTATTGCATACTTCATGGGTTGTGGTTGTTGTTGTTGCTGCTGCTGCTGCTGCTGTTGTTGTTGTTGTTGTGTTTTGCTTCGTTTTTGGAGGGGGGATGTGAGAGAAGGCTTGTCGCCTTAATACAAACAAACTAAAGTTCTTCATTTCTGCATCGCTGAGCATTCACCCAATACTGCCAGTCCCTCCATCCTTGTTTGTCAACCACCACCACCCAATTTTGGTCAGCTCTAAACCGCCTGAGTTCACTATTTAAAGGAACAATTATGCGGTCAGATTGTGGAAGGCAGGAAGAGAGAAGGAATATCTGCAGGTGTACATGGACCAACTGGGAAAGAAGAAAAGTATTGTGTACAGAATCAGGCGCCATTCACACCATACGGTTGAAGCACTATGATACTCCTTTAAACAGCCACAGCGTCTCCACCATGGGCTTAATCAGGGGGGGAAGGGGGCAGCTGCCCCCAGCAAGTAAATAAATAAAAACACTTAACTAACTGACCAATTGCATCACAGATAGCTCAGTACTGCCCCCCAACAAAAGTCCTTCCCCCCAACATAACTCCTGGCTATGCCCATGGTCTCCATTCCCCCCAAAAAAGAATTCTGTGAAATATAGTTTATTAAGGGTGTTAAGAGTTGTTTGTTGTTGTTTAGTCGTTTAGTCATGTCCGACTCTTCGTGACCCCATGGACCAGAGCACGCCAGGCACTCCTGTCTTCCACTGCCTCCCACAGTTTGGTCAGACTCATGTTGGTGGCTTCGAGAACACTGTCCAACCATCTCGTCCTCTGTCGTTCCCTTCTCCTTGTGCCCTCCATCTTTCCCAACATCAGGGTCTTTCCCAGCGAGTCTTCTCTTCTCATGAGGTGGTCAAAATATTGGAGCCTCAGCTTCAGGATCTGTCCTTCCAGTGAGCACTGAGGGCTGATTTCCTTCAGAATGGATAGGTTTGATCTTCTTGCAAGAGTTGTTAGGGGACCCTTATTCCCTCTCACATAAGTACAGTTTCCAGACTGGTTAGTGATCAGTCCCTCTTTCCAAGGAATTCAAGGAATTGGAGATCTCCGAGGGGGATAGGGGTCTCCTGACAACTCTCAGGACATATAACAAACTAACAAGCAGCTAGAAATGTTTGAGGAAGGAAGGAAGGAAGGAAGGAAGGAAGGAAGGAAGGAAGGAAGGAAGGAAGGAAGGAAGGAAGGAAAGCCCTCAGAGCATCTCATACAAATTAAGATGGAACCACACTTCCGAAAGGTTCATAGACACACAACCTAATCCACACACCTGTATTCTTATCTGAGCAGGATCCGTCAGATAGAGTTCTGATGTCAGATAGAGTTCACTGCCATTGCAAGTTGAACCAAAATTCTCCCCCATCCCTAGATGTCCACACACACACACACATACCTGGAGAGGCTGTGCAGGGCAGCATGGCAACCATCAAGCTGGTATGAAAGAAAATGACAACAGATGTAGGGAAAATGAGATGATTAAACCCAGCTGGGGTGCCGTTAAGTGTGAGCCCCTACCTATGTACCCAGGGCAATGGGTAGCTAAGCGGGGGAAAGGTCTGCTTGTTTGTTATGCAAGTCCTCACCTTTTCCTTCCAGCATATATTCCTAGAATAGCTTTCCATTTATATTTCGACCATCAAGGCAGGCGTCCTGCTAGTAGATTTGCAAAACCGGGTATTGACATTTATGGAAGTGTATTTATAATCCCGAGCACATGCTGCCTTGGAAGTATGAGCCACTGAATTCAAAGGGGCTACCAGGTAAATGTAGGTCCTTTAACACCAAGGAGCATTTTCATGTTATTTATTTTTTGTTTTGTTGCCTGCAAAAAGCAGAGGACCAGCGGCTGCCTGGTTCTTATTCCTACCCTTGACTCTTCACCACAGCCTCACTCTGTTGTGTCACACTTGGTATGCAAGGCAGGGTAGCAGTAAGTACATTCTTCATGTTAGTGGATTATAGCTTGACATACGTCCAGTGACCAGCATTTTCATCTATCGTGATCCTTAATAATAAGAATAAATATACCTCCCAATTATTCAGGGCTTCTTTACATTACGAGATTTTTGGGGTCCTCCAAATCAATTTCATTACGCGCTGTGTAATAATAAACTGCTCCGTGTGGTGCCCAGATAATTCCTTGCATGGTCTGTGTGGCTTCTAATTGTTTGAATAACAGCATGTGATTGAAATGCCATGCATAAGTACAGCTGCCCCCTCGGGGAATAAGGCATTTCTCCTCTCGCTCTTAGTGAAGGCAAACATTTGAACAGGGGGAACAGGTAAAAACATCCCAGCAAAAATCAGACACACCAGACCACTTAATGCGGGCAAAGTTAACAAAAATATACAATTTAGAAAGCTATATTAGATCTCTTGAAAAGGGAGCCTTTCAAGGGGTGGTTTTTTTCTGTATCCTGTATATCAGTGGCATCCAAACTTTTTTCAAAGAGGGCCAGATTTGATGAAGTGAAGGGCCATGAGGGCCAACCAAAGTTGTTCAGCTTTTTTATGATTTTATGAAATTAACTGCCACAGGGGCCGGATTAAACCCCCAAAACAGACTTTGGACATGCCTGCTGTATATACACTTATTTATATATCCTGTATATACACTTACCATATAACACCAGTCCTGAGAGACCTGCATTGGCTCCCAATACATTTCCGAGCACAATTCAAAGTGTTGGTGCTGACCTTTAAAGCCCTAAATGGCCTCGGTCCTGTATATCTGAAGGAGCGTCTCCACCCCCATCGATCTATCTGGACACTGAGATCCAGCGCCGAGGGCCTTCTGGCGGTTCCCTTGCTGCGAGAAGCTAAGTTGCAGGGAACCAGGCAGAGGGCCTTCTCAGTAGTGGCACCCGCCCTGTGGAACGCCCTCCCACCAGATGTCAAGAAAATAAACAACTATCTTACTTTTAAAAGACATCTGAAGGCAGCCCTGTTTAGGGAAGTTTTTAATGTCTAATGCTGTATTGTGTTTTTAATATTGGGTTGGGAGCCACCCAGAGTGGCTGAGGAAACTCAGCCAGATGGGCGGGGTATAAATAATAATAATAATCATCATCATCATCATCATCATAAGAATAATTTATTATTTATACCCCGCCCATCTGGCTGGGTTTCCCCAGCCACTCTGGGCGGCTTTCAATCATTATTATCATTATTATTATATAAGTCCCATATGTCGTGTCCCCAATGGTAACTGTAGCTAGCTGTCAAGAACGCACGCCACTCCGAGAAGTCAGCGGAAGAAGTCTTGAAGTTTATTGTACAGCACACAGAGATACGTGGAAAGTCCGTGAGGATTCTGAGGAGGCCATCTCAGAATCCCCCTTTAATACACCTTGCTGGGTGACTCCCAATTCCCCCCTCCCTTCTGCCCTAAAGGTCCGGGGGTGATCCACTTCCCCACCCGGGATGGCTTGGACAAAAGAGTTAACTGCTCTGGTCTACCTGCACTATTCATGGGTGCTTTTTACATTGTTATTGCGAGGCTGCCGGTTCCGCCGCTGATGGCTCGTTAGCGGTCGTTATCGCCCATCCTGGGGTTGTTTACCCCGTGGGGCATGCCTGGGCGAGGTCGGGCCTTGCTGCGCTCGGTTTAACCCCTGCGTGCCTGGCTCCGCTGTTGCCCCCTTTCCTGGCCCGCTGCATGGTTCCCCTTCCTGGCGCCCGCATGGCGCGACCCCACTGTCTAGTCGGGTCGCGACACCATGACACTCAATGGGATGCACTTATCGTAATACCTATAAATCTGGAGGACCAGAGTTGATCACAACCCCTGCTGTAGGTGCTGTGGATTGAATTTGGGACCTGTTTTGATGCCAATTCTAAGCTTTTAGATATCTTAGCTTTATTGTAAGCGGCTTTAAGCTTTGGAGAGGTGACGCAAAAGTGTTTTGGGTGCTCTGGTGATGTTTCCAATTATTAGAAAGACGTAGGAGTGTACAAGTTATCCCTGGGAGATAAGGAAAATCAATGGGTGGGCAAGTCCTTATAATACTCCACTTGCTGTTTCACTCACTAATTTGTTTTTGCCTCACCAGAGCTATAGGATAACAGCCTTGCTTGTCATACACATAGAAACCATCCAGTCGTTTCTGATTAAGCCTCGATTATAGTATTGCTGAATGGAAGGAACAAGCATTAGTTCAAGAGGACCGTTCAATTCAAAATTGTAAAGAAGAGCTCCTTTTTATCATCTTAGGCAGGGCTGGCGATTATTCTGCGCTCCTACGCAATTATCTGTGAAATATAAATAGGGCAATCTCCCATTCTTTATTGCCAAACATCCACCTTTATATATATATATATATTAAAAAAATCATTTCATTTTTCTTTTTTAAGCACCCTTCATCAACAATGCCTTGCAGGGGCAATCTTCTGCAGCCATTCATGCTTTATAATGTGTCCGTCTCTCATTCTTCCTATTTTTTACACAGGCAAAAAACACTCTCAATAAATAATAAGGTATGATTTATGAAGTGGCGAGGAGGAGAACCAACAGACTGTGAAGTTAGCCCGTATTCTTTCATTCCTGAAGAGGAAGGTTCAAGCCACAGAAGGAGGCCATCGCCTTAAAATGGTTCTTTACTCCCTTTGTTGCCATTGTTCAGTTTCTAGCCCTGGAGAGAAGTTCCTTCAGTCCTTAAAGGCCATACATTTGATTCAGGCTACCAGAGCCAGACCAAACCATTTTGCTGCCGCCGGATGGCACCCCTTCTATTCCACACACTGAGGCTTATACCCTCCAACATTTTTCCGATGAAAATAGGGACGTCCTATTCAACAATAAGGGGACCCAGGTGGCGCTGTGGGTTAAGAGCCTAGGGCTTGCTGATCAGAAGGTCGGCGGTTCGAATCCCTGCGACGGGGTGAGCTCCCGTTGCTCGGTCCCAGCTCCTGCCCACCTAGCAGTTCGAAAGCACGTCAAAGTGCAAGTAGATAAATAGGTACCACTCTGGCGGGAAGGTAAACGGCATTTCTGTGCACTGCTCTGATTCGCCAGAAGCGGCTTAGTCATGCTGGTCACATGACCCGGAAGCTGTACGCCGGCTCTCGGCCAAGAAAGTGAGATGAGTCCCGCAACCCCAGAGTCGGACACGACTGGACCTAATGGTCAGGGGTCCCTTTACCTTTACCTTTATTCAAGAATAAGCATACATATACGAATAAGAATTCTATTATTTATAACCTGCCCATCTGACTGGGCTGCCCCAGCCACTCTGGGCAGTTTCCAACTTATATAAAAGCATAATAAAACATTAAACCTTAAAAAAACATCCCTATACAGGATTGCCTTCAGATGGCTTGGGGGTCAGATAACTCCATACCCTCCAACATGTCTCTAATGAAAATACAGGCATCCTACCATACCCTCCAACATTTCTCCAATGAAAATAGGGAAATCCTAAGGAACAGTGGGGAGGATGCCGGTGGCACTGTGGTCTAAACCACTGAGCCTCTTGGGCTTGCCTATCAGAAGGTCGGTGGTTCGAATCCCCGCGATGGGGTGAGCTCCCGTTGCTCGTCTCAGCTCCTGCCAACCTAGCAGTTCAAAAGCATGTCAAAGTGCAAATAGATAAATAGGTACCGCTCCAGCGGGGAGGTAAACGCCGTTTCCGTGCGCTGCTCTGGTTTTGCCAGAAGCAGCTAAGTCATGCTGGTCACATGACCCGGAAAAACTGTCTGCGGACAAACGCTGGCTCCCTCGGCCAGTAAAGCGAGATGGGCACCGCAACCCCAGAGTTGTTCGCAACTGGACCTAACTGTCAAGGGTCCTTTACCTTTTCCTTTTAAAGGAAAAGTGGGACATTCTGGGCTCAAATCAGAAACCAGGACAGCTTCTCTAAATCAGGGATGTCCCTGGAAAATAGGGACACTTGGAGGGTCTATAGCTATGCCCCACTCTTCGCCATACAGTCCCCAGGGCAGGATACATGCAGAATCCATCCAGCAGACTAAAACAACATATAGCTTCAATTAAAACAGGGCTGCCTTCAAACATCTTCTAAAGGTTCTATCTCCTTGTATCTTCCTGGCTATGTCCAGGAAATTCCAGACGTATGGCAACTCCAACATAATATGACTTGCTGCATGCAGCAAACATGTAGAGTTGCCCTGAAATGGACTGTAATAAGTAGAGTGCCATTGATTTCAGCATAGCTGAAGCTGATGCAGTAGTTTAAGAATTGACATCTTAAGGCCCATGCGCATGGCAGACTCTACAAAACTGCTTGGAAATCTTCTGCATGGCATAAGGCAGGGAAGTTTCACTTGAAAGCCCATGGAAATCTGGCTTGTAAGGGTCAGGCTTTCCTCCCTGAAATCTAGTCCTTTATCTAGTCCAGTTCTGGGCACCACAGTTCAAGAAGGATACTGACAAGCTGGAACGTGTCCAGAGGAGGGCAACCAAAATGGTCAAAGGCCTGGAAACGATGCCTTATGAGGAACGGCTTAGGGAGCTGGGTATGTTTAGCCTGGAGAAGAGAAGGTTAAGGGGTGATATGATAGCCATGTTCAAATATATAAAAGGATGTCATATAGAGGAAGGAGAAAAGTTGTTTCCTGCTGCTCCTGAGAAGAGGAAACGGAGCAATGGATTCAAACTACAAGAAAGAAGATTCCACCTAAACATTAGAAAGAACTTCCTGACAGTAAGAGCTGTTCGACAGTGGAATTTGCTGCCAAGGAGTGTGGTGGAGTCTCCTTCTTTGGAGGTCTTTAAGCAGAGGCTTGACAGCCACCTGTCAGGAATGCTTTGATGGTGTTTCCTGCTTGGCAGGGGGTTGGACTGGATGGCCCTTGTGGTCTCTTCCAACTCTATGATTCTATGATTCTATCTCTACATTTACAAGCCCCCTTCTCCCATTATTTCACTCTTGAATGTGCAAATTGATATTATTGCTACTGCTTCTTTCTGTTCTTTAATTTGTTACCATTTATACCTTGTAATGAACCCCATAAATTATATGGCATGCGCGCAACATGGCAAAGTTAATAATGCTGCTGATTTAGCATTTCTCGGCTTTTAATTTTTGCAGCCTTGCAGAGATTTCGAGTAACAAAGCCATACGCATGTGTGCAACAAGAAGTGGGCAAAAAGACGAGAGCATTGTCATCTCCTGAGTTTTGCCGCACTGGTCTGCTCGCATCCAGTGGTTGCTGGTGCATTATGGGAACACTGGTGTGTAGGCACGATTTCTATAAAGGTTGGAGTGAGGAGATCTGCACATTCAACAGAGCATATGCAAAGGTTGGAGTGAGGAGATCTGCACATTCAACAGAGCATATGCAAAGCTCTGGGCCCTGTAGTAATCGGTGCAATTGTCAGTCATGCTCAGCCATGCAAAGGAAGAGGACATCTGGCCGGCGCCTCCCATTGTGACAAAACTTATGAAATAAAAATGCATAACTTTTACAAAAGCTGGCACTGTGGCCAAATTAAGCATGCAAATAGGTCCTGTGTTGTATAAATTATTAGGTCATTAATTTTCATTGAAGAACATGTGCATATTCCAAGCCCCACAATGATCCTTTAAATTGCAAGGTTGCAATGCTTCGTCATTTCTCCGCTCCTTATTCTTTTTTATTCCTTCTTGGGGCAGAATGAGACACGAGGGGGCTGCCGTTCACGTGCCTTCCCTAATTCATATATAGAGCAGAGGATAGGAAAGTCTTCCACAGGAGTGCATGGGAGGACAGGGGCACTGGACCTCAATGCAACTGCTTTTCTAGGCCAGTGGTAGCCACAAGTATGGGACTCCAACTCCCATCTTCCCTGACCTGTGTGAGATTGTAGCCCCCCCCCCCAAAAAAAAATGTTTTTCAGGTGGTGGTTGTTTAGTCGTTTAGTCGTGTCTGACTCTTCGTGACCCCCATGGACCAGAGCACGCCAGGCACTCCTGTCTTCCACTGCCTCCCGCAGTTTGGTCAAACTCATGTTGGTAGCTTCGAGAACACTGTCCAACCATCTCATCCTCTGTCGTCCCCTTCTCCTTGTGCCCTCCATCTTTCCCAACATCAGGGACTTTTCCAGGGAGTCTTCTTGTGCTTTGGGGTGTCACGTAAGATTGCTGCCCTGAAAAAGTACTTTGGGGGTGAGAATACGGCTCGAAATCACAAAAGATGGCAGCGGCCATTTTGGCCGCCATCGTCTCACAAGAAAAAAGGGGGTTGTCCCATTCTTTCTGGGACAGTTGGCAGGTATGGGTATTACCACCAAAGAGGTCCTCTCTCTGGGCAGCACTGATTGGAAAGTTCTTACACATCTGAGCCTCTGGTTGCTGTTGTGCTGAAGTCCTGCTTGAAGTCCTTCATAGGTATCTGAGTTGGCTATTGTGAGAATAGGATGCTGGCCTACGTGGGACTTTGGCATGAACCAGCAGGATCCTTCTTTTGTTCTCTTAGATCACAGTTTCCCAAACTATTTTTGGACTCCAACTCCCATCATCCCTAGCTAGCAGGACCAGTGGTCAGGAATAGTGGGAATTCTAGCTGGAGACCCAAGTCTGGGAAACTGTCTTTTATGCTACTTACCGTATTTTGCGCTCTATAAGACGCACCTGACCATAGGACGCACCTAGTTTTTAGAGGGGAAAACCCCCAATTTTTTTCAGGATCAGCTCAAATTTCTGCAGCTTCTTTTGCAAAGGAGAAAAGCCCCATATTTTTGAGGATCAGCTCAAAGTTGTTGAGCTTACTTTGCAAAGGGAAAAAACCCTGTTTTATGGGGTTTAACTCACAGTTCTGCAGCTTCAGGAAGCCATTTCTACAGTTTCCAGACAGATAATCTAATAAGCCAGTCACGTGTCGCTGGGGAAACAGCCTCCCTCTGCAAGGGGGCGGGGCTGGAATCTCTCTCCCTTATCTCTCTCCCTGATCTTTTGCTGAGCAGCTGCTCAGCGGGCTTCCTTTCAACATCCCCTTCTCTCTCTTTTTTTAAAAAAGCACAATCTGCTTTTGCCCCTGGGCAGTTCAGCTCCAGGGACCACACATTCACTCCACAAGACGCTCAGACATTTCCCCTTACTTTTTAGGAGGAAAAAAGTGCGTCTTATGGAGCGAAAAATATGGTAACTCCTATCAAGTCATAATTGCAAACCCTGTTTTACTGTATTTCTGCTTTACAGCAACAGGAATGGGGCTATTACCCTTTCTTAAAAGCTTGGTTTTTTTATTTGAGTTTTACGCTTGCCTTTTTTCCATCCTTCCAGGTGCGTGTGCAACATTGACTGCTCTCAGACCAACTTCAATCCTCTCTGTGCTTCCGATGGGAAATCTTATGATAATGCGTGCCAGATCAAAGAAGCGTCATGCCAGAAACAGGAGAAAATTGAAGTCATGTCTTTGGGTCGATGTCAAGGTAATGCTCCAAGCAAAATTCATTTCCAAGAGTGGTCCCTGTTCTTTTTTTATTTATTTTCTTTCGTGTGAGTGAAAGAGAAAGAAAAGGCAGGGGGAATGGAAGTGAGAAACTGCTTTATTATTAGACTCTTCTTACACATCCCATCGAAGAGATGGGGGTATATCTTTGTTGACCAGTGTGGGAATGTTTGGAATGTGGATGAGAATATATTGCTTAAGATATCCTTATCCTAACTTGTGTTTACAAGTTCCAACTAAGTCAGCAGTTACCCGTGTTTCTCCTAAAATAAGACACTGTCTTATATTTTTCCCCCTAAAAAAAAACGCAATATGGCTTATTTTCGGGGGATATCTTATTTTAACCACTCTGCGTCAGTACACTGCATAGCCATGCCTATCCAGGCCATCTTAAGGGAGAGGCGCCGCGTCACTATGTCTTATTTTCGGGGAATGTCTTATTTTCGGGGTATGGCTTATTTTCAGGGTATGGCTTATATTTCACAAATGCGTAGAAATCCTGCTACGGCTTATTTTATGGCTACGTCTTATTTTAGGAGAAACAGGGTACATTCCCCTTTTAAATCACACAGAAGAAGGTTGCTCAGGTTTGTTTAAACCTCTGTAAAATAGTTTCCTGGTATTACCCCTTTATCCCTCTTCAAAATAAGACACTACACAAGTCTTCTATAAAAGCATGTAAAAAAGTTTACTCACAGACATCAAATGGTCACAATAAGATCCCAGATGAAGGCAGACTTAAGCTTAGAAAATATATGTACATGTGGAGACTCTCCATGAGGGAGAAGGCTCCATTTGGGCCCTCTTGGCTGGAAGCCAAGAGCCCATCTCTGCTCTAAGATGTTGCTTGCTTGAAGTCCCGATCCAAGAAAGGGAAAATGGCCACTGACCTGTGGTTTTGTCCTAACCTGCCCAGGTGAAGCCACTCCCACTTTCAGTTACTTAGTGGAAGTTATCTCAGTCCAGGTAAACAGGAAATTACGGCTGGAGGACTGAGACACCTTCATGTCCACTCTAGCAGTGTTATATTTGACTGCTCTGTGTGTTTACGTCCCATAACCAGGACCACAATCCATTGTACAGTTCTGCGTGGTTGAATTCTGCTCTTCTGTACTAACAGCTCTCAGTGCTTTAGATTATCTCATCTGGTGGTTGTGATAACATTTACCATATTTTCCCATGTATAAGACAACCCCTATTTTTTGGGACCCCAAATTAACTAAATGGGTGGGGAGGTTGCCCAGAGTTCTTAAGCTTTTTTGGGGGGTTGCCCACAATTGCTCACCCGCCTGACTGCCGCCGCCAATCGAATGCCTCGCCAAAGCCACCCATCATCTGCCAACTCGCCGACAGCAGCCACCAATCACCCTCCCAACTGCCGCAGCAGCAGCCAATCGCCAGCAGGCCTTGCTGCAGCCACCAATCACCCGCCCAATCTCCACTGACAATCTCCTGCTTGCAGCTGCCACCAATCGCCCGTCCCCCCCACTGCACTATCCATGTATAAGACAACCCCCCAATTTTTAACATTTTTTATATATATATAAAATCTTATACACAGAAAAATATGGTATTAGGGCAGCAGGAGCCCAGGTAAGCACCACCCCGCATAATTGATCACACAGGCCATTTAAATAGCGATGCCCGTCAAAATTGGGGGAGAGGTCTGCACCCCTGAAAGAAATTATTGAGGGGGACGAAGGGGCGGCAACCCCTGGAAGTTGACTCCTATGCTGCTGTGTAAGTGGGGCATTAGTGCTCTCCTGGCTTCCAAACAGTCCAGCACTGTCCCTTACAAATTTCAGAAATAGACTGGAAAGAGAAGTTGCTGAATTGCAACTCATTACCAAGCTTAAAACCATGGAGAGACCTGGTCTGAACAAAGACATTGGATTCTTATCTCATTATACATGACAAAGCTATTTTTAATCTTCTACCCCTTGCTTTTTCCTGTTAAGACCAATTGCAGTCGTTAACAGTCGTCAACAGGTTTACCACAGCTATCAGCCTATCACCCATTCCCACCACCGCTCTGAGTAATACCCCTCCCCACCCTCTCACTATATATAAGGGTGTGGTGACTTCTGTTTCAGTGTATCTGAAGAAGTGTGCATGCACACAAAAGCTCATACCAAGAACAAACTTAGTTGGTCTCTAAGGTGCTACTGGAAGGAATTTTTTTTATTTTTTATTTTGTCCTTACAAGGTGAGACATGCTTAGGGTGGGACAGCATGGCAGAACCGACCTGACGCTTTTGCCATTACATGCCTGTACAGCCCCAAGATCCCTGCTCCTTTCCCTCCAGTAAGCGCCACCAACAAGCTGTGTTTGTAAGCTGGGAAAGCAGTTGTGCCCTCAACTATGCCACCACACAGGCTGCTTACTGGATTAGGCTGGTTGCATTTTGAATGGCACCCATTGAGGTTTTGTTTTGTTTTTTTAAATAACATCTTTATTGAAAATTCAAAAAAGTACATAATTATATGTGCACCAAACATGGTGAGACGTAAATAAAAGAGAGAGAAGGAAAAAGAGAAACAGAACCCACGTACAAGGGGAAATAAAGGGGGGAAGGGGAAAACCCAAAACTGTGTATTTTACAAAGTTGTTACTGTACTTTACCAGATCTTAACCTATTACAGTGTTTGTAAGAATGGATTCCAAATATCATTGAATTTGCCCATGGCAAGTCTGCGTTTATATGCAAATTGTTCATATGTTGTGGGTTTGTCTAAGTCTTCAATCCAGTCATAGAAGGGAGCCACATTTTTATTTTTCCAGTTCATCAGTATCAGTTTTTTTCGCTGTGGTAAGGGCACAGAGAGTCCACTCGTATAGTCCTTTTGTAAGGTTCCATGTGCTGGCTATATAGTTCATGAGGATAATTTGCTCTGTAAATGCAAAGTTGCTCCGTACAGTTTTGTTGATAGCTTCAGTTACCTTCTGCCAAAAATCATTCAATATAGGACAATGGGGAAAAAACATATGTTTTAGAGAAGCATTATCCCTATTATATCTCCAACAGTTAGGTACGTTAGATGGTCCTGTTTTAAACAACCATAATGGGGTCCAGTATATTCTAAATACTATTTATTACTGTATGGGCCTCAATGTATGGTCCATACATTGTTAAAGCAGTTAAAACAGTTTCCTACTGTGCGGTCGAAATTGAGATCTCTACTTCTTTATGCACCCATTGGTAATGGCAAGGTGGACGAGAGGGAGGCCCATGGTAGGTGGAGCCAGAGCCAAGGATAAGTAGATCCCACTCCCTCTAGTTTTGTTCCCATCTTCCTCCCTGAAGAGTTATCCAAGGATAATATAGAGATGGAGGAGGAGGAGGAACTGACAGCCAAGGTCAGCCCCTGGGCTGGTTGTAAATAGTCAAGTCAAAGTCGCTTTGTTGTTGCAACCATCCTGGTCATTTCAACCAAAAGTGGTTGTCAATAAGAAGGCAGGCCTGTGGGGGCAGGCTGAGGTTGGAGGGGCAGTGCCCTCAGTCACCCCCACCACCAAGCACAGAGATACTGTACTTTTCCATGTATAAGACTATGTTTTTTCTTTAAAAATCATGCTGAAAAGTGTTGTACATGGGTAGCGCACAGGGTGGACGTTTGATTGGTTGCTGCCGTGGCTGTCAGCGGCTAATGTGCATGTTATTGGTTGCTGTGTCAATGGGTGGTGTTGATTGGCTGACGCTCCGGCATTTGGGCGGGCGATTGGCAGCTTCCGCCGGCGATGGGACAGATGGGAGACGCGTGCGAGTGAGTGGTTTTCAGCCATCCCCCCTAAAAAAAGCTCAACAAACCTGGGTAATCCCCCCCCAAAAAAGCTGAACAACTCTGTGCCATCTCCCCACATTTTCTTAAATTTGAGTCCCCCAAAATAAGGGTGTCTTATATATGGGAGCGTCTTATAGACGGAAAAGTACGGTAAGTTACTCTGATTTGGATTTTCTCAGTTTGTAGCTTGCATGGAGCATAAAATGGACACCTCTCCGCTCCTGGAAGCAAAATTGCAGCTCCCTCATTTTTCAACCTGAGGCGTTCCAGGTTTCAGTTGAGCTTACTTGGGGGGAAGCCGCGTTGAACTCACTGGCACTTACTAGGCATGCAGTCATCTTCTGTACATGCTGCCTATACTGGAATCCACAGGCCCGCTGGGTTTCTGTTTCGTTTCATTCATAATCCCAGAGGCAGATGGTCCGTTCTTGGAAGTGTGACAACTTGCCAGATGCCCTCTTAATTTAAGAAAACGTCCACTTGGGGTTTGGGCAAGGGTTTCGTTTTTTGTTTTTTGTTTTTTTTTAAAAAAGTGCTTTTTTTATCCCAGTCATTTCTTCCACTGTATCAAAACTGGGCTGATTTTGTTCTGCCATTTTTAAAAAGTTAAATTCTGTTCACTTCTGAAAAAAGAAACGAACGCAGGCACTAGGAGAGGCAAGCAGGAAGAGTCACAAAACAGGCATCTTAACTATTTTCTAAAACTATTCCCCCCCCCCCCCGTCTAACATTTCCACTGAAGCTGAAGTTCATTACAGACACATAGACCCAGACATATCTTCTACACCTACATATTAAAATGCTTGGTTTTCTTTTGTTACCCCATTGTGTACTTCTTTTAATCCATTCTTCTTTAGTGGAGGTGATTGTTGAAAATGCCAGCGATTCTTCACCAAAAAAAAAAAAAAAAAGCCAGACCTATAACAGCATAAAATATATAATTTCACAATTATGTCATTGTATTGCTTTTGAAAAAGTATGTATTTGTTCAGGAGTTATTTGACCTTACCCATTATTCTGCCTTTTGTTAAACAATCAGACAGATAGCTGTGACCATGGAGACTATTCTTCAAGTGAATGGAAAAGCCCCGTCCTTTACAGTGAATAGGAGTATTTTCTTTGAGAAACCATCAATACATATGTTTTTGAACCAACCCAACCATTCAGCAAGGCATGCGGTACAGACCTCATGTCTGTGGCATTATGCGCTGAATGAGCACCCGGGATAAAAATCCCCGTGTACATGACAGCTTCGCACATTCAGGGTGAGTTTAATCTCGAGCCACATTCAAAAGCGTAACCCTCTCGGAAAACTTATCTGAGGTGGTGCATTCTTGTCAGGACTATACCAGTAGCTTTGCTGGAGCATTTGAACTGGTTTTTCAAGGAAGTGTGGGAATGTTAAGGATAGTAGGAAAGGATATATTGGATAAGTATTATCCTTCCTTCACTCACACTAGTGAAGTGATGGAGCAGAGCAGATTCCCCTCAATATAGCTGGGAGCTAGTTTGCAGATTTGTTTGAATCTCTTAGTTAAGATTATTTCCTGGCGTCCCCTTTAATCCCTCTTAAAAGAATAAAGACACAAGAATCTTTCTGAGTAAAGTAGCAAAAGGTTTACTCACATTTCAGTTCACGATATGATCCTTGGAAGGCAGGCTTTACTTGGTAGTTACACAAAGAAACAGTGAGTTCATCTCGTAGGGAGACTGAACTCATGTGCTGCTGGCTGAGAGCCAGCAGACAGCAAAATTACATTAAAACAACCAAATGGCTGCAGGAGAGCAGCATGGCAGCAAGAGAACAGCAAGACAATAGAAAGACAAAACAGAATGAGAAAATGGCTGCATGACTCGGTTCTTTTAAGGGGTCAGCCACACCCATCTCCCAGGTCACATGCAGGGGGAGGAAGCTCCAGACCAATGGAACAGGAAGTTACACTGACTGGATGCCCCCCTGCCTGTGCCCACTCTAGGGAAACAAGGAATGTTGCATTTGACTGCACCAGTGGATTACATCCCACAGGAAGCAGGCAAGAAGGGCATGTGAACTGTTCCTATGTTAACATTCACTGGTAGAGTAAAGCTTGTGGAAGCTCTGGGTTGCATCCAAGGAAGTCGCCCCATTCATGCAAGGACTTCCATTTCCACCATGGAACTTCCGCTCCATCTCCTCTCTGTTCATGTGTGCGACCCATATCCCCCTAATCTGCTCCAGACGCTTGTGGGGTGAACCCCGAACTGATTGTTTTTTTGGGGGGTGGAGGTTCAGGGAAGAGAGGGAGGAGGCATTCTGTTGCACAAGCAGACGTCCTTGCGAAAACAGGCCAACTTTGTTGGGTACGATCCGGTGCCGCGATTCAAATGTACAAGACAACACTTTACCAGAACATTTTACCAGAACGTAGCAAAACAGAACACATGTTTTGTCTTTCAGATAACACAACCACCACTACAAAGTCAGAAGATGGACATTACGCAAGAACGGATTATGCAGGTAAGCGTTAACACTATGCTACCCTAGGAAGAAAGAGTTTATTTTATTTTATTTGGTGGAGGGACACATTTCCTTTGGGTATATTTGTGAAATTGAAACCATAGGTGGTTGCATCTTTAGTTCACTATCCATATCTCTCTATCTCTATCTCTATCTATTTTCTTGGCGAAGAAGGGTTATCTTAAGGAGGATTTCAAGCTTCAGTCAAGGAATTAGTCACCAATATATGCATTTGTACACACTTTCTCCTCATATATGCAATTTTGCATACATTATTCAGTTGGAGAACTTCATTGCAAAATTCAGAGCAGTGCAAATAGCAGTCCACATATTGTTTCACAAAGTGGAATTTAGGAAGATTCCCCTTCAAATGAATGCAAACTGAATCATATTTCTCTCTGTGTGTCCTTATGCTGCCCACAGCCCTCTTTGGCTCTTGCTAACCAAGTAACTATCGCTAAGAGAGCTCAGAAATGTCTCAATGGCTTTTAATCCTGGACCTTACGCAATACTGACCAGCTTTGAACTTGTTTATTTGGTGATGGCAATGCATGATGGCTTATATGTCACTGAG
Source organism: Darevskia armeniaca (assembly GCA_034641395.1). Classification (NCBI taxonomy): domain Eukaryota; kingdom Metazoa; phylum Chordata; class Lepidosauria; order Squamata; family Lacertidae; genus Darevskia; species Darevskia armeniaca. The sequence continues at coordinate 1,031,300 of JAWWNF010000563.1, forward strand.
ATGAAGTATATTCTCCATTTGCAAATATGCTGAAAAATTATGTTATTTTCTTCGGTGAATAATAGCTTTAGTTCATTTGAAGTGTGAGTTATCTCAGGTTTCAGGTTAAAAGTTGCCTTCTGTCACGTTCCACCAAAATATGTGCAATTATTGAGTTTGCAATACTTAAATGAATTCCATGCAATTTAAGTGCCGCAATTAATCAGTTAAAAGCCAGAATAATCAAAGATTAAAAAATCATTAATCAGTTGACAGCGCTGCTTTTAAATCTGACACCTCCTTTCATCTTAACAAGGAAACTCCCCCAAACAACGCTGCCATTTTTCTTGCCGCCTGCCTCGTATACATTCGTGTTAATCAAGGCAGCACCCACAGTGCTTCAAGTTCATTCAATAAAAAAGAAAGGGGGAGATCAGCGTGTCATGATGTTGAAACCAATAATTTCTTATAGCTCCTTTCTGGCTGTTTGAGTCTTCAGACCGAGCAGAAATACACATTACAACATTTGCCTATGGATGCAAAGTTAATGAGATCTTTTAGAACAGATTGTGGTGTGGTTTGTGGGGTGTGTGTGTGTTTTTTTTTAATGATAAATGGCTTTAATTTGTCTAGAAACTCCAGTAAAATATAGCCCCAGTTCAAGCTTAATATAGCATATATATTTTTGAAATATTACATATAATATGTAAATGTTATTTAAGGTCTTATCGACTGTTGTCTGTTCGGGCGGGGAACTGTGTCTTCATTTCATTTCAGATCTGCTGTACCAGAAGGACTAATTTGCAAAGAATCTTAAGTGCTTGTGCAAATTGTCACAGCTTGACTTTAGCATTGAGAATAGGAATACTTGGAGTGTTATCATTTAAAAACATGGCAAGGGGTGTATAATTGCTTCCGCTTGTGGTTTCCTTTGTGTCGGGGAAATGAAGTTTTGTGAAGGCAAGACCCCCGTTAGCTTCAGAGGAGATGTTGAAGCCAAAATCTTGGCTTCTGCCCTTGGCATGCCAAAGAATGGAAAGATGAAGTGTGTCTTATTTGTTGGCATGCGCTGAGGTTCACTTATTAAGATTTTGCTGGCCCCGTGAGGCAGCAAGGTGTTCGCCATCTATCTGTGATGTGCGGTGCGAATAACAATAGGCTATGTTTGTGCATGTACAACGCACATTTTTTTAAAAAACACAAACGTCTCCATGTTTTAAAAGGACCTTTGTGCTGGATATTTATAAAAGCATAATTATGGCTTCAGCTTGTCAAGACGCTGAGTTCAGAAATAATTGCCCTGATCCAGTAAGTGGGGCTCAAGAGTAGAAATATCAGTACTAATGGTTACAGAGCAATCAGAATCCCAGGCACCAGGGAACTGGGGAACAGAGTAAGGAATCTGCATTTCGAAACCTGGTAGCTCAAGCTGGCCACAGCAAAAGGGAATAATACCATCCCTTCATTATTTTCTGAAACAGCTCTAGGACAGTGTTTCCCAACCAGTGTGCCTCCAGATGTTTTGGGACTACAATTCCCATCATCCCTGACCACTGGTATTGCTAGCGAGGGATGATGGGAGTTGTAGTCCCAAAACATCTGGAGGCACACTGGTTGGGAAACACTGCTCTAGGAGACCCTCAGATCGGCCCCCTTTCATAAGAACCCACTCCTAGGGGCCAAGGGGTCCTCGGCCCCCCAATAAATAAAATATTTGAAGGGCCAGGGCCCCCGCAGAGTTGTTGGGCATGGCCATTCAAATGGTGTGTGCGCACCGTGTCATGTGATTGACTATGTGGTGCAGGCAGGGCTTACCTACCCCCCCCCCATATTTTATGCAAGTTAGCACCCCAGAGAGCCAGTGTGGTGTAGTGGTTAAGAGTGTTAGACTCGTAATCTGGTGAACCGGGTTTGTGTCTCCGCTCCTCCACATGCAGCTGCTGGGTGACCTTGGGCTAGTCACACTTCTTTGAAGTCTCTCAGCCCCACTCACCTCACAGAGTGTTTGTTGTGGGGGAGGAAGGGAAAGGAGAATGTTAGCCGCTTTGAGACTCCTTCGGGTAGTGATAAACCAGGATATCAAATCCAAACTCTTCTTCTTCCTGCCCCCTTGAATCAGACCCCCTCAGGCAATCCATGGGGCTTTGTATCCTTTGCACCCAATGTGTTCTTGGAGGTTTCTTACTGCTAGCAGAGATAATCCTAAGGAGAAGGGTAGGACTGCATGCGTAAGATGTTGCATTCTCAAATACCGTATTTTTTGCTCCAAAACGTGCACTTTTTTCCTCCTAAAAAGGAAGGGGGAAAGTCTGTGCGCATTATGGAGCGAAGGCACTGGCCGGCAGCGGGATCCCTTGGCTGCCACTGAAGTCGTAAGCAGAGGGATGCTCTGCCACCGGCTCCAAGCGGGGCGGGAGAGGAACGGACAGCCCAAAAGCAGCCCTTTCGGGATATCTGTTCATTCGTTCCCCACCCCTCCGCCGACGCACGCACAGCAGCAAATGGGGCGGGAGAGGAACAGACAGCCCAAAAGCAGCCCTTTCGGGATGTCCGTTCCTCCCCCGCCCCTGGAGAGCACAAGGAGGGAGGGAGGGAGATGCTTCCCCCCTCTCCTTCCATCCATCCTTCCTTCCTTCCTTCCTTCCTTCCTTCCTTCCTTCCTTCCTTCCTTCCTTCCTTCCTTCCTTCCTTCTCTCTTCCCTCCCTCTCTCCCTCCTTCTTTCCCTCTCCCTTCCACTCTCTCTCTTCCTTCCTTCTCTCTCTCTTCCCTCCCTCCCTCCCTCCCTCCCTCCCAGCCTTTTAGAGGAGGAAAAACAGAAAAAAATATTTTCTGGTTTTCCTCCTCTAAAAACGATGTGCGCGTTATGGTCCGGTGCGCGTTATGGAGCGAAAAAATACGGCACTTAGTGCTTATTGGATTCTGCTCTTAGACTGCAACCCTAACCGTGTCTACTCAGGAGCAAGTCCCACTTCCCAGACGGAAGACCTCACTCCTGATGGTGTGCCATTTTTTCATCCATGGTGATTACATTCTTCTGAACCTGCATCTTGAAATCCAGAAAGGGGCCTCCAGCTTCCCGTACAGCTTTTACGGAATAACCTTCACTGGTAAACTTAAGTCTAAAGAATCTATGTTAGAAACAGCCAAACGCTTTGCAAATTATTAAACAGGTAACAATAAAACCAAGGTTCACGAGAAGTTCACACCTCGGTTTTAGAAACATTTACAAAACCCTGGGCTCCTTACCATTCGTAGCTTTCGTCTTATCTGCCACGCTGCTTTGATTGTATTTAGAGATTATTTTATGGACGCTGCCTGCGCACTTTGGCTCAGCGGATTTTAATGCCTCTCATATTGCTGATTACTATACAAGGAAATAACATTTTCTCTTTGATAACGTCCCTGAAATGATGTCTTCCGATTACTCGCTCGGGATCTATAAAAGAGGGTCCTTGGTGTGTTTGTTTTGCTGGGAACTCTTTGGAGATTTGTCCAGCTTATTTCAGATTTTGAGTTAGATTTAGAGGGGGGTGGGAATCACATAGGAATGCTTTCTGCTCTAAGAAATATAGGCCGTCATTGATCAGTATCCTTTTTTGACGGAGCATGATCTCAAATTGCATTGTTTCAGTCTTATCAAGCTCCTTGTGTGTTTTAGGGGGGCATTCAGCCATGATTCAGGTCCCAAAAGGGTAACCCCCCATAGTCAGAAATTAGGCAAGCTCCCAAGGAAATAAAGGTGTTTTGTTACTGTGGACTGAACTCTTTCCATTGCAGATCAGCAAATGGACATCCCTGGTCCATAGCTGGCCTCGGAGATACCACCTGCTCCCCTAGTTGCTCACTGAGGAACCTGTGCTGACAGGATCGACCATTCAGGAAAATGGAGGTTATCTCCCTCTAGATCTGGGATGGGGAATCTGGGGCCCATCAGCTCCAGGCAGCATGCCCAATGGGCAGGAATGATGGGAGTTGTAGTCTGACAGTATCAAAAGCATCTGTCAGGGCCATGCTGAGGAGGGCTGCACAGATGAGGAATGGTGGGAGCCTCCCCCTCCCCCTGCTCCTGCTCCCGCATCTTCCCAGAAGCAGGAGGACAGTATAGATTTGGAACAGTGGTTTGCAGAGGGACATAGTTCAGAAGGCAGAAGCTGGGAAATACTGGATGGGGAACAGCTAGGAGAAGAAACACTGGGGGGGGGGAGAGAGAGAGTTAACAGATTCACTGTCTCTGGAAAGCATTCATCCGCTCTCCCCAAGGTCGAGAAGGGCTGAGAAAGTGGCAGAACAGAAAGCACAGAGGGTACAAGCTCAGATTACAAGACGTAGGAGTGATGTGGGTGACTAGGAACATAAGGGGATGGAATTCTTCATTGGGAGCACCGCCATTCCTAGGAGATGGGTTCTTTGTTCTCTCTCTGTGATCATTAAAGCTTCTAACTCGTAAGAGGACTCCTTTTCCTTTGTTCTGTTTATCTACTGCTGGGGGGGGAGCCAATCCTCTGAAGCCTGACAGCACCACGGGTAATAATAATAATAATAATAATAATAATAATAATAATAATAATAAATTATTTATACCCCGCCCATTTGGCTGGGTTTCCCCAGCAACTCTGGGCGACTTCCAACAAAATATTAAAAACACAATATAGCATTAGACATTAAAAACTTCCCTAAACAGGTCTGCCTTCAGATGTCTTTTAAAAGTCAGATAGTTGTTTATTTCCTTGACATCTGATGGGAGGGCATTCCACAGAGAGGGTGCCGCTGCCGAGAAGGCCCTCTGCCTGGTTCCCTGTAGATTCACTTCTCGCAGTGAGGGAACCGCCGGAAGGCCCTCAGAGCTAGACCTCAGTGTCTGAGGTAAACGATGGGGGTGGAGACGCTCCTTCAGGTATACTTCAGGTTCCCCATCCATGGTTTAAAAATTCTGGAGGGTAGAGGAGTCCCGTTTGAATACTTGTTGGAAATGAAGGCTTTGTACTTACCTAGCTCACAGAGGTATCCTAGGTGGCTCCATCTGGGTGGGAATTTCCTCCCGAATTGAACAAATATATGAGAATCTTGATCCCAAGCCTTCTTGCTGTCAGCGGTGTTCCTTTGTCATGTTTAGTAATAAACGACAAAAATCTGAAAAGGAAGCCTTGTCCTAGATTGTAATTTGTAACATTTAAAAGTAGGTCAAATTCTGAGCTTAAGCTACCTGACAGTGTCCCTTCAAATTAAGGAGTTTTTTTTAAAAAAAACTAAAAATTACTATGTGTCAAACCTTTTTCCTAGGATATTGAAAAATGATAATGGCCTGTAGCTTTGCTTTAGGATAAAAGGTAAATCTGGCATGCTCTCTTTTATTTATGATATTAGTGGGTGGGGAATTTCACATAACACATCCAAGACATATACAGTATATTCCAAAGCACAAGAGAAGACACTCTTGTGGTCTTAAAAGGAGAATTAGAGAGATTCGTAGAGCTAAGGTATGTTGTACCTCCACTGTTGGAGACAGAAGACCAGTTTCTGGGAATCGCCAGCCGGGAGAAGGCTGTTGTGCTCAGATCTTGATCTAGCAGGGCTCTTCTTCTTAGGTAGCTCTTTAGATCAGTGTTCCCCAACCTTGGGTCTCCAGCTGTTTTCGAACTACAATTCCCATCATCCCTGACCACTGGTCTTGCTAGCGAGGGATGATGGGAGTTGTAGTCCAAAAACAACTGGAGACCCAAGATTGGGGAGCACTGCTTTAGATCATCAAAAGAGCACAATGTTATCTGGCTGATCAACCTGCTCCAAAGGAGCAGCTTACATTTTGCCGACTTCTGAGACGGTTCCTTTCCGGCACCATGTTTTAATTTCCTTTTTAATGAATTGAGGCCATGTTTTACATGAGTTGTCTTATGCCTCATTTTCACTAATGAAAGATCTCCGCTATATGGTGAATGAACACTGACATGAAAGCTGTTTGGTTTGTCCACAAGCGCATAGCTTGAAAATGCACTATGTCTTATAATTTGCTCTGAAGGAAATAAATAAACAGCAGGAGCAGTGCAAGCTCCAGCTTGCAGTACTATTATTGGCGTGAGCAGCTTAATAACTAAAAGGCTGGAGTGAGCTATTAGAGAGTTTCCAGCTTTCTGGAAGAAAAAGAAGAAATGTTTCGGAAAGGAAGGAAGGTGTGAAACCTCTTAGCAGGCGCACCAAGTTGTACCCAACATGGGGGGGGGGGGCTGTAGCGCATGCATGATGTCACACATGTGACACCCACCCCAATTGAGGCAGACTGCCCCCCACAGTCCATCACCCACCCATCCACCCACCGCCAGCTGCCTTACCTTATGAAAGGCATGCTTGGAACAAAGACGTTTTGCCCTGTGCATCCCAGGAGGAGATTGCCACCGTGCCTTCTGGGCAGCTGCTCTGGTGATCTTCAAAGGGACACGCCAGGTTATAATAATATAATAATAATAATGTATTATTTGTACCCCGCCCATCTGGCCGGGTCTCCCCAGCCACTCTGGGCGGCTTCCAACAAATATCAAAATACATTAAAATATCACAGATTAAAAACTTCCCTAAACGGGGCTGCCTTCAGATGTCTTCTAAACATCACATAGTTGTTTATTTCTTTGACATCTGATGGGAGGGCATTGCACAGGGCGGGCGCCACTACCAAGAAGGCCCTCTGCCTGGTTCCCTGTAGCTTTGCTTCTCGCAGTGAGGGAACCGCCAGAAGGCCCTCGGCGCTGGATCTCAGTGTCCGGGCTGAACGGTGGGGGTGGAGACGCTCCTTCAGGTATACAGGACCGAGGCCATTTAGGGCTTTAAAGGTCAGCACCAACACTTTTGAATTGAGCTCGGAAACGTACGCAAGGTTCAAGATGCTTCGCCCTGCCACATCCCTGGCGGTCCTCAAAAGGACACGGAAGGGCCAAGCATCTTTGTCCTGGAACATCCTTTTGAAGATCACCACATAATTGGGGGGGAGCGAGCCCCCTTCTTGCAAAATATTGGGGGGTTTCAGCCCCTCGGCACCCCCCACCCCACCCCAGATGGTGCCCCTGCCCTCTTAGGGTTTCAGGAAGTGGGAGATAATTTTTGCAATGAATGCCATTTTGAAATGGCAAGACTGACCAGAAAGCTCAGGAACCAAGAAGACCAAAACTTCAACAAAGAATGGGGGGGGGGGATATAATTTATCTAAGCGACCTGCTGTAAGCAGATGAAAACACGAGCAGGACGGCAATAATAATAATAATAATAATAATAATAATAATAATAATAATAATAATAATAAATTTTTTATTTGTACCCCGCCCATCTGGCTGGGTCTCCCCAGCCACTCTGGGCAGCCTTCAACAGATATTAAAATACATCAAAATATCACAGGTTAAAAACTTCCCTAAACAGTGCTGCCTTCAGGTATTTTCGGAATGTAGGATAGTTGTTTATCTCTTTGACCTCTGCTGGGAGGGCGTTCCACAGGGTGGGCGCCACTACCCAGAAGGCCCTCTGCCTGGTTCCCTGTAGCTTTGCTTCTCGCAGTGAGGGAACCGCCAGAAGGCCCTCGGCGCTGGACCTCAGTGTCCGGGCTGAATAATGGGAGTGGATACGCTCCTTCAGGTATACAGGACCGAGGCCATTTAGGGCTTTAAAGGTCAGCACCAACACTTTAGAATTGTGCTCAGAAACGTACACAAGGTTCAAGATGCTTCGCCCTGCCACATCCCTGGCGGTCCTCAAAAGGACACGGCAGGGCCAAGCATCTTTGTCCTGGAACATCCTTTTGAAGATCACCACATAATTGGGGGGGAGCGAGCCCCCTTCTTGCAAAATATTGGGGGGTTCCAGCCCCTCGGCTCCCCAACCCCCACCCCAGATGGTGCCCCTGCCTCTTAGGGTTTCAGGAAGTGGGAGATAATTTTTGCAATGAATGCCATTTCAAAATGGCAAGACTGACCAGAAAGCTCAGGAACCAAGAAGACCAAAACTTCAACAAAGAATGGGGGGGGGGATATAATTTATCTAAGCAACCTGCTGTAAGCAGATGAAAACACGAGCAGGTCTGCAATAATAATAATAATAATAATAATAATAATAATAATAATAATAATAATAATAATTTTTTATTTGTACCCCGCCCATCTGGCTGGGTCTCCCCAGCCACTCTGGGCAGCCTCCAACAGATATTAAAATACATCAAAATATCACAGGTTAAAAACTTCCCTAAATAGGGCTGCCTTCAGGTATTTTCTGAATGTAGGATAGTTGTTTATCTCTTTGACCTCTGCTGGGAGGGCGTTCCACAGGGTGGGCGCCACTACCCAGAAGGCCCTCTGCCTGGTTCCCTGTAACTTTACTTCTCGCAGTTAGGGAACCGCCAGAAGGCCCTCGGCACTGGACCTCAGTGTCCAGGCTGAACAGTGGGAGTGGAGACGCTCCTTCAGGTATACAGGACCGAGGCCATTTAGGGCTTTAAAGGTCAGCACCAACACTTTTGAATTGTGCTCGGAAACGTACACAAGGTTCAAGATGCTTCGCCCTGCCACATCCCTGGCGGTCCTCAAAAGGACATGGCAGGGCTAAGCATCTTTGTCCTGGAACATCCTTTTGAAGATCACCACATAATTGGGGGGGAGCGAGCCCCCTTCTAGCAAAATATTGGGGGCTTCTGGCCCCTCGGCACCCCCACCCCCACCCCAGATGGTGCCCCTGCCTCTTAGGGTTTCAGGAAGTGGGAGATAATTTTTGCAATGAATGCCATTTCGAAATGGCAAGACTGACCAGAAAGCTCAGGAACCAAGAAGACCAAAACTTCAACAAAGAATGGGGGGGGGGATATAATTTATCTAAGCAACCTGCTGTAAGCAGATGAAAACACGAGCAGGACTGCAATAAGAATAAGAATAAGAATAAGAATAAGAATAAGAATAAGAATAAGAATAAGAATAAGAATAAGAATAAGAATAAGAATAAGAATAATTTTTTTATTTGTACCCCGCCCATCTGGCTGGGTCTCCCCAGCCACTCTGGGCAGCCTCCAACAGATATTAAAATACATCAAAATATCACAGGTTAAAAACTTCCCTAAACAGGGCTGCCTTCAGGTATTTTCTGAATGTAGGATAGTTGTTTATCTCTTTGACCTCTGCTGGGAGGGCGTTCCACAGGGTGGGCGCCACTACCCAGAAGGCCCTCTGCCTAGTTCCCTGTAGCTTTGCTTCTCGCAGTGAGGGAACCGCCAGAAGGCCCTCGGCACTGGACCTCAGTGTCCGGGCTGAATAATGGGAGTGGATACGCTCCTTCAGGTATACAGGACCGAGGCCATTTAGGGCTTTAAAGGTCAGCACCAACACTTTGAATTGTGCTCAGAAACGTACTGGGAGCCAATGTAGTTCTCTCAGGACCGGTGTTATGTGGTCCCGGCGTCCAATAACACTTGTAATGTAGCAAATATTATGGACAAATGGAGAACATAAAACATGGATTATGAAATAATATGCAGTTGAAAAGGATGACAATAGAACCCATGGAGGGGAAGGTGGGAAGTCCAGAGATTCGGAGAAATCTCTAAATATGGATATGTATTTTGTATTGTACTGTTATATTTCTATATTTGTAAAACCAAATAGCAGTTATTTAATTTTTAGATTTTTTGCAATGAATGGATGTCCTGTTTTAGGATTTACATTGACAAGATTCATTGAAAGAACTTGGGACTTTCATATTTAAAGATATATAGGTAAACCCATATGTACGAATAGAATTGCAGAGTTGGAAGGGACCACGAGGGTCATCTAGTCCAACCCCCTGCAGTCCAGGAATCTTTTGCCAGACATGGGGCTCGAACCCATGGCCCTCAGATTAAGAGTCTCACGCTCTACACACTATAATGTATCCATTCCCCTTAGGCTACTGCACTTTGCTTGTTTCCTCATAATATCATGTAGCCACTCATCTGTAACATTATGTTATGTTAGCAACGGCTATGGATAAACTCAGAAATTGTATTTGCAGGGCTGCTGAAGCTATTGCACAGGAGAATCCTGAGCTGGCAAGAACCAATGCTGTACATTTATGCCCCAGTTCATAAATGCACCATGCATCATTTATGTTTGTTTCTACATATTCAAAATGCAGAAATCCCTGCTCCAAAGCAAATTAGAAGCTTTTTAATGCTCGCTAATCCCTCCTGTTAGTCCCTCCACGCATGCTCAGAATCCATGTCTTTGCCATGCTCAATAAGATAAATGAGCTTAAATAAGATACCATCCTCATTGTGTCTGTGTTTGTGTGTGTGTGTGTATGTGTGTGTAACTTTCACTTCTTGCACACGCCATGTAATCTCACAGGGTTTTATTATGTTTACTTGGTTTCCCCTGCTGCTTTTTTTCTTTTAACCTCCTGCATTTTGGGGTGGCTGTAGGCAAACAGAAATAATACAAGAGGGGGGAAATATCCCAGTTAGGTGCAAATGGATTTCTCACATTCCGTTCCATAATTTTTCCAGCAAGGAGTCGTGGCAAGGGCTTGGATGTGGAAAAACAGGCTAAAATCTCCAGGCAACTATCTCCCAATTCAAATCCAGAAATAGAAGACATGCTAATTCCATCCTCTGCCACTTGTCTCTGTTGCCCTCTGTAAATTGGTGGGTCTGGAGCAAGGTTCCTTAAACAGCTCAGGTCCGCCATACCTCAAGGACTGCCTCTTTCCATATGAACCTACCCAGACCCTGAGATCAACTTCTGAGGCCCTTCTTCATGTGCCTCCTCCATGGGTGGCAATTGGTGCTGTGGTCTAAACCACCAACCTGCTGGGCCTGCCAATTGTAAGGTCAGCAGTTCTGATCCATGTGACGGGGTGAGCTCTCGTTGCTTTGTCCCAGCTCCTGCCAACCTAGCAGTTCGAAAGCACACCAGCAAGAGTAGATAAATAGGTACCGCTGCGGCAGGAAGGTAAACGCCGTTTCCATGCGCTCTGGCACTCATCACAGTGTCCTGTTGCACCAGAAGCAGTTTAGTCATGCTGGCCACATGACCCAGAAAAGCTGTCTGTGGACAAACGCCAGCTCCCTCGGCCTGAAAGCGGAGATGAGCGCCACACCCCATAGTCAAATTTGACTGGACTTAACTGCCCAGGGGTCCTTTACCTTACCTCCTCCACGAGAGGTCTGGAGAGTGTCAACATGAGAACAGGGCCTTCTCTGCAGTGGCTCCCCATTTGTGGAATGCTCTCCCCAAGGAGGTTCGACTGGCATCTTAATTATACACCTTTAGGCACCAGGCAGAAACATTCCTCTTTAACCAGGCCTTTGGCATATTGATATCCAATACTCTTTTAAAATGTTTGGGGAGGGAGGGAAGTTATTGGGTTGTTTTTGTTTTTATTTTGTATTTTTCTGTTTTATATAATATGATTTTATGTTGAGACCTGTGGGTATACAGAAATATACAAATTTAATAAATAATGATAATACACAGGAAGGCTCCTCGGGTGATTTAGAACACTGACTACTCTGACTTCATACTGGCAGCTCCCTTCTTCAGACAGTCACCCTCCAACTCATGGGGGGGGCAACACAGATGGTGATGCAGGGGGGTGGAGCTAACTTGTGTCGTACTTCTGGATTTGAACAGGGCAATAGTTGAAGCTAGTGTGATCACCTCTGTGCTCCGGCAGCAAAACCAAAATGCTTGTTTACAAAGCTATTGTACTACCAACCTTACTGTCTGCTTGTGAAACATGGACCACTTATAAATGCCAGCTCCAGCTCCTTGAAAGATTCCATCATCGGTGTCTTCAAAAATATTTACACATCACTTGGGAAGACAGGCGACCTAATGCCAGTGTACTGAAAGAAGCAAAGATCACCAGTGTCGAAGCAATGATTCTGCAACATCAACTTCGTTGGACTGGTCATGTTGTGCAGATGCCTGATTACCATCTTCCAAAGCAACTTCTCTATTCCGAACTTAAAAATGGAAAGTGTAATGCTGGTGGTCAACAAAAGAGGTTTAAAGACTCTCTCAAGGCAAACCTAAAAAGAAATGTATTATAAACACCGACAACTGGGAAACACTGGCCTGCGAGCGCTCCAGTTGGAGAACAGCCTTTATCGAAGGTGCCATGGGCTTTGAAGACACTTGAGCTCAGGATGAAAGAGAGAAACATGCTAAGAGGAGGGCACACTTGCTAAGCTCTCACCGTGATCAACTCCCGCCTGGAAACCTATGTCCCCACTGTGGAAGGACGTGTGGATCCAGAATTGGCCTCCACAGTCGCTTACGGACTCACTTCACTTAAGACCATGTTCATGGAAGACAATCTTACTTGGCTACGAGTGATCATAGAATCATAGAGTTGGAAGAGACCACAAGCACCATCCAGTCCAACCCCCTGCCAAGCAGGAAACACCATCAAAGCATTCCTGACAGGTGGCTGTCAAGCCTCTGCTTAAAGACCTCCAAAGAAGGAGACTCCACCACACTCCTTGGCAGCAAATTCCACTGTCGAACAGCTCTTACTGTCAGGAAGTTCTTCCTAATGTTTAGGTGGAATCTTCTTTCTTGTAGTTTGAATCCATTGCTCCGTGTCCTCTTCTCAGGAGCAGCAGAAAACAACTTTTCTCCCTCCTCTATATGACATATCCTTTTATATATTTGAACATGGCTATCATATCACCCCTTAACCTTCTCTTCTCCAGGCTAAACATGCCCAGCTCCCTAAGCCGTTCCTCATAAGGCATCATTTCCAGGCCTTTGACCATTTGGGTTGCCCTCCTCAGGACACGTTCCAGCTTGTCAGTATCCTTCTTGAAATGTGGTGCTCAGTTCACCAAAGAATAAAGAAAGAAGAAGAAGAAAGAAGAATCTCCTACACCCCAGGTTGTGTTTCCAGATCTGAATGCCAACAAATCATGGTCTCTGTCATTGATTTTGAGGCTTTCAATAAGTCCTTCCGTCTCAGAATAAACTACTTTGCAAGGTGGTTGTGAGGAGAAAGTACCAGCCTAAGCTCCTTGGAGAAAGACGTAGGGTGGAAATGTCATAAATAACCCTTCCTCTAAATATAATAGGTGCCAACGGACTGTTCCATAATCAGTGGCAGTGCATTTCCAGAAGATAGCAGTGCACTGAATTAGAATGTAGACCTGTTGTGACAAGCGTTATCAATTCCTGACAGCATTACATAATGGGAAAATATATTTCTGACTAGATAAAAGAGAGAGAGAGAGAGAAAGGGGGGAAATCCCTCATGACTTTTAATCTCTCTTTCTCTCTCTCTTTACCTTATCTGAGATTTAAAGCTATGTGTGTTGTACATCAAAAACACCCCCTCCCAGGGGTATTTCACTTACAATTTCATTTAAAAATAGGAATGTGGCTCTATGATGAGAATGGATTAAATAAGAATCGGGGGAAACAAGCCAAGTCTGTATCTGAAGGCTGGAAATGAAGCCGCTTAGGGGAAACCCATGTTATTAGGTTGAAATATTTAACTGATTAGGGACCCAGGTGGCGCTGTGGGTTAAACCCCAGAGCCTAGGGCTTGCCGATCAGAAGGTCGGCGGTTCGAATCCCTGCGACGGGGTGAGCTCCCGTTGTTCGGTCCCTGCTCCTGCCCACCTAGCAGTTCGAAAGCACGTCAAAGTGCAAGTAGATAAATAGGAACCGCTCTGGCGGGAAGGTAAACGGCGTTTCCATGCGCTGCTCTGGTTCACCAGAAGCGGCTTTGTCATGGTGGCCACATGACCCGGAAGCTGTACGCCGGCTCTCGGCCAATAAAGCGAGATGAGCGCCGCAACCCCAGAGTCGGACATGACTGGACCTAATGGTCAGGGGTCCCTTTACCTTTATTTAACTGATTGACTTTGTTGCATTTTGACTAGGGGCTGAGGGAGTTGGTTCCTGGGTACTTCACTTGCTCCTTTGCAAAAGTTTGTTGTGGTTTTTCACAGCACCATTTAATAAGATTTCCTTTCCTTCATCTCCGTGATTGGAATGACCTTGGCCATGCAACAGAATATCAGCTGTTTCGTTTAATTTATTCTCAATAGGAGGCACTGCAAGACGCTGATGTCCTTTGATTCTTCACTTCCACAAACAGTTATTTCCCCCCCTCTACTTTGCCATCGTCTGGCAGCGCTGTTATGAATGCCTGATAAGTAAAGATGCCGCAAGATTTCTTTCATTTTGCTCTTGTCTGATTAAAGGGTTCTTTGTAAGCATTATTTTATTTATTATATATTTGTTTGCCGTTTTGTTTACATACCCGTGGACAGTGCCGGCCGGTGCCCGTTGAGACTGGTAGGGCAGAATGCAGTTAAGCAGCTAAAACATTACCATAGCTGTCAACCCTCCCTTTTTTTTGTGGGAAAGTCCCTTATTCCAATGCCGTTTCCTGCTGCTATCCCAAATTGTTGATATCCCTTAAATTCCCCGGATTTCAAAGGAAGCAGCTCCTCTCCCTCCCTGCCAGCCAGGGAGGCTCCTCAGCTGCGTTGCTCGGCTACCAATAAGGAGTCTGAGACTGACTGGGGGCGGAGCTTGCATGCCTTGTGCAGCCAGACCCTCACGCCCAACCAGACAGACAGCCTGCCTTCCGTCTACGCGCTCGCTCTTTCGCTCACACCGTTCGCGCGCAGCCTCTGGAGCGCAGGGTGGCAAGGCTACTTGGTGCCATTGCACCGCCCTCGCGGCATCCCTCATTTTCAAACCCGAAAGTTTGAGGAAAAAATCCCTTATTTTCAAATCCGAAAGTTGACAGCTATGAACATGACATTGCGACAGAACGGTAGCTGCACACGTTTCTACTGCTCAAACATGGTGCTGCTACCTAGAGCTGTATCTCTTCCCAGCATGTTCTGCTAACATTATGCACTGTGAAGCTGCTGTGTAGCTTCTCTCACAGTTCTGTGTTTTCCAGAGATGGGTGTTGGGGTAGGGATGCAGCGCCTGGCAAGAAGGGTAATAGTGTCTGCTGGCAAATGCAGTTCTAGGTAAAGATTGTGGATAGAGGGCCCTGTGCCTTGAATAAGCTGCACGGCAGGCAGAAATCATTGCAGCGTGATGAAGTGGCAGCCCCGAGAGGATAATAAAGGCCAAGAAGCTGTTGATGGTGGTAGCAAGGCTGGATTTTCCACACTGAAACAGCCGGCCCAGTTCTCTGGCTGCAAACATCTAAGCAGGCAATCACAGTCACTGCATTTGATGAGGCAAACTCAAAATACCTGAAACAGGTAGGTAGCCGTGTTGGTCTGCCATAGTCAAAACAAAATAAAAAATTAAAAAAATTCCTTCCAGTAGCACCTTAGAGACCAACTAAGTTTGTTCTTGGTATGAGCTTTCGTGTGCATGCACACTTCTTCAGATCTGTGCTGCTTTATCAGTAACAGCACAGAGTAAAAGGTAAAGGTAAAGGTACCCCTGACCATTAGGTCCAGTCACGGACGACTCTGGGGTTGCAGCGCTCATCTCGTTCTATAGGCCGAGGGAGCCGGGGTTGTCCGCAGACAGCTTCCGGGTCATGTGGCCAGCATGACTAAGCCACTTCTGGCGAACCAGAGCAGCGTACGGAAACGCCGTTTACCTTCCCGCCGGAGTGGCACCTATTTATCTACTTGCACTTTGATGCACACAAAAGCTCATACCAAGAACAAACTTAGTTGGTCTCTAAGGTGCTACTGGAAGGAATTTTTTTATTATTATTATTTTGTTTTGACTATGGCAGACCAACACGGCTACCTACATGTAACTTTCTTAGGAGAATTAGCATTGAAATGCTGGCGAATTTTCCCAAGGCTGTTTTTAAAAAAAGCAAAATGCTGCAGAAATGGGGAGACCTAAATGGAAAAATGAGAGCATATGAAATTGTCAGATTTGTCCCATCTCTGGTGACTTCCCAGCTCACAGAACCTCTCTAAAGAAAGGAGACAGAAAGCTTCCAACCATTCTCTGTATATTCAGGAAAAAAACATTGCTGTCTTGTAGCTCTTGTGCATGTTGACCAGCTCTTTGTACAGTGTAAAATTGGATGCTTCCATTCATTCTTTTGTAATTATGGTGACAGAGATGTCTGTATTCAGAGAGGTTCAGTTTTCAATGGCAAAAAGACCTGAAAATGAAAGTTGCCTTCAGGTTGGAATATCAAAGTTTTCATTTTTATATTTCTAAATATAGGAGCTCCAACTCTGGCCTGCCCCCCAGCTGCCACCTTTCAGGTGTTTCAACCTGAAATATAGTTTTAGGGAGTAGGGAGATACCGTATACTTTAAAGAATACACACACACACACACACACACACACACACACACACACAGTGGTACCTCGAGTTAAGTACGCTTCAGGTTAAGTACGCTTCAGGTTAAGAACTCCGCTAAGAACAGAAATCGTGCTCTGGCGGCGCAGCAGCAGCAGGAGGTCCCGTTGGCTAAAGTGGTGCTTCAGGTTACCCTGTTTCCCCCTTTTTAATACGTAGTCATAAAGTAAGCCATGGCAGGGGTTTTTTTACCTTTGTGAGAAGTAAGACGTACCCCAAAAGTAAACCGTGGTGCCGCCAGCGAACCAGTGTGAGGCACGGGGGGGGGGGACGCGCCTCTTGCGGAGTTCTGCCCCGCCTGCTTAGCACGCAGGGAGAGGCGGGGGGGAAGACGCCTCTTCCTGCCCCACCTGTTCCCCGTGCGCAGGGAGCCAGTGAACTAGCGAGAGGCGCGGGGGGGCGCGCCTCTTGCGGAGTTCTGCCCTGCCTGCTCAGCGCGCAGGGGGAGGCTGTACCATACCATACTGACGTAATAAAAATAAGACATCCCCCGAAAATAAGCCACCCTGTGTTTTTTTTAGGGGGGGAAATTATAAGACGGTGTCTTAAAAAGGGGGAAAGACGGTAAGTACGCTTCAGGTTAAGAACGGACCTCCGGAACGACTTAAGTACTTAACCCGAGGTACCACTGTATCTATACACACTTCCTTTTTATCTTACAGCCATATATATATATATGGCTGTAAGATAAAAAGTAAGTAATGATTTTAAAATCGTTAATCTAGGTTGCTAATGTAAGAGGTTTGGGTTTTATACAAGTAGGCGTACTTTTCTAGAAATACCTGTATATACAGAGATTCTTTCCTTCTCAGTTCCAGCAGTTGCTCGATTTTCTTTCATTGACATTTGAGAACGTATATTTCACAAACGAAAGGTGTGTTAGCTGCCCGTCATGAGGGCTTTAAAAAATAAAATTGACATACAATTTTAGGTGCATATCTGAACTCAAGCAGCTTTCAGGCTGTCGAAGGAATTGAAGCGAAGCTCTTGCTCAGGGCAAAAATCACCTCGCTAGCATTCCTACATGAACATTACTCGAAATGTGGTTCCATCCCTCCTCTTCCTGCCCCCTCCCCACACATCTTTCCTTCTAGCAGGAAGGGGTCCGTATGAGATGTTTCACGAAAGTGGTAAATGTTTGAAGTCCCTCCACGGGGCTTCTTCAAATTTTGCTTTCAGCAATAACCAGGGTATCGACAAGGAGAAGCTATTCGGGTTTGCTTTCTGGGGGTCATAATAAGACAGAGCTCTGGCTAGCTGGAGGAAGGGGCAGCCCTGTAACCTTCCTTTGTTCAGCTGCTTCTCAACTTGAATCTCCTGCTTGCTTTATTGATCTGCGCTTCGTCATCTTGTTAGCAGCAGCAGCTCACATTTCTTAGGCGATACTGGCAATATTGATCAGAAGCAAGCAGAGAGCATATGGGCAACGAAAATGCAGATTATGTATATTTTTACACAGATTTCTTTTTAAAAAAACACCTAAGTATTATAGAATGACCACTCTTTCCCCCAAAACCTAGACACTTGCGGGGGGCAGGGTGTTCGTAAAATAGTCCCTGAAAGGTAAAGGGTAAAGGGACCCCTGACCGTTAGGTCCAGTTGCGGACGACTCTGGGGTTGCGGCGCTCATCTCACTCTATAGACCAAGGGAGCCGGTGTTTGTCTGCAGACAGCTTCCGGGTCATGTGGCCAGCATGACTAAGCCACTTCTGGTGAACCAGAGCAGCACATGGAAACGCCGTTTACCTTCCTGCTGGAGTGGTACCTATTTATCTACTTGCACTTTGATGTGCTTTCGAACTGCTAGGTTGGCAGGAGCAGGGACTGAGCAACTGGAGCTCACCCCGTCAAGGGGATTGGAACTGCCAACCTTCTGATAGGCAAGCCCTGGGCTCTGTGGTTTAACCCATAGTGCCACCCGCGTCCCTAAAATAGTCCCTAGTAACTGGTATTTAGAGGCATCAGCCATTGATACTGGAAGTATCCAGTAGCCATAGGAACCAATTCCTGGGTCCCTTCACACACCCTGAATAAAATATTTTAGGGGCTGGATCCCCATCCCAAAGTTGATGGGCATTGCCAGTCAAATGGTGTGTGTGGTTGATTGGATGGGTTGGAGCTTACATATTTTGTTCAAGTTGGCACCCCTGCTAGTGGTCATTGATAGCTTTATAAGGTGGTTCCCATCACTACATCTTGTGGATGTGAATCCCATAATTTAATTATGCACTATTCCTTTCATTTTCCCTTAATCCCCCACCATGCAGTTTCACCGGGTGACCCTAGGTACTAGTACTATGATAGGGGGAGGAAGTCCTCTCTCCATCCACTGAGAGCCAGTGCGGTGTAGTGGTTAAGAGCAGTAGACTCGTAATCTGGTGAACCGGGTTCGCTTCCCCACTCCTCCATAATCTGGTGAATCGGGTTCGCTTCCCCGCTGCTCCACATGCAGCTGCTGGGTGACCTTGGGCTAGTCACACTTCTCTGAAGTCTCTCAGTCTCACTCACCTCACAGAGTGTTTGTTGTGGGGGAGGAAGGGAAAGGAGATTGTTAGCCGCTTTGAGACTCATTGGGGATATCAAACTCTTATTTCAGTGAATAGGTGTTCCTCAGACAGCTGAAATATAGGTCCTTTCAGCTTTTGCAAGAGAGCTTCATGCATGCAGCCCTGGCTGCTGAATATGGGAGAGAAACCCTCCCATAGCTCAACAACTTTGATTTTCTAAAACAGCTTTGATTTTCGGGGAGGAGGGAGCTCAACAACTTTGGTCCACTCCGGGTGCCAGCAGGGTTGCTACGCTGCTAAGGGCAGGTCCCCGCTGCTCCCCTGTCATGCCTCTCCTCTGCTGGGCTCTGGCGTGCAAGAGAGCTGTGGAGGCAGCTTCCTCGCATAACAGCCCATTCCATCACAGGGGGCACAACACTTGCCCTGCCCCAGGCTCCGCCAACCTACGCTACGCCACTGCATCTGAAACAGCTTTGGGCTGACACAGTTGTATGAACTCACCTTGTGGCTCTTGTAACCAACTCTTTTTTTAAAAAAATCCTCCTGTCCTTTCTTGTGACGGCTTCTTCGTACTCTCCAATTTTAGGCTAGGCTGCCTACTTTCCTAACCTTATCACTCCACACCGGTCACCACCTACAAACAAATCCGGTCTTGTCCGTCTCCTCCTAACAGCCTCCTGTTTGAGCGGACACAGAATCTTCAAAGACAGTTTTTGAACTTCGCAATCCAAGGCTGAGAATTGCCGAGGCTATTTTTTTCATTAATTTATTTTCAGCAGTGCTAGAAGCACTTCACAGGCAGGCAGGGAGACAGAGTCCTTCGCTTCATCAGCATCGCCGCTCTCTTCTTGCTACTGTTCGTTTTTCCCCAGTGTGGGAAAGGGCACTTTCTTTGTGGGCAAAGCCATCTTTCCCCCCTCCATCCAGACCTCCTTTGTACCTTTGGGGTGACAGAGGTTCATCCCATTTCTTCCCCTGGGAGAGAGAAACCCAAGAAGCATCATTAATCATGCAAACCGTCTCCCGCAGCAGTGCCAGCAAAATGATCTCCTGTACTCCGCACATCAATATTCTTGACACTTATCTTAAAAGTTAGGTCATGCATATCCATCTGCCATTAAAGAAGTGTCAGTGAGAAAGCACCCCCCTTGCTATTTTTAGGGTCATATCAAAAGAGTTCATCAACTTTCTGTCAGCTCATCCAATTTGTCACATTTGATGCTATCTACCGGCATCCTCACTGGTCAACCTATTCTTTCTAGTTCTCTCTATCCTGGTTCTTCCTTTGGAAACCACACTCCCTTTGTACAAGAAAGATATATTTGATATTGTGTCAGATTGTGTTTGGTTATGAGATGCTAATTCTGTTTCTCTGGTTTCAGTTTATGAAAATGTCCTTTTTCCCTCGTGCTGGAAAACAGGGCCAGTAATTTAAATAAATGTATACTCAGGGATTTCGAGAGGTATTTGCTGTTGCTGTTGTTTTGCTTCTTCACACCAGTTAGAGACAAATACCCTGATCCAGAGATCTTTGATCAATTGGATACATAAATCCATTGCAGATACAGGTGGCCTTATTTCTTCAAGGGGGCAAATATGTTCAGGAGCAAATGCATTCACTGAAAGTGGACAGTGAAACCTTTGCAGTTTGGAGACCCCATTTATTTATTGGGGCCCCTGCACCTGAGAGAAATGGCTGCTGTTGTAGATTTCCAATAACTGCGATATCCCCGTGTTTAGAGGCACCAGCTGTGGCAACGCCTGCCTCTCGATATCAGTTGCTGAGGAGCACAAGTAGGGAGAGGGAGTCTGCGCTCATGACCTGCTTGTGTCTTCCCACAGAACCCTGGTATATCATAAAATTGTAGAGTTGGAAGGGACCCTGATGATCATCTAGTCCACCCCTGCAATGAATGCAGGAATATGCAGCTGTCCCACACGGGGATCGAACCTGCGACTTTGGTGTTGCCAGCACCATGCTCTAACCAACTGAGCTATCCAAGTGTGCCACTGTGGGAAATAGGAAGGTGCACTTTTGGTCTGATCTAGCCAGGGGCGTTCCTAGCCCCTTGGCTACCTGGGGCGGGAAGCCAAGAGGCACCCCCGGGGGCGGGGCGTCGTGGCATGTGCGTGCGTCATGACGTCATGATGCACGCGCACAGCACGATGCCCCGCCCCCGGGGATGCTGGGCGCCAGCTTCGGAAGTCTCCCGAAGCCGGCGCCCGGCATCCCTTGGTGTGGCGGCTGCCCGGCGCTCCAAGGGGGTGCCGGGCAGCGGCTTCAGGAGACTCTGCAGGCTACAGAGTCTCCCGAAGCCGCTGCCCGGCACCCCCTTGGTGCGCCGGCACGAGCAGCCATCGCACCAACGGGTGCCAGGTGGGCGGCAGCTTGGGGAGTCTCTGCGGGCTGCAGAGTCTCCCGAAGCTGCTGCCCGGCACCCCCTTGGTGCACAAGTCGGGGCAGGGAGAGGGGCGGGCCAGTGAGGAGTGGTGTCACCCCTCCTCGCTGGCCCACCCCTTTCCATTCCCCGGCTCTGCAAGCCAGCCAGCGGCGGGAAAAGCCACTGGAATGGGGGGCTCTTTTCGGCGCTGCCGGGGCGGAGCCGCAAGGGCGGCCAGCGAGGGGGGTGACACTGCTCCTCGCTGGCCGCCCCTGCAGCTCCACCCCGACATTGCCGAAAATAGCCTTAAAAAAAAAATTAAACGCCCGAATTGTCACCCCCAGCAGGGCGCTGCCCGGGGTGGCCCGCCCCCTTGCTACGCCCCTGGATCTAGCAAGATTCTACTTATGTTCTTACATTCTAGAGTTCTTCCCTATCTCCTTCTCTCAGCATATAATAGGGGGTGCAGCAGTCTGAAGATTCAACTTGTTCTCTGTAGCCATACAAATTCTGTTGCAGATATTAATATTGTGCAGTTTGAAGCAACTGGAAGCATAAGAACTGATGCCTTTTGGGAAGATATCCTTCTCCAGGCCCATTAAAATATTATTCAAAGTTTACTAGCACAGCTCTTCAGAATAAAACAGAAACATCAAATGATACATCCAAAAATATCCATCCATTGTCTTGTGCTGTCCAGCACAGGCTCAGAATCTTAGAAAATATGAAATAATTCCAACAGACCTAGAAGCAGAGGTCTGCCTCTCCCTACAGCATCCATTTTATCCTGGATCTGTTTTCTCTCATACAATCAAAGAGGGTCTTTTACATGTCCTTACTTCACAGAGCTTTGAGACAAAAGTCACAAAGGCAAGTCCCAACAAAATGGAGATTTGCAACCCAATACCTTCATCATATGATCAAAGGTTCACTCTCAGCACTGAGTAGAGAAACAACCAACAGGTAATCATTAACTCATTTAGGAGATTAGAGTCCCTTAGAAAAACTACTGTGGGGAAACCCCAATGTTAGTAATACACAATTAGCCATTTTCCACCTTCATTGATACACATACATTTTCCATTTCTGTGTGAATTAAATCAATTATACTTAACAAATTCCTGAACAACTTAGGCTCAGGGTATCTTAGGAACTACCTAAACCCTCACATCCCAGCCCAATCACTGAGGTCATCTGCAGGAGTGATGTTGGTTGTCTCCCAAGTTGGCAAGGCTTATCTGACAGCGAAAAGAAACTGAGCCTTTAGTGTCATTGACCCAGCCTTGTGGAATGCTCTGCCAGCAGAAATCCAGCAGGTGCCTTTTATTTCAATCTTTAAATGCCTGCTGAAAACGTTTCTATGCAGGCAATTAAGAAAGCCTCTTTCCATGTTAGTTAGCTGATGGTCGCTGATTTTAAAAACTTTAAAAACTTATGTATAGATATTGTTGTAAACCACTTTTATATATTTTATGATATAGCGGCATACAAATATTTATAAATAAAGTGTCAGGCCCACCCACTCCTCCCTCGCTTTCCTTCCTTTGCATGCCAGGTTACACCTGTTATGCCAATTGTTATCTTAACCTACAGATCACGGTTCTGTCTGGTATGGAGCCTTGTGATTTCATGCTTGATCCTGGCTAGTAAACCAACATTAAACCACTGTAAAAGTGTCGTTTAAGCTAAAGCTAACCGATGTGCAAAGGGCGGGGCTGGAAAGAAAACAGGCCCAACACTCTTTCCTAGTTTGCTGGGGATATTGTACACAAACTGGGTTGTATTATTATTTTTTCCTCCTACCCTTGGAAACAAAGCCCCTTCCGCCCTAGCGGGGGGGGGGGGGGTTGCAGGCTCTCACAACCCCTTCACGTGTACAGGGGATGGCTACCCATCCCCTGTGCCATTGGGGAAATCCCGGCCGCGTCACTACCCAGAGCAACCAATCCGGTCGGTCTGGGGGTGGGGCTTGCTGAATTTAAGCGAGCATGGGGCCGGGGCTCTCCCTCTTGCCTCCCGCTCCCAGCTTGCTATGACTTCGGTCGGTCGCCATTGAGGGGCCTGGTAGGAATTTTCCCACCTGGCAAATTGGCTCTAGCCTGGTGGTTTTCGCCTACCTATTAGCAACTCGTCACAACTTTGGTTTTGGCGGTTAGGCATTGGATTATCTCTGTAAGGCTGAAGGTGGGGGGAGGTCGCGCCATCACCTTCCCCAAATGCTGAAGGGTATTCCGTTAAAGGAGTCCAGGGGCGTGGCCCTGTCCGAAGCCGTGGAAGGTGAGGGCCTAAGGCACGCCCCTATCGGTGGCCCCAGGGTGAGTTCCTAGTTGATGTGCATCAGCAGGGCTCCCCTTTTGGTGGTTAACCCTTCCCGGACTGCCAGCACAATGGGCTGGAGTCGGATATACCGTATTTTTCGCTCCATAAGACACACTTTTTTCCTCCTAAAAAGTAAGGGGAAATGTCTGCGCATCTTATGGAGCGAATGTGTGGTCCCTGGAGCTGAACTGCCCAGGGGCAAAAGCAGATCGTGCTTTTTTAAAAAGAGAGAGAGAAGGGGGTGTTGAAAGGAAGCCTGCTGAGCAGCTGCTCAGCAAATGATCGGAGAGAGAGATAAGGGAGAGAGATTCCAGCCCCGCCCCCTTGCAGAGGGAGGCTGTTTCCCCAGCGACATGTGACTGGCTGATTAGCTTATGTGTCTGGAAACTGTAGAAATGGCTTCCTGAAGCTGCAGAACTGTGAGTTAAACCCCATAAAACAGGGTTTTTTCCCTTTGCAAAGTAAGCTCAACAACTTTGAGCTGATCCTCAAAAAATAGGGTTTTTCTCCTTTGCAAAAGAAGCTACAGAAATTTGAGCTGATTCTCAAAAAAATGGGGCTTTTCCCCTCTAAAAACTAGGTGCGTCCTATGGTCAGGTGCGCCTTATAGAGCAAAAAATACGGTAGTTGGTTAGATCCAATGCCTAAGCCAATACAGCTCAACATCCGTAACCAATAAAGTTGTGGCCTTTTTCTTGCCCATTAACCTTGCTTATTGTGTCCTGTGTCTTTATTTCACCACGGGAGGGGTTGGGACATCGCCATGCAACAAACAAATTAAATCATGCCCATTTTTCTTAATGTTCTGCAGGAATACAGAAAGTAGTAGGAAGAGTGACTTCTTGGGCAGCTTCTTGCCCCTTTTTGAGGGCAAATCCCTGCCCTCAAATGGAAAGTCTCTCCAAAGGGGAGGGGGGAGATCAATGCATCTCTAATAGTTAGTGAAATGAATCTGACCTCTGTCCTTTCTTAGGTCATCTACAAAGATCCTATAATGTGCTTCAAAGTTGAATTGTAAATATTGATTTATGTTACGGATTACCTCTATCCATTTTCTGTGAAATCCTCGGGTCATGCAGTTTTGCTCTCTGTGCTCTGCTTGGCATCTGAGGTACGGCCATCCATCAAAATGACAAGCCTGAGCTCGCCACTGATAGCCAGAGCTTCAGTGCCATAATATGTGCTACACGTAAGCACATTATTATGATTCTTGTTGTTTTATTATTATTGCCATTATATTTGTTAATATTATTTTGTGCATGTCCTTTTTGGGGGGGGGAGGGGGGAAGCATTGTTCTTGCAGTGATTATCGTGGAAGTTGCAGCAGAATAAATCTGTTTACTCAAGAAACGAAAGGGGGGAGAACCCTTCATATGCAAATATATGGCATTTGAAAATGTCATATAGCTTCATCTACATATAAATAAGCTGTTTTCCCAATTCTGCAGCAGCCGGGCTGTTTTGATACAGAAATTAGATAATGTTATATAAAAAGTTAAACCAGTGGGGTATTGTTGGGCAGAATCGTGGAACCTTATTTCCTAAAGTCAAAGGCACCTAACTGAGTTAGTTATGGCTGCTGTGTGGATTACATGGGCGGGCAGGGAATTTTGCAGCATGGACCTTAAAGCCTAATTTTAATTATTGTTTTATTTATTTATTTATTTTATTTATATAATTAATTGATAATTGTGTTCCATTCATATTTTTACATGTGTAAAGATGCTGTCAAAATCTTCGGGAATTATCCCTCCTTATGTCAGCACCAAAGGAATCAGCCTTATATTGCAAACACAGTGCATGAATCAATTTGAGCGCTAACGTTTTCCAGACCTGAGAGAGCTTGTGCAGATGATTCCCAAATTAAGATATGCTTACAGAGGGGTTAGGGACACGGGTGGCGCTGTGGGCTAAACCACAGAGCCTAGGGCTTGCCGATCAGAAGGTCGGAGGTTCGAATCTGCGCGACGGGGTGAGCTCCTGTTGCTCGGTCCCTGCTCCTGCCAACCTAGCATTTCGAAAGCACGTCAAAGTGCAAGTAGATAAATAGGTACCGCTCTGGCAGGAAGGTAAACGGCATTTCCGTGCGCTGCTCTGGTTCGCCAGAAGTGGCTTAGTCATGTGATCACATGACCTGGAAACTGTACGCCGGCTTCCTCGACCAATAAAGCGAGATGAGCACCGTAACCCCAGAGTCGGTCACGACTGGACCTAACGGTCAGGGGTCCCTTCACCTTCACCTTACAGAGGGGTTGCCTGAATTTATCAGAGTTTGTTAAGCTTTTCCTAGTAAACTTCATATATGACAGGCTGGTCAACTGAGTCTTGATTACAAAGGTTTGTTGGGGAGCGAGCTACACATTAGACCAGGTGCGTGAACCAGGAATCCTTGTATTTCTCAGTTCAAATCTTACCTCAGCTGCAGACTACCTTAGGTGGCCTTGGGAGGAAAAAAACAAAACCCATGATGTCTCTTCCTCAGCCTCCGTCTATAAAATAGGGATAACAACACAGCCTGTCTTGTTATAATAATTATTAAGATCTGTTCTGGGTGTTCAAAAGTGCTTTTGGTTGAATCCTTGAAGAAGGAAAATCTCCTGTGAGTGGAACTCCTCATCTGGGAACAGCATGGTAAGTTTGGACTCAACACAATTAGGGTTGGCGCAAAATTTGATTAAGTTCACATATAGAGGGGAACTTGCCTAATTCACACTTTCTGAAGCAATGTGTAAACTGAAAAAATCCATCCTTCGAAATCTGCACTTCTTTGAATTTTGCAAAGTGGTTCTCAGATACAATAATTGTTAAGAGAATGCACTGATGATTTTCAGATTATTCTCACGTATGTAATGGGTGAGCAGGTATTTTCCAAGCATAAATTGGCCCTTCCTGATAGCCATTGCACCCAAGACATGTCCCATATGAGAGATGGTGCATCCAAGTGCCTAATTTGGAACATGTGGGGGCTGCTATTGTAAGGAGAGGTGAGACAATGCTCACTTTAAATGTTCACAAATGCTGTTCACAAATGCTGCCCATCATTCCTTCTAACTGTGAACTTGGGTGGTATGTAGCATCAAGATTATAGCCACAGATTATAGCAACTGATAAACAAGAGGGTAGTATTGATAATAATATATAATAATAATAATAATTTATTATTTATACCCTGCCCATCTGGCTGGGTTTCCCCAGCCACTCTGGGCGGCTTCCAGCACAACATTAAAATGCAATAATCTATTAAACATTAAAAACATCCCTAAACAGGGCTGCCTTCAGATGTCTTCTAAAAGTCTGGTAGTTGTTTTTCTCTTTGACATCTGGTGGGAGGGCGTTCCACAGGGCAGGTGCCACTACCGAGAAGGCCCTCTGCCTGGTTCCCTGTAACTTGGCTTCTCGTAGTGAGGGAACCGCAAGAAGGTCCTCGGAGCTGGACCTCAGTGTCCCGGCAGAACGATGGGGGTGGAGACGCTCCTTCAGGTATACTGATGTGGCTGGTGAATATTAGGGAGGGGAATGAAGGCAGCTGAGAGGGTCACCTGGGTAGAACTTAACAGGGGTGCCCTCATACCTGGCACCAGCTCTGAACTTCACTTTCTATGAAGCACCTAGTGGGTAGCAGCATTAAAAACGTTCATAATGAGACTTCCGGTTAAGTGCCGGAGCGGCCGGCCGGGGGGAATCTCGCTCCGAGATCCCCGGCTTGGCGAAGGGGGGGTAAACCGCACCAGCGCTGCGGTCCCCCACTAAAAACCCCGGGAAGAGCGTCCCAGGGGCATGGTGACCTGGCGGGGGATCCAGACGCCTCCCCAGCTCCCCGGTAAGCTCTAGTAAGAGCTGCCGAGAGAGAGCCGGGTAGAGATGGAGCCCTATGGGTCCATCGACTGCCTTCGCCGAGCGAAGCTGCGTGTACTGGCCGCTCTGAGCACTTAATTTCTCCACAAAAAAGGATTAGAACATCGGAATCGTGAGTAAAAAGAACATTTTGGACTTAATTTGAAGGAGCAAGGGGCTTAAAAAATGGAGGTCGGTCCCTTCTCGTTGAAACAAAAGGAAACAGTGGAACTTTGTAACCAAAAGCTACTGTAAAAGTGAAAGTAAAAAGGGAAACTTCTGTAGCAGTTCTTGGGGAAAATAATTGCTACAAGAATGAACTTAATTGAACTCTATGGCCAAAATAAGTAAAAACAAGCAGTTGGGGGCTTGTTTGTTTTTGTTTTCTCTCACACATCTTGTTGGGATAGTTAACTGGAACCGCTTTTAAAAATAAAATAAAATGAATGTCATAAAGTAATATAAAGCTGTTCTGGCCTGGCACAAAAAAAGTTTATTATCAGGCCACTAAGGCTCTTTGATGGCATTCTGGCTGAAGGCCATTAAACACATTATGTAGCCTATTCCATTTCCTTTGTTTTGGTTTTTGGATAGCAGAGAGCAGATCACTCTCCTTCCTGATAAGAAGGAATACCTTGTCCACCTTCTCAAGAGCATGTTTAAACATTACAAGGAAAGGCTTACCCATACAAATGCACAGAATAATGTTCTGGTGTACTAAAATGCCTGCAAGTGGTTAAAAGATAGAAAAGGAGGGTGTTTCTAATGAAGGCGCCATTTTCATTACGGGGGGGAACGGACCAGGAGAAGAAGGAGAATTCTAAAGAACAGAACTTTTCTATAAACAAATGCCCATTGGTGGTGGAAGCATTGTATCACAATATATATGCAGCAGTGAGTTCTTTGGATAGGGACCGTTTCTGAATATAGCACATTGTACTGGAATTAGAAGCCTCTTGAGGAAAATATTGCTGTCCAAATTTAGAGTGAGCCCAAGGATGCTTCTTGGAATTCACTGTAAAATTAGAGCCCCTTCAGGCATTCAGTCAAACTTGTGAGGGCATTAAGTGTGCAAAGGGTGTGAGGGTGTGTGTGTATCACCCCCTCTACAGGGAACTACAAGGACCAGGCAGAGGGCCTTCTCGGTAGTGGTGCCCACCCTGTGGAACGCCCTCCCTTCAGAGGTCAAAGCGATCAACAACTACATGACCTTTAGAAAACACCTGAAGGCAGCCCTGTTTAGGGAAGTTTTTAATCTGTGATGTGTTAATGTATTTTAATGTTTGCTGGAAGCCGCCCAGAATGGCTGGGGAGACCCAGCCAGATGGGCGGGGTACAAATAATAAATTATTATTATTATTATTACCCTTGCCCCTCATGTCCCTGAATGTGCCAACCCCACCCCCTCTATTCCCAACTTTTCTGTGTCCTGCAGGAAACCCTGATTCCTAGTCCTGAAGGGGCTTCTCAACGTGTTCAAGCAAATGAGCTTAGAAGCCCCCTTCAGATCTATCCTCTCAACACAGGAAGGTTGGGGTGGAGTGGGCAAGACCATTGGAGGCAGAGCAAATGGGGGTGCCCCTATTTCCATTACGTCCTTTATGCCCTCACACTTTCAGCGGAACACTTGAACAGGTCTATGAACAACAGCCTAAGTGGGCAGGGAGTTAATGATGAGGAACATTCAAGAGAGACCGTAATACTGTGGTGTGCAGTCCTATCCACACTTACCTGGTAATCCCCATTGAATTCAGTTAGCTCCTACTGGATTTGCTGTAAATCTCAAAATTATTAGCAGCACTAAAAATAATTGCTAATAATTAAGAAATCAATGTCTATGGTTGTACTTCAACACACGGCTTGAAGCCAGACGAATCTCTAGGGGATGGATTTGATTCATTACCTGTTAAAATGTCTCTTCTAGAGATGGAACAAATGGTATTAGCTGGATCAAGTATTAATAAAAGTTAAGAAGAGCAGCAATACATTGTCGCCTAGCAAAATGGAAGAACTATAAAGCTGTATCAAGCTTTAGCTTCCTATAAATATTTTGAAAGGGAAATATTTGAATGCAAAATATTGAAGGTAAAGGGTAGGGGAGATATCTCAATAGTGGCATCACTTGCCTCCTGAAATATCTGGGTTGGTGGATTTGCACATATATGTGCAACACATCGTGCAATATTTCCTTGCTTCAAAATTTATCACTAAGTGTTTCTCAGCTGAACGTGCAAATTTTCCCGAATGTCATTTGGTGCAAAAGCTCTGCTTGATTAGTGTTGCACATGCAGGCCACTTCTTGATGCTAGGGTCATGGACTGTTGCGTTTGCATGTGTGAACATGCACTTAATGCCACTGTTGAACAACTATTTATTCTTTATTTGTTTATTTATTAAATATATTTATTACTCGCCCCTAGTAGTTAGCTCTGCTGTCATTGGTTGTGGTCTAAACCACTGAGCCTCTTGGGCTTGCCGATCAGAAGGTTGGCGGTTCAAATCTCCGCAACAGGGTGAGCTCCCGTTGCTCCATCCCAGCTCCTGCTAACCTAGCAGTTCAAAAGCACGCCAAAAAGTGCAAGTAGATAAATAGGTATCGCTGAGGCGGGAAGGTAAACGGCGTTTCCGTGTGCTCTGGTTTCGATCATGGTGTTCCGTTGCACCAGAAGTGGTTTAGTCCTGCTGGCCACATGACCTGGAAAGCTGTCTGTGGACAAACGCCGGCTCCCTTGGATTGAAAGTGAGATGAGCGCCGCAACACCATAGTCACCTTTGACTGGACTTAACCGTCCAGGGGTCCTTTACCTTTTTACCTTTACCCCTACTGCCTGGGCTTCCTCCTTCCACCCAACCAGCCCTATGGGTACCAGCTACCACTGGCATTAGGCACCCATCTAAAGAAGGTCCTTTTGCACCCCAGCACCTCACCAACCTACAAAAGCTGTTTTACTTTCTCTTTGGCAAGCTCCATTACAGAGGCACTGCTGTCGTCTTTTTCCCTCTCATCTGTTCATCGGGTTAATAACTTAAGCATGATAAGAGAAGAGGCTGCTTTGGCTTCAAAATCCAAAGCCAAGGTATTAGCTAAGATGTTGAAAAAAGGAGACAATTTAGATAAAGCTGTTTTTGCAGGGAGACGTGTTTCAGTGCGAGGTTTTGAGGCTTCTGTGCTAGTTTCATATGAATTTGGTTTGAGCAAAGGACAAAAAAAACACAACTACCACTCTTACTTCAAAAATGCGAAAATAATTCCTTCCTTTCTAATAAGGACTTTGGAGAGTTTGGCATTTGAAGATGAGTTGTCAAGCACAATGAATCCACAATTTGATTAATGTTGAAATCATACATTGCTGGATGAATAATTATAATATTGTGACAGGTGGGAAAAAACAGTTTCATTTTTAGCCTGGCTTTTTACAGACGTTACAGCAATAGTCCTCAGTCTAATGATTAATACAGAATATCTACGGAATGTGTTTTTCTGAATGACCAAATTACATCGGGGGGGGGGGGATTTGTCGTGGCCTTTGGTTGAAACAATAAAATTGAGTGGGTGGGGCTGCAGTCCTGTGGCTGCTTAGCTCTCACTCAGATAGCCAGCATTGACAGCTTTGACAGTCCCAGTTGCCCTTGAGAAGAAGGAGGAAGAGGGACTGGAGGCGCTTCTTTATGTGTCCAGTATGTGTTCAACATGAAAGGTGAAAATTAGACTGTATCTACTACACAGACATGCTGCAGAATGAGGTGGAAGACTGGGCTACACCACTTCATCCTATGGGGAGCAATTACTGCAGCACTCTGCCAGGATCAAAACAAAACAAAGACACCTCTCTGCAAATTGAAAACGGGAAAAGCAAACTCTAGCCTCGCCTGCTATGTGTTGGTCTTCTGTTTCAAGGAAGTTTTCAGCCACAAAGGAGCATATCCCCCATCCACAGCCTGAAGTGCAGGATCAACCCACCCATGAGGCAAGATGAGGCAATTGCCTCAGGCGGCATGTTCCAGTGGGGCAGCAGATCCCGATTTTTCTTACCCCCTTGCCCCTGATGTAGCTCTTCCTTTACTCCTTCTTCGCTGGCAGGGAGGGGAACGTCATTTTGGGGTCTGCCACAGGTGCCAAAATGTCTTTGGCCAGTCCTGCTGAAGTGGTGTGGTCCATTTCACCAGCTCCACATTCCAGCATCTCCTTCTCCTACATTCTGCTACAGTTGTAGTTTTCATCTGCTATGAACTCTGGTGCTCATAATGCTTTGAGCATGTTTTAGGGTCTTCTGTTCAACTGATACTGTTTTGTATTCTTTTATATGTTGTGAGTGGGAACAGGGGCGTCACAAGGGGTGTGCGGGGATGCGGTCCAACCCAGGTGTCATGCCTAGGGGTGGTGACAAAATCCACACACACCCCGGACAGATCAGTGCTCGTACCCCCGACGGGTGGATTTTCCTGATCTGTGTGATCGTTGTTGTGAAAGTCCACACGCTGATCGCACAAATACGCCTGATGATTAGCCCATCACCCGCCAGTGGGCAGCATTCACACATCCCGGCGGGTGGCGCTCGCATCCCCGGCGGGCAATCTTATGCAATCAGCAGCCATATTTTCATGGGCGGCGGGTATCCTTCAGTATACCTGAAGGAGCATCTCCACCCCCATTGTTCAGCCCGGACACTGAGGTCCAGTGCCGAGGGCCTTCTGGCGGTTCCCTCACTACGAGAAGCCAAGTTACAGGGAACCAGGCAGAGGGCCTTCTTGGTAGTGGCACCTGCCCTGTGGAACGCCCTCCCTTCAGATGTCAAAGAGAACAACAACTACCAGACCTTTAGAAGACATCTGAAGGCAGCCCTGTTTAGGGAGGTTTTTAATGTTTAATAGATTATTGTATTTTAATGTTCTGTTGAAAGCCGCCCAGAGTGGCTGGGGAAACCCAGCCAGCTGGGCGGGGTATAAATAATAAATTATTATTATTATTAGCGCAATCAGTGGGCGGATTTTCCTGATGATGGTCGGCAGGCGTTTCTTTTTCGTTACCATCCCTCCCTAAACAAAGGTCAACAACAACCTTCCTTGAAAAAAAGCTCAACAACTCTGGGCAACGTTCCCAAAAATTGCAATGGGGTGGGTGGTGGTGACAAAAAAAGTTTGCCTCTAAGTGGGAATGAAAGAGAAATATGATTCAGCTTGCATTTAAAGGGGAAACTACCTAATTTGGAACTTTCGAAAACCATAAGAGAACCAAAAAACACAGCCATCCTTTGAAAATCACACTTTTCCGAATTTTGCAATGCAGTTCTCAAACCAAGTAATGTGTACAAAATGCATTTGGTGTGCATAAAGATGCATGAGTTAATGAAAATACCATACAAAAATACCTTACTTTAAAGACAATTGCTTTGCAAAAATGCATGTATTAGGCCAGTTTGCATGCAAATGTGTATATTAGGAGAAATTTGCACTAAAATGCTGATGAGTTTAGGACTTTTTAAAAAAATTGCAAGCTGGTGTGGAAATGTGGGGAACCGAACTGAAGACTGGAAAAATGAGAAAGTGGGTCTTCCCCTAATTATGAGCAACCTTGAGGTTTTTCCCTAATGACATGGGACATTATTCTTTAGCATAATCAATACTAGGCCAGGCAAGCCAAAGAGCGGCTGGATATAGAATTGTCCGTATGATCTTTTCATATCCTTATCTTTTACTCATGTGTGTCTTTTAACCACTTTAGCTTGAGGGCTACATAACCTGGAACCAACTTTAACTAAAATAAAACACCTCACATCTACAATATCCCACAGTCCCAGGGATTGTTATCAGCAGAACTGTAACTGAGGTACTCTCAAAATCTTCAGTGAGGAAATATATATATAATACCAGATTTTCAAATTATGCTGGAAGCCTCTGTCAGGAGAGGAGTGCTACAATATATATATTTAGCTCTCCTCAAATGCCAGTGGCTCTGAACAAGAGCGAAAATGTGAAGTTTAAGTATGTGTGGTGGGTTGTTGTTCTCTTGTAGGCTGAAATGCATTTTGACGATCTTAGGAATGTTCTGCCTGCAAATTGTACATGTTCAAACTTCGGAATAGTAGCCTAACAACTTTTTTTAAAAAGGGGTTCTCCTTGAAATTGTATTTTTGAATCAAATGGATTGGACGTTATCCTTTTAGAAATTACTGTCTTTAGGCTTCCGCGCATACCCAAACACAGTTCCTAATATTATTTGGTGGGAGGTATTGTTTGAATGCCTTTGGGCTCATTACCTAAAGGAGTGCCTCTCCTGATACACAGATTTCCCTATGCTTTGAGATCCACTGGAAAGGCCCTTCTGGTAAGCCCAATCCATACTGATGTTCAAGGGTCTGTGACACCACAGGGCCTTCTCAGCAATGGCACCTCAATTTTGGAATATGCTTCCCCCTAGGGCACAGCTGGAGCCAATACTGTCCATCTTTTGGTAGCAGCTGACTACCTTCTGTTGAAGTAAGAGTAGTGAAAATGCAGCTAGGAAGCTCAAATCATATATGTGACTGACACCCTTCTTTGGAAATTAAACCAGTGTCCAGACTTTAACATCCAAAAACTTTACTTGCAGAAACTTATAGTTATAGGTGAATTAATTAGGTGAATATTATTTACAATCACATGCTTCCCCAAGTATGGGATTGCAGTCTATTCTTCTAACTTTCAAACAACTGTATTTCCCTCTTTCCAGAGCTCAGCCTTCTGTATCTCAGTTAGGCTATGTCTTGCAGCTCCTCTGACAGATTTCCACTTTCACCTTCTCCTGCAGCTTTGCTCTCTTTCTTTCAAGCACAGAAGCACCCCAACACTCTATTCAACTTAGCAGTGTTCACAGTGGATTCCAAACACACTCATCTTGCTTCACATAAAATGGAGTCTCTCCTTCACTAGATACATCCCATATGGCCAACGTTAGCCAATCACACGAGAACTACTAGAGAACACTCTAAAATTCAGTGGCCAACCAATCAATTTCAAGCACATAGTAATGCATACAAGCATTTACAATTTCAGTGAATTAAATTACTATACTTAACACCTTCCTCTTCCTTCAACCCTTTGAATATCCTAAGGGGGAATGACCTGTACAGCAATAATGGAGCCAGGTTTTTTTAATTGAACCATGTATTGTGTTTCAAACTTTCTGACTGGTTTACATGTTTTCAGTTGTTCTGAACCACCCTGAGGTCTTGTGACAAAGGTCAAGATATAAATCATGTAAAATAAAACAAAATTAAATTAAATGGAGGACTGGAATGGGGTTCCACCCAGTGATTGTAGTGTACATGTAGACTTGTGGGAGGAGGCATATATTGAAATATTATTGACCAATGCTTTACTATTTTAAATCAACCTTTAATTGTGCCCCAGTTTGGGGAGGTACTGCAGTTTTCTCTGCATATGTGTTTTTTCATCCCTTATTGACCCTTTAATAAGAAGAGTTTGGATTTGATATCCCGCTTTATCACTACCCGAAGGAGTCTCAAAGCGGCTAACATTCTCCTTTCCCTTCTTCCCTCACAACAAACACTCTGTGAGTTGAGTGGGGCTGAGAGACTTCAAAGAAGTGTGACTAGCCTAAGGTCACCCAGCAGCTGCATGTGGAGGAGCGGAGACGCGAACCCGGTTCCCCACATTACGAGTCTACCGCTCTTAACCACTACACCACACTGGCTCTCATTTTGAACTAATAGAAGTTCCCAAGCAGCCTTCAAAGGCATAGAATGAGTGACAGCAGAGCAGCCTGGTGATGACCAAGGCATCTATCATGGTGCCTAGGCTTCATTCTCTAGGTGTGAGCTAATAAAATGTACTCCAGGCCATAGCTGCTCCCTGTGATTCCTGGAATCACATCCAGGCCTCCAAAGCATGCCCAAACTGCATCTCTCCTCCTTTGTGGGAGGGAGTGTGTGACCCCGTTCAGAACAGGAGAAGTACCAGCTCCCACCATGAACATATTTTGACTGAGCTTCAGTTTATTCACCTGCATCCAGTCCACCATTCACTCTAGCCATGGAACGGAGGAACAACCATCAGGCTCCGTATTCTGCTACCTACCAAATGCAATGTATTAATTCACATTCAATCAGGGTTTCCCCCCGCCCTCAAAATAACATGAAGCAGATCGGAGGGCTTCATTCAAACTTGGGTCAATATCTTGAGCCAAACAGAGCTTCGCAGTAAAAGCTTTGGCTTCGTGGTTAAAACCGAAGAAGAAGAAGAAGAAGAAGAAGAAGAAGAAGAAGAAGAAGAAGAGTTTGGATTTGATATTCCGCTTTATCATTACCCAAAGGAGTCTCAAAGCGGCTAACATTCTCCTTTCCCTTCCTCCCCCACAACAAACACTCTGTGAGGTGAGTGGGGCTGAGAGACTTCAGAGAAGTGTGACTAGCCCAAGGTCACCCAGCAGCTGCATGTGGAGGAGCGGAGACGCGAACCCAGTTCACCAGATTACGAGTCTACCGCTCTTAACCACTACACCACACTGGCTTGTCTGTTTGTTAGGGATCCTGCATAGATGCAGCACCTACCCTGCACACACATAGCCACGCTGATGATGCCATGCCTATGTAGAAAGGACAGATTCAGATTCATGGCATGCTACTATTCACTATCATTCTGTAGAACAGATGTGGATGTAGATCTGCAGCTAGATGGAAATTTATTAAAATACGTAATTATTATATTCAGTATTAGAGGAGCCCTGTTGAAATTATTATACATGACTAACTTAAGCCCATTAGCTTCAATGGGTCTACTCTGAGTATAACTTAGCTATAAGCCATGGTATCACCTTATCAGAGTGCAAGGCAATACACCTTACTTTAGATACAAGACAATATCGGGAGCTGGTGCCTAGCTGCATGCAATTATATCTGGACTGAGGCCAAAGTTTATCAGAGTTTCCCCATATCTCATAATTTCTCCGGAATTTACTAACATCGCGTGAACTTGAGCTTTCATCGTGTTCAGGATCATCTTCTGGCTCCAGGGACAAGTGAAAATTGCAGATCACACTTCGAAATGAGGCTTTCAATGAGACTCTAGCTTTTCACTTGATAAGATAAAGAAAGGGAAATCTTAGGGCTCGGTAGTTAATTGCTGTGGAAGAGGCTCTAATCAGTAAAAGGGACGGGAGATGGTTCATTTCTAAAATCCATCGTGTTCTCATCCTATACAGATTATAAGATACACCATCGTAAAAAGCATTAGTAAAAACGTGGGCTGTTTCATTTCTGAACCTGTCAGATATCCATAGTAGATTGTACTATACAATTTTTAGAAGACATCTGAAAGTAGCCCTGTATCAGGAAGTTTTTAGTGTATTATGCTTTTATATGTGTTGGAAACAATCCAGCGTTTCTGGGCAAATTATTATTATTATTATTATTACTACTACTACTACTACTACTACTACCCAGTACGTTTCCGAGCACAATTCAAAGTGTTGGTGCTGACCTTTAAAGCCCTAAACGGCCTAGGTCCTGTATACCTGAAGGAGTGGCTCCACCCCCAACGTTCAGCCCGGACACTGAGATCTAACGCCGAGGGCCTTCTGGCGGTTCCCTTACTGCGAGAAGCAAAGCTACAGGGAACCAGACAGAGGGCCTTCTCGGTAGTGGTGCCCGCCCTGTGGAACACCCTCCCATCCCATGTCAAAGAGATAAATAACTACCTGACATTTAGAAAACACCTGAAGGCAGCCCTGTTTAGGGAAGTTTTTAATGTGTGATATTTTAATGTATTTTAGTGTTTGTTGGAAGCCGCCCAGAGTGGCTGGGGGGACCCGGCCAGATGGGCAGGGTACAAATAATAAATTATTACTATTATTATTATTATTATTATTATTATTATTATTATTATTATTTATAGAAAGTTAGAATATACTTCCTGTCACTTAGGGCCGGCCTTACTATTAGGCAGAGTGAGGCAGCTGCCTCAGGTATCAACTGGTGATGGTGTTGGCTGTTCCCCTCTGGTGGAAGACACAGCTAAACTTTGCTTGCAGTTCAGTGTTGAAATGAGATTCAATTGCTAGTCTTTGTCGGCTTCTGCATGTGAATTTGGCATGCCAGATCTTGTCATTTGCCTCAGACATCAAAATATCATGGTCTTGCTGGTATATACTTAATGCTACACACCTCCCTTTTTTTTACAGCTTTACTTTGTGCCCTGTGATGTGTTGGATTTTACAGAGTGGGGAGTGGGGAGGAGAAACCCATTATCAGTGAAGTAGCCTCCTAAGGACACTGCGTTGTGCCTCTAATTCAGAGATGGGGACCCTGTGGCCCTCTAATTGTTGTTGAACTGCAACTCTCATCAGTCCCAGCCAATGTGCACCAATGCTCAGTCTAAACCACTGAGCCTCTTGGGCTTGCTGATCAGAAGGTTGGTGGTTCGAATGCCCACGACGGAGTGAGCTCCTGTTGCTCTGTCCCAGCTCCTGCCAACCTAGCAGTTCAAAAGCATGCCAGTGCAAGTAGATAAATAGGTACTGCTGCAGCAGGAAGGTAAACAGCATTTCTATCCACTCTGGTTTCCGTCATGGAGTTCCGTTGCACCAGAAGCGGTTTAGTCATGCTGGCCACATGACCCAGAAAGCTCTCTGTGGACAAACACTGGCCCCCTTGGCCTGAAAAGCGAGATGAGCGCCGCAACCCCAGAGTCGCCTTTGACTGGACTTAACCATCCAGGGGTCCTTTACCTTTGACCTTTTTACCTAATGTTCAGGAATAATGAAAGGTGTAGTCCAGAAATATCTGGAGGGCCACATGCTCACCATTTATACCTTAGAAAAGGCATAACGGAATAATATAGTTTCATGTACAGGGTGAGTCCTTTAAAAGAGGCCCCGTGGATACAGAGTACACATGTTCTCTTTTAAAAGACTCACCCTGTACATGTAACAAAATACAAATGAGCTGATTGACAAATCCACATTTGGGGGGGGGGGATCTGCCCTACCTAAGCATTTTTATCCCAGAAGAGAGATTTCAAAATGTGTTTATCAAACATAATTGTCGATTCTATATGTTTTTGCAAAATTAGTAAGGATGCTGCAGATGTCTCTTGGAATTTAAACACATTACATCAATCTAAATATTGCAGCCAGAGAACAGTAAATATTTTCTGTTGCATTCACACTCAGTATTGCTTAATGCATATGCCTGAATAAAGAATGAATCCTCTTTTGACTTATGATCTCATATTGCATTAGCAGCTTGGATCATAAAGGCAAACCTGCCTTTGCAGGCCCTGGACTGTTGCAATACAGTTGTATATTTGAGGAAGGGCCTTAGCTCGGCAATAGAAGGTCCCAAATTGGCTCCCTAACATCTCCGGGTGGAACTGAGAATGAAATTGTGGAGAACTGCCTTCCAGAGCAGGCAAAATTGGGATAAATTGACAAAGAATTCAAGCTGACATAAAGCAGCTAACAATGTTCCTATTGATGTGTTTCCTTAATTCCAGCGGGAGTGAGCTCTGAGAATGCTTGACTCTCTCCCCAAATCAATGGGTTGTAAAAGGGGATTACTTTGACAGGCTCATTCCCAGGAATTAGAGATATTGTACAAGTTTGCAACCCTCCTCATGCATGTTATTTCATTCTCGTGAAACATTTATTTAAATCTACACACCTATGTTATAGTGCTAACTTATTGCAGTATATCCTCTTGCACTTAAATGAGATTCCCGGGTATTTGTTCTTTTATCATCATCATCATCTGGTTGGGTTTCCCCAGCCTTCAGATGTCTTCTAAAAGTCAGATAGTTGTTTATTTCTGGGACATCTGATGGGAGGGCGTTCCACAGGGCAGGCGCCACTACTTGGAAGGCCCTCTGCCTGATTCCCTGTAACTTCTCGCAGTGAGGGAGCCGCCAGAAGGCCCTCGGAACTGGACCTCAGTGTCCGGGCTGAATGATGGGGGTGGAGACACTCCTTCAGGTATACTGGGCTTTAAAGATCAGCACCAACACTTTGAATTGTGCTCAGAGCCAAAGTAGGTCTTTCAGGACTGGTGTTATATGGTCTCGGTGGCCACTCCCAGTCACCAGTCTAGCTGCTGCGTTCTGGATTAGTTGTAGTTTCCAAGTCACCTTCAAAGCTAGCCCCAAGTAAAGCGCATTGCAGTAGTCCAAGCGGGACATAACCAGAGCATGCACCACTCTGAGCAGGTAGGGTCTCAGCTGGTGTACCAAATGGAGCTGGTAGACAGCTGCCTTGGACACAGAATTGACCTGCGCCTCCATGGACAGCTGTGAGTCCAAAATGACTCCCAGGCTGCGCACCTGGTCCTTCTGGGGCACAGTTACTTCATTCAGGACCAGGGAGTCCTCTACACTCGCCCGCCCCCTGTCCCCGCAAAAACAGTACTTCTGTATTGTCAGGATTCTACCTCAATCTGTTATGCAGTACACCGGAGCGAATGTGTCTTTTGTTGTCGTTTCTTCCCCACGCTACACACTTACAGGTTGG
The DNA here is from genome assembly GCA_034641395.1 of Darevskia armeniaca. Lineage (NCBI taxonomy): Eukaryota > Metazoa > Chordata > Lepidosauria > Squamata > Lacertidae > Darevskia > Darevskia armeniaca. The sequence continues at coordinate 1,071,125 of JAWWNF010000563.1, forward strand.
TTTTCTTTTTCATCTGTCTTTACAGAGAATGCCAACAAACTAGAAGAAAGCGCCAGGGGAATCTACATTCCTTGTCCAGAACATTATAACGGCTTCTGCATGCATGGAAAATGTGAACACTCTGCTAATATGCTGGAACCATCTTGCAGGTAACACTTTCCCCAAACTGAGCGGCTAATGATAAACTGAACAGGCACACTTGCTAGCACACGCTATCTTGATACAGCGAGGAAAATAATTATTGCCAAGACCCCAACCACTCTGGATCTAAATTATGTAACGAGGCACCTAATGTATGTAGTAGAACTGCCCTAAATTATGCAGCGCCATTAAGCTGTTTAGAGATGCATTCCTGCAACGTATGTCGATGCATCCCTTAAAAGGCTCCTAAGAGCACAGGCTTGCTTGGCAGGCATTATCCTAGGGCTGCCATACGTTCGGAATTTCTAAAATTTGGTTAAAATGTCCAGGAAAACCCGGGCATATGCCAAACTGTGTTGGAAGTGTTGATTTTTTTGGTGAATTTCCATAAAAATAGCTCAACAACTTGGGCCCAAAAATAAGAGGGGGGAGCTCATCAACCTTGCCCTTCCCCCCAAAAAACTCAAAACTTTGCCCCCCCCCCCAAAAAAAGCTCAACAACCCTAATTATCCATTGATTCCTCACACTCAGCAAACAGCTACTGTCCCAAGAAACCCAGAAGTGGACAGAACTTGAGAGCTACAACAATCACTGGCGGAGGAAGGGGGATGTGGTGGGTGTGGTCCACCCCAGGTGTCATCCCTGGGGGGGGTGACATTGCCGCCCCGCCCCCCTGGGAAACTCGCCACAGGCAGCGCCCCCCTGGGCTTGCCGATCAGAAGGTTGGCGGTCCGAATCCCCGTGATGGGATTAGCTCCCATTGCTCTGTCCTAGCTCCTGCCAACCTAGCAGTTCGAAAGCACACCAGTGCAAATAGATAAATAGGTACCATTCCAGCGGGAAGGTAAACAATGCTTCCATGTGCTCTGGCACTCGTCACAGTGTCCTTTGTGCCAGAAGCGGTTTAGTCATGCTGGCCACATGACCCGGAAAGCTGTCTGCAGACGAACACTGGCTTCCTCAGCCTGAAAGCGAGATGAGCGCCACGACCCTATAGTCACCTTTGACTGGACTTAACCATCCAGGGGTCCTTTACCTTTTTTTTTTTTTTTACTCAGAGGCATCCGGCCTCTGGAACCAGAAATTGCACACAGCCATCGCTACGTGTGTTTTCATCTTGTTTTTTTATGTTTAGAATGATTGTAAGCGGTCCTGAAAATTTGAATGGTTGGCAGGGTATAATAAACAAAACAAACATTTCATTTGCTTATTAAAGAAATAAAAATACCTTTTCCCAACTAGCTTTTTAAATGGAGACCTTTATTTCAGTCTGTATCTGTATTGGACTTGAAATCATCTCTGTGTGTGTGTGATTGCTGATATTTTTATTGTTAAATCATTTTGGGACGTTTTATGGGAAGCAACGCATAAACAGAATACATACATAAATCAAATACATCAACTTCAAAATGAGAGCAGTTGTCTAGAACAAATTAAGCTTCTTCAAGGAGGCATTTTCCACAAATATCCAGAGCATAGCTGTCAACCCTCCCTTTTTTTGTGGGAAACTCCCTTATTCCAATGCCGTTTCCCGCTGCTATCCCGGATTGTTGATATCCCTTAAATTTCCCGGATTTCAAAGGAAGCAGCTCCTCTCCCTCCCTGCCGGCCAGGGAGGCTCCTCAGCTGCGTTGCTCGGCTGCCAATAAGGAGTCTGAGACCGACTGGGGGCGGAGCTTGCATGCCTTGTGCATCCAGACCCTCACGCCCAACCAGAAAGACAGCCTGCCTGCCGTCTACACGCTCGCTCTTTCGCTCACCCGTTCGCGCGCAGCCTCTGGAGCGCAGGGTGGCGAGGCTACTTGGTGCCATTGCACCGCCCTCGCAGCATCCCTTATTTTCAAATCCGAAAGTTTGAAAAAATCCCTTATTTTCAAATCTGAAAGTTGACAGCTATGATCCAGCGTGGCACACATTAGAATTTCGGTTTTGGTATATAGACAATCATCATAAAAGTACCAAACAACAGCAACACCTCCAACCCTCTTATATCCCCAAAGTAACTGAGGCATAAAGAGAGATCCTTGGTTATCTTGTAAGATATACAAAGCTAGGAGTGTCAGTGAATTCCAATGAAAAAAGAAATTGTCAGTGCTCATTTATTCATCCCACGTACAAAACAGACATCAATCCAGTATTCCAGGTCTTACTCTTTTTGGTCCACAAATAATAAGTAATCAATGTTTCCCCCCTCCCCATTTCAATTCTGATTCCTTTGCACTGAAGTGAATGGCGTGAAAGTAATTGTGTCATTAATTACGTTAAATTCACGATCCTTTGTAAGGTACGTAGATACTTGCGTAGATTACAATAAGTAGTAAGATAAGATAATATTTATTGTCATTGTACAAGTACAAGTACAACGTTGTACAAGTGCAACGAAATTGAATGTCATCCCATAAAAACAAAACAAAAAACAGCACAAAAAACCAAAAATACCCACCACATTTTCAGCCACACATGCACATACGTACACACCCATCACAACTCTCCAAGGTCATATTATCTAGTTACGGCATTTAAGATGGTTATAGCTCTTGGGTAGAAACTATTATTCAATCTATTTGTTCTTGATCTAATTGTTCTATATCTCTTGCCCGAAGGCAGTGGTGAAAAAAGACTGTATACCGGATGAGATGGATCCTGTAAAATATTGTTTACTTTTTTAAGGCAACGGGAACTGTATAGTTCTTCCAAGTAGGCAGCCAAATGAATAAAGCAGTATTTGGTGGGAATTGAATTGCAGAGGAATGGAAACGGTGCTGATTGTGACGAAGGACGGGTTGGAATGGAAATGGCTGCCTTCTTACATCTCAAGCTGCCGCGCACCATTCTTGTGCAATTGCGACACAGCATCTCTCTGGCAATGCTTGGTTTGTGGCTCATGCAACACAGCCATGACTACCGCAAGGGAAGGGGTCAATGTGTCTTTTTCCATTCTAGGTGTGACGCAGGCTACACTGGAGAACACTGTGAAAAAAAGGACTACAGCGTTTTATATGTGGTTCCTGGCCCTGTACGATTTCAGTATGTCTTAATAGCAGCAGTGATTGGAACGATCCAGATTGCTGTCATCTGTGTTGTAGTCCTCTGCATTACAAGGTTAGTAATGACGCCAAGGTGCTCTTACCAAGATAAAGTTGGAAAAAATGTATAAATCTAACTCAAATAAGCGTTGGAAATGTAATAAGAAGGTTCTTTTTGTCAAATGTCGTGGTCTTGTAGTAAGTTTAAAGCTTACTGGGAAATGATATATAATGAAATGAAAAGGGTGTTTAAAATAACCTTTGTAAAAAAAACCAAAAACCAGAAGCTTTTATTTTGGGAATTATAGGGCCAGAACTACCTAAACTGTATAAAAACTTATTCATGTATGCAACTAAAGCGGCAAGAATGTTACTTGCCCCAAAATGGAAAAAAACAGAAGTCCCAGTTAAGGAAGAATGGATACAAAAACTTATGGAATATGCAGAAATGGCAAAACATACCAGAAGAATAAAAAAATTTAAATAAAAGAATGGAAATGTTTTATTGAACATTTACAGATAAATTATAAACAGATGAAAACATAGGCAGGATTATTGTAATAACCTGCAGTTTTATAAGAGTATATATTTAAAGAAGATGAATAAATGAGCAAATTAAGTTAATTTAAATATGCAAAAGATATTAAAAACAAATTTAAGGAACCGCAGAAAGAGGGAGGTGGAAGTTCAAGTTTTGAAATGTCAAAATGAATGTAAAATTAGTGAAATGTATAAAATTAGTGAAATGTATAATTTTGAAAAGTATAACTAACTAACTAAATAAATAAATAAATTTGGGGGAAAAGGTGTTCTTACCAAGATTAGGGCTTGTTCGTTTAAAAAATGGGGCCTGGCAGTGCATGTAGATATGCTAAGGTTGTCATACGTCTGGAATATCCTGGACACAGCCGGTATTCAGCCCTTGTAAACAGTGTATAGGAAAAGCTGGACATATTTGGCCAAAAAAAACCCCCAACAACTGTTGTTTCCGGATTTTCACTTTTTGAAATATGGAAACCCTAGGATATCCAGACCTGCTTTCCCTCCTCTTATCCAATCAGCAGTCTAAACATGAGCCACCTGAGGTCAGTGTAAGTGATCATTACAGCTGGGATAAGTCTTGCCTGCTTCAATAATTGTTTGAGTTTTGTTTTGCTCCTGCAGTTCCTTTGCCAAGAGATGATAGCAATGTCTTCCTTTTGATCAGTGATCATCAAACTGTCCTGTGCAATGCTTGGAAGCTTATCAGGGCATCTAAATGAAAAGATCCATACCCTCCAACATTTCTCCTATGAAAATAAGGATGTCCTATTCCATAATACTACTACTACTACTACTGCTGTTGTTGTTGTTGTTGTTGTTGTTGTTGTTTAGTCGTTTAGTCATGTCCGACTCTTCGGGACCCCATCGACCAGAGCACGCCAGGCACTCCTGTCTTCCACTGCCTCCTGCAGTTTGGTCAAAGAACTCATGTTAGTAGCTTCAAGAACACTGTCCAACCATCTCGTCCTCTGTCGTCCCCTTCTCCTTGTGCCCTCCATCTTTCCCAACATCAGGGTCTTTTCCAGGGAGTCTCCTCTTCTCATGAGGTGGCCAAAGTATTGGAGCCTCAGCTTCAGGATCTGTCCTTCCAGTGAGCACTCCGGGCTGATTTTCGTAAGAATGGATAGGTTTGATCTTCTTGCAGTCCGTGGGGCTCTCAAGAGTCTCCTCCAGCACCATAATTCAAAAGCATCAATTCTTCGGCGATCAGCCTTCTTTATGGTCCAGCTCTCACTTCCTTACATCACTACTGGGAAAACCATAGCTTTAACTATACGAACCTTTGTCGGCAAGGTGATGTCTCTGCTTTTTAAGATGCTGTCTAGGTTTGTCATTGCTTTTCTCCCAAGAAGCAGGCATCTTTTAATTTTGTGGCTGCTGTCACCATCTGCAGTGATCATGGAACCCAAGAAAGTGAAATCTCTCACTGCCTCCGTTTCTTCCCCTTCTATTTGCCAGGAGGTGATGGGACCAGTGGCCATGATCTTAGTTTTTTTTATGTTGAGCGTCAGACCATATTTTGAGCGCTCCTCTACTACTACTACTACTAATAATAATAATAATAATAATAATTTTATTTATACCCCACCCTTCTGACTGGGTTTCCCCAACCACTCTGGGTGGCCTCCGACATACTGTATATACAAGCATAGAAAACATTAAACATTTTTTTTAAACTTCCCTGTACAGGGCTGCCTTCATATGGCTCAGGGGTCGAATATCTCCATACCCTCCAACATTTCACTGGTGAAAATCAGCTTCCAACACACAGAAAAAACATTAAAAAAATTAAACATAAAGAAACTTCCCTATACAGGGCTGCCTTCAGATATCTTCTGATGTGTTCTGAAGGTTGTATAGTCACTTATCTCCTTGGCACTAGGGTCACATAACTCCATACCCTCCAACATTTCCTAAGGAAAAGTGGGACTTTCTGGGATCAAATAATAATAATAATAATAATAATAATAATAATAATAATTTATTTGTACCCCACCCATCTGGCTGAGTTTCCCCAGCCACTCTGGGCAGCTCCCAATTGAGTGTTAAAAACAATACAGCATTAAATATTAAAAACTTCCCTAAACAGGGCTGCCTTCAGATGTTTTTTAAAAATAAGATAGCTGCTTATTTCCTTGACCTCTGATGGAAGGGCAATCCACAGGGCAGGTGCCACTACCGAGAAGGCCCTCTGCCTGGTTCCCTGTAACTTGGCTTCTCGTAGTGAGGGAACCGCCAGAAGGCCCTCGGCGCTGGACCTCAGTGTCCGGGCTGAATGATGGCGGTGGAGACGCTCCTTTAGGTATACTGGACCGAGGTCGTTTAGGGCATTAAAGGTCAGCACCAACACTTTGAATTGTGCTCAGAAACGTACTGGGAGCCAATGTAGATCTCTTATGTGGTCAGAAACCAGGACAGCTTTTGTAAATCCGAGACTGTCCCTGGAAAATAGAGACACCCAGATGGTCTGAAGACCTGTAATGGCAGGTAAGCTTCCCTGAAAGGCAACTTGTCTAACACCACCCATCTTTCTCAGCAATGTGTCATCATGATAGTGTTAGGCATGCATTAGGGTCATCTCTTGGTCCCTGTGGGCCAATGGTGAAGCCCACGAGCCAGACAAGCACTCCATAACTGCCCCCTCGAAGATGCATCAGCATCTTTTACAACACATGGGGTTTGTGTGGCACACAGACAGGTATGGAAAGCGGTTTCCCCAATGGTAGAAATTCAAAAAAAACAAGCTGTTTGTTTAATAGCTCGGGGATTATCAGTGTTTGCATTCTCAGGAGTTACTCTTTACTTCTTCTGGAAGAGACGGGTGATTATAATGCATAGAGCTCCTAGCAAATGCTGGTATGGATTTGAATGCCAAGTGTGCTTGACTTTGGAATTTAAAAGGAGATGTGCTGTTTGCACAGTCAGTCTTATAAGTAAGGACTCAGGTCCAGCCTCCAACTTAAAAAGATCTCAAGCAACTGAGACCTTGGAGATAGAGCAATGGGCAGTCTCTGTAAGGCAGTTGTGAGTTTCAGCCATTCATAAATACCAATGTCCATTCTTTACCATGCAATGGGTAAGTTTCAGAGTTTTCTCCAGCTTCACAACTTGCCTGGGCTTTTTCCTCAGACGTGAGAAGGTGAAACTGCTTCAGGTGTCCTGCAGCTGCTTCAATAAATCAGGCGCCTTAAAAATAAATCCCTTTCCCAAAAAGATGAGAATTTTAAAAAGAAGCAGGCATCACACTCCTATAGAAAGTTAAAAAAGCACCAATATATCTAAGCATCCTCCTCTCACTACACTCAGAGGACAAGTGTGACATTCAGGCCGGAAGAAGGTAGAAAATAATTCATATATCCTTTCCCAGCCTAAAGGCATAATAGAAAAATGTCTGCAGAAGCTTGGAGATGCTTGCCGACCTAGTTGAGTTCATCAACTCTACCCTCAAGAGTAGATCTTCTCCTGCAAGAAGGCAATGTATTATATTAAAGTGGGTTTCAGGGAACATGGAGATAATTCAAACGGCCAAAAATACAGTGTACATAAAAAGGACGGAGATGGGAAAGTAACTGCTCAACAGAAAAATGGCACTACATCATGTTGTTCAAGCAATCTTCTGAGTGGCTCCAGGTTTGTTAACTTCGGGCCATAAAGCAAGTTAACGGTTTGTGTTCAGAGAAAATGGTGTGGTTTTACATGGACCCTGCCTTTCCAGTGGATTTCATTTAGACTGTGTGGTAGATAAAAGGATACCCAAAAGCTGGTGCCCTTAAACTTTTTCATCTGCATAAGCTCTTCATTTCCTTTTTCTTTAACCTTTGCAAAACTTGGTGAGAGTTACATCCAGTAACAGATATATTGTGGTGCTCCAGTCATTCATTTGTTAAACACACACACACACACACAACCACACAGAGAGAGGGGGGAGAGGGAGAGAGAGAGAGAGAGAGAGAGAGAGAGAGAGAGAGAGAGAGAGAGAGAGAGAGAGAGATGGTTTGAAGGCACATGATGCTACCACCTTACTGAAGCTAAGCAGGTCTGGACCTGGTCACCTCAGGTTCCATGATGGAAGAAAGGCAGAATACAAATGCAAGAAAACAGAAATGAATTTGCGTGTTCAGACCCAGAGACCTCCCCCCTAAATAAAAACACATTTGACTCAAATTTTAGTTTTGGTTTTTGGCAGAATTTAGGCCCCAACTTTATTGATTACAGAAAGTGAGTGGTTGCATAGGCTCTGGTTCGACTAGCTCCCTGCACCCTTGCAGCTAGCGCTGACCCAGAGCTCTATCATAGGTCAGCCAAGGGTGAACACCTGAGGTAGGTAGAAAGCCCGGGAACAGACTATGTCCACTCCCCAGATGCTCCCCTGGACTCAGGCACGGGCACAACCCCCTCTTGGGGGTTGACCAAACCAAGCTGAGTCCCTGGATTCCTTTAAGGGAATACCCTTCACATAGAGACCGTTCTCCCATCCCTATCACCTGAACCAGTGCCTATCCGCAACCTTACAAGTTGTGACGATTTGCTACGTGGCAGGCGAAACCCAAATGGCAACAGCCAATCAGCCAAGTGGGGAAATTCCTGCCGTGCCCCTGCCCCAACGACAGACGACACACGATGGCATAGCAAGGTCAATCGCAAAATGCCCTAAATATAGGGAAAGGTGGGCGGGTGTTCCGATGCACGAGCCGAAAGAGGAAGCTCTGGGTCACGTCCATGGGTATATATAGGTCCCTCGGCCAATTTAGACTGCACCCCATTGGCCAGATTACACCCAGCAATGTGGCACCTACCAATCGGGTGTTGTGGCTGACCAATATACCTACCCACAACCAGGAGGTCAGTTTCCAGGACTCACCGCAACACGTGCCCTCTTTTAGGGAAGACACGCTAAAATTGCTGACTTAAAATATTCATACCTCCCAACATGTCTCCAATGAAAATAGGTAAAGGTAAAGGGACCCCTGACCATTAGGTCCAGTCGTGTCCGACTCTGGGGTTGTGGCGCTCATCTCGCTTTATTGGCCGAGGGAGCCGGCGTACAGCTTCCGGGTCATGTGGCCAGCATGACTAAGCCACTTCTGGTGAACCAGAGCAGCGCACGGAAACGCTGTTTACCTTCCTGCCAGAGCGGTACCTATTTATCTACTTGCACTTTGACGTGCTTTCGAACTGCTAGGTGGGCAGGAGCAGGGACCAAGCAACGGGAGCTCACCCCATCGCAGGGATTCAAACCGCCAACCTTCTGATCAGCAAGCCCTAGGTTCTGTGGTTTAACCCATAGCGCCACCTGGGTCCAATGAAAATAGGGATGTCCTATTCAACAACAACAACAACAACATATTATGTATATCCCGCCCATCTGACTGGCTTTCCCCTGCCACTCTGGGCAGCTTAAAAAGGTAAAGGTACCCCTGACCGTTAGGTCCAGTTGCGGACGACTCTGGGGTTGCGCGTTCATCTCGCTCTATTGGCTGAGGGAGCCGGCGTTTGTCTGCAGACAGCTTCCGGGTCACGTGGCCAGCATGACTAAGCCGCCTCTGGTGAACCAGAGCAGCAAACGGAAATGCCGTTTACCTTCCCGCCGGAGCGGTACCTATTTATCTACTTGCACTTTGACGTGCTATCGAACTGCTAGGTTGGTAGGAGCTGGGACCGAGCAACGGGAGCTCACCCCGGAGTCATCCGCGACTGGACCTAATGGTCAGGGGTACCTTTACCTTTACTAAAGTCAGCTTTAGTAATGATGCTGCCTCCAGTTTATGTTATATGTTGCACTATAACAGTACGGTTATATTTCTTACCTTAAAAGTAAAGGTAAAGGGACCCCTGACCGTTAGGTCCAGTCGCGGATGACTCTGGGGTTGCGGCACTCATCTCGCTTTACTGGCCGAGGGAGCCGGCATACAGCTTCCAGGTCATGTGGCCAGCATGACAAAGCCGCTTCTGGCGAACCAGAGCAGCACACATAAACGCCGTTTACCTTACTCTATACAAATTAGCCCCTTGTTTTCATTCTGGAAATGGATAGAGCTCTCTGGACCAGATTTCTGCCACCTCTCTGCTCCAGCCTTTAAAGTGTAACAGAAATGTCAAGGACACAGTCATTCCCAGTGACCCAAGTCACAGGATTGCACTCTAAGCCCCATTGAACAAAGTGAGATTTATTTCTTTGTAAACATGCAGAGATGCAACTTGTAAGTGCCCAGGACTTTCTAGAAGAAATAGTAGTCATTAAGTGAAATTGTATTTTTCTACGATATGGAATGTGAAACAGCCCATGCTGTTTAGGCAGTAGCGCCATAAATATTCATATTTTGGAACTGATCACATTGCAGAGCCCAAGTAATTGGAGGGTATAAAAAGGGAACACAGTATTGCCCATAAGAGGCTCCATAGATGATCTTGGTGCTATGCAATATCCGGCCTCTTCTGGATCCTAGTGCCTGTGATAAACTGTTCATCCCTGAATCCAGTAGGAAGTCCACAATAAAAAATAAGGAAGGATTTATAATGTAAATATCATATAATGTGAACATAATGCACTTTGATAATGTTTTGTCTCAGAAAGCAAATAATTTCCCCGCTGCACCAAGGTGTTTAATGGTTAACAAAAGTTGCTTCTGCTGTTTCACTGTTTTAATTATTGCTATAGTTTTTACTGGTTTGGCTGTTTTTTTCCCTTTACTGCTATTTTATAACACTTATTGATTGCTGTTTTATTGTTTGACTTATTATTGCTACAGCTTCTGTTTATTATTATTACTTCAGGGAGATTTTGGGGGGGGGTTAGTATTGCTTGCTTGTTTTGCCTTTTTGGTTATGTTTTCATACTTTTTGATCTTATTTTACTCATTTTATTACTACAAGAAACTGTGTCGTCTTTTAAATGGGAAAGCAGCATACAAATATTGAACCTACGGGAAGAAAACTAAAATTAGTAAAACAAAAAGGGGACTGTGGCTCAGCAGCATACCATCTGCCCGGCATGCAGGAGGAACTCCTAGGTTCAATCCTGACATTTTCAGGAGGGCTAGAAATGTCCTTTGCCTAAGATTCTAGAGAGCTGTTGCCAGTTAGTGTACAACAAAGTTCGCCAACCTGGTGCCCAAAGGCACCTCTCACACAGCTACAATTGCGTGTCAAGGTCCCCAAACCACCCCTCAAATAACTCACACATCAGACAGAATTTTGTTTTGGTTTTTTGGCATGATTTTGGCCACAACTTTATTAAAATACAAATAATGTGAGTGGTTGCTTAGGCATTGGTTAAGACTATCTGTCCCACTGAGGACAGAACTGACGACCGTCAGTAAGGGGAAAACACTCTGGAGAGATAAAGGGAGCTGGATGATCTGACCCTCCCCTCTCCCCTCAGGCTCCCAGGGCTCTTGCAAGGCCCTGGCCCCCAACCGGGAGTTTGGACAAAAGCATATCGAGCCCCTGGATTCCTTTAACGGAATTCCCCGTACACCAGCATCAATTGGAGGGGCAGACACAGTCAATCATAACCCCTCCTCCAACCAACATAATAACCAATGCCTAACCGCCAACCTTACAAGTTGTGACTAATTGCTACGCAGTAGGCAAAAAACCAGATGGCACCAGCCAATCAGCCACATGGAAAAAATTCCTACCAGGCCCCTGCCCCAACAGCAGACGACCCCATGACAGGCATAGCAAGGTCAACGCAGAGGCCTAAAATATAGGGAGGGAGGGAGGGTGATCCGAAGCACGCAGCTAAGAGGGAGATCACGTTGCATACCCACCAATATATATACACTGGGCTGTCCATCAACAATTTGCAACATACAAATCTCCCCAACAATTTGCAACATACAAATCTCTCCAATCACAGCAGTGGAGGGCACCAGAGGGGTGACTTGCTGGCCCCCACCGCATGAAGGAGAACACGTTTTGCCGGAGTGTTTCACAATCAGGCACTCTACTCAGGAAACTCTGGGAATTGGGGCCTCCTCAAAACTCTCAGCATCCTTAACAAACTGCAGATCCCAGGATTATTTGGGAGAAGCGATGACTGTTTGAAGTGGTATCATAGTGCTTTAAATGGGGCCTCAGTATAAGGCAATTTCCTATGTTCTTAACTTTCTTGGTTTGGTGTGGTTTGGGGAGGGGAGGGAATTAAGCAACCTTAAGAACCACCCTGGTTGACAGGCAGGCATTCCAGATACTTAATTAAAAAGAAAAAGGCTACATCTAGATGCATGCCCCTCAACTGTCCTGCTTTAAGTGGAACATACCGGAATTACAGAAGCCCTCCTGGTTCCAAAAGACGGCCATTTTGGAGGGGGGGCAGTGCTGTCACACGAGTCCCCTCTGTGGCATGTTGGAGGGTATGTGGATATATACGTTAACCAGGGTAAATTTAGGAAGCTGTAGTTGTTTTTCTGCAAGTTTATGAGTCCTAGCTGCATGCTGTTATTCACTAGCAGTGCTTCTTTACTTTTTAAAAAAATGTTCAGGAGTACTCTCATTTTCACTCAAGAAAATCACCATTTTATAGTTCTAATCGGGAAAAATAAATACAGTAAATGGACAAAAGTACAAAGATTCACAAAATATTTAGAGGTATGCGTACCCCTGCATCCCCCCCAGAAAAAAAAGCACTGTTCACTAGTCATACACAGATCCAACGGTGCCATTGCATGAATGGAAAGCGCTTCCTGTTGCACAAGGAAGTGTTCCTGGTTTGTTTGGTTTTTTTTAATGTAAATACGTTTACTCCAAACGTACATTGTCTTGTTATGCTTGTATCTCCGTAGGGGAATAATCCAGGTTTCGAACCAGCACAGAGCAGACAAAGAGAATCCATTTGCAGAGTTGACAGTCATTTATATCTGAGTTGCAATAGTTAGCCAAGGAAGGAAAAAGCAATGATTGTTTCTTTTATTAGTGCTTTCCTAGCTGGGAGGATGTTTGGGAGAATTATTAAAATTTCCCTGATGAATGTGTGTACATTTTTAGATAAATAAACTTTATTTGCAAAGCCAACAGCCATAGCAATAAAAGACGCACAATATACAAATAAAAACAACAATGGATAAAAGGAGCGATCAAATGACTATGATTGTCATTCAAATTTGCTGTTGTTCAGTCGTTCAGCCGTGTCCGACTCTTCGTGACCCCATGGACCAGAGCACGCCAGGCACGCCTATCCTTCACTGCCTCTCGCAGTTTGGCCAAACTCATGTTAGTAGCTTCGAGAACACTGTCCAACCATCTCATCCTCTGTCGTCCCCTTCTCCTTGTGCCCTCAATCTTTCCCAACATCAGGGTCTTTTCTAGGGAGTCTTCTCTTCTCTTGAGGTTCTCTTCATTCAAATAGTGGTCCTTGATCTCATTGCACCCTCGATAAACCTGGCAACCTTTGTTGTTATCAGATCATCTTGATCTGACAAAAGAAAGAACAACGTGGCAGCAGAAGGGCGGCCTGGGATAGTAAGTAAGAGTGGTGTAATAAACTCAGACCTCATATCTCTATAGAGGGAGCAAGACAGGAGGACATGAGCCACTGTTTCCAGGTTGCCATCTCCACAGGGGCAGAGTCGTTTTTCGATTGGAATCGTCTGGTATCTGCCCTCAAGTACGGCAGAGGGCAACACGTCCAATCTAGCTAGAGTGAAGGCACGTCTGAATTTTGGGATAGTTAATTTGTGCAAGTAAGGTGCCAAGGATGGGACCCAGGTGGCGCTGTGGGTTAAACCACAGAGCTTAGGGCTTGCTGATCAGAAGGTCGGCGGTTCGAATCCCTGCGACGGGGTGAGCTCCCGTTGCTCGGTCCCAGCTCCTGCCAACCTAGCAGTTCGAAAGCACGTCAAAGTGCAAGTAGATAAATAGGAACCGCTCCAGCGGGAAGGTAAACGGCGTTTCCGTGTGCTGCTCTGGTTCGCCAGAAGCGGCTTAGTCATGCTGGCCACATGACCCGGAAGCTGTACGCCGGCTCTCGGCCAATAAAGTGAGATGAGCGCTGCAACCCCAGAGTCGGACACGACTGGACCTAATGGTCAGGGGTCCCTTTACCTTTACCCTTAAGGTGCCAAGGAGTGTGTGTACATTCCTTTTCCAAAGGTCTCATAGCTGCATTGCTTGTGGTGGGTATTTAAACCAGTGCATTAATATAACCCTCGTTGCAGGCAGGCAGTGTCCTACGGGAAATGATTTTGGCTATTTCAGACTCCTGTTTGAAGAACAGGCTCTGAAAGAGTGCAGGAGGCCTTTGGCTCTTTTTTTTTTACAAAGCTCTGGAGCTGTGCAGCCAAGGAATGATGAGTTGTACTGACAGCCGTTGTTGGCAGCTGCCCTTCCGTGGCCTGCAATCCTTACGTTACCTCCACTGTCGTTTAGCAAAGCAAATTTCATGCTCTCTTTTTCTCCTCTTCCCCCCTTGCTTGCAGGAAATGTCCCAGGAGCAACAGAATTCACAGGCAGAAGCAAAACACAGGGCACTACAGTTCAGACAACACAACAAGAGCATCAACCAGGTTAATTTAAACGAGAGCATGTTCCCACAATGGCAAAAAGTAAACTGCAGAGAGGTTGGACTTTCAAAAAAAATAATAATACAGTATTATAGACAAAAAGATCTACACATGTTGCCTTGCATTTGTGGTAATCTACACCAATGAAAAAAAAACATGTACTACAGCTATATTTGATTATGTATGGATATATTTGAAATAGTATACATTGTCTTGATGTTTTTTCTGTAATGTAAATAAACTATTTATATCACACAATATAGTTTTTTTTTTCTTTTTCAGGTATTTGTTATATATAATAAATACTCAGTAATGAGGGGGGGGGAACCACTTTCTTAAATGTGCTGTGCCGTACAAGCGTGTTATCTTTGGACATGACGAATTTGCAAGCTGTGCGAGTCACAATATTTAAATCGCAGCCATATGAGCATCTCTTGCTGTAGGCACAGTAACAGCCTTTCTGAACAGTGTTAGGCTTCTCAAACTGTAATGAAAGCGTCCTCTGCTTCAGAGTATCTGACAAAGTGTGTAATACACACAAAAGCTCATACAGTGGTCCCTCAACTTACGAAGTATTCGACATCCGTATTTTTCGACTTACGAATGAAAAAAAGTGGCCGCACACCTACGAATTTTTCAACATCCGAATGGAAATCGTTGCTGGTTTAGATGCGGTTTCCTCGACTTACGAATTTTAGATGCGGGTTTTTCGACTTACGAATTTTTTCGAATATTTTTCTCCCAATGCATTCCTATGGGAAATCGACTTATGTTTTTTTCGACCTACGAATGTCCATTCGGAACAGATTAAATTCGTAAGTCAAGGGACCAATGTACCTTGAAAGCTTATATTTAGTTGATCTTAAAGGTGCCACTAGAATTATTTAAAAAGATTTTTTTCATCTTTCATCTTGTTATTTATTATGTAATGAAAGCGGTAGGTTTGGGCAGCCTAAACAAGCGGCCCATGGGGATCGTTTAACCGGCCCATGGACCCCCGCCGCCCTTTCGGTCGGCTCCCGTGCACCATGGTAAACCGGTGTGGAGCAGAGCAGGGACCGCCTTCCGTGACACTGGTCGGCTTCCCATTGGCTGCAGGAAGCTCCTGCAGCCAATGGGAAGCTGTGCACACCTCCGTGCCAGAAGGAGCACCGGAAATAGCATCTGCGCATGCATGCATGCACGTACACACACTCCGGCCCACCGTGGCATCTGCGGGACTGTGAACCGGCCCAAGCCACAAAAACTTTGCCAACCACTGGCCTAAACTGTACAGGACTATAGCCAATGTGAGGAAACTCAGCTCCTACTTTATCTGTCAGTGGTGGCTAATCCCTTTGTCTGTCCCCAGCCAACCACCACTTGCCTGCCTTCCTACTTCCAACTAGCCTTAGAGGGTGCTCCTGGGTGTCAGCGTTCTCCTCCTGCATAGTCTCACTGTTGTCATGGTACAACTCTGTAGGGAGGTGTCAGGGACTGGACATCAGAGGAGGAATGGTGGAGACCTCCTCCCCCTTCTCCTGAACCTTCCCAAGAAGAGGAGGACAGTATAGATTTACAGCGGTGGTTTGCAGAGGGCCACGGCTCAGAGTTAGAAAAGGGGCAAAGCTGGGAAATAATGGGGAAAGCAGAGCAGGAACAGCTGGCTGACACATTATCACTAGAGAGCATTCCAGACCCCTCTTCTCCCAGAACACGGCGAGCAATTAAAGTAGGAGAGCAGAGAGCCCAGAGGCAATTGGCCCTCGGCAGCCACCGTATGAGGGGTTGAACTGTTGACGACTGAGAAGGGAAGGGCGAAGGAGATTACTTGGAGCAATGCCACTACCAGAGAGGCTGCATTTCTACGCCTCTCTCTCTATCAATATTGAATAAAGACATTGGTAAGAGCTTCTTGTCTTTCCATTACTGGCAGCTTGCCATGAGGGAAGGGGATCAGATTCCCTGAAGCTTGACAGGAGGAGGATGGAAGCATTAGTGGAATTAGTTGGTTCCGCCTACCATTGTCTCTGGCTCCACCTACTGTGCACATCACTGCCTTCCATCCCACCAATCTCAAGGGGCACCAGCCACCGCTGATCCTGATCCAGTAGGATTTTCTGCTCTTTTCCTTGCCTGGAACCACCAGTTGAGTTACTTTGCTGGTTTCTGCAATTTGTCAAAAGAAATGCTTCATTGGCGGTGTTAATTATAACTTATAATTATAATTATAACCTTGCTGATCTTGTGGGTTTTATTAATTAAGCAAGGAAGGGACAGATAAAGAGGCAAGCGTTGAGCCTTTTTAGAATTTATCAGGATATCAAACAAAGGGAGACGACAATTGATACTTCAAATGCCTTTCAGACTTTCTAAGAGCAGACAATATGTGGAAGGAGACCCTCAAGGAAATGCTTGGTGCTGCCTGAAGAAATCTCCATCTCTTGACAAATGGGTGACTTAGGGCTTATTCACACTTCCTCTTCTGCCTGGGAAAACTGCTTTATCGCAAAATGGCAATTGGGATTTCCCACAGATTGCCATTTGTTCTGATCTGTCGCTAAAGAGTGGGTTTTCCCTTGGAAAAGAGCGAGGCAAGCTGGGAAACACTCAGACCCATGCCTAGAAAGTGGGCATCAAGCAGAAAATGGCTCAGACTGCAGCTTTGTAGACATGGCACAAGCGGAAATTAGCCCTTAAACTAGTTTCCTGTTTTGTTTAGTCGTTTAGTTGTGTCTGACTCTTCGTGACCCCATGGACCAGAGCACGCCAGGCACTCCTGTCTTCCACTGCCTCCCGCAGTTTGGTCAGACTCATGATGGTAGCTTCGAGAACACTGTCCAACCATCTCATTCTCGGTCATCCCCTTCTCCTTGTGCCCTCCATCTTTCCCAACATCAGGGTCTTTTCCAGGGAGTCTTCTCTTCTCATGAGGTGGCCAAAGTATTGGAGCCTCAGCTTCAGGATCTATCCTTCCAGTGAGCAATCTGTGCTGATTTCCTTCAGAATGGATAGGTTTGATCTTCTTGCAGTCCATGGGACTCTCAAGAGTCTCCTCCAGCACCATAATTCAAAAGCATCAATTCTTCGGCAATCAACCATTATGTCTTATGGAGTGCCTAACACAGTAATGGTGTGATTAGCAATCATGGACTTTTAACAATCGAAGAGGGGACAACTGTCACCAGCCCTACATGATGTAAGGAGGGAGGCTTAACACTTCTATCCCTTGCTGCAATCTCAGTTGTTGCTGTTGTTGTTGTTTTTTATTTTTATTTTTATTTAAAAAAAAGAATCACTTGTATGACATGGGGGAATGAGTGTATTTGTTTAAAACAGGGAGCAGCCATTGGGTCCAGAGGATGCTTGCAACTTGCTCTTTTGCTAATTTACTTGGAAGTAAACCCCACTGTGTGAGAACAGAATTGCATCCTGGCCCCAGGCAAGTTTACCTGGAACAAAAGGACTCGGGTGGTGATGTGGTCTAAACCACTGAGCCACTTGGGCTTGCCGATCAGAAGGTCAGCAGTTCAAACCCCTGTGACGGGGTGAGCTCCCGTTGCTCTGTCCCAGCTCCTGCCAACCTAGCCACTCGAAATACACCAGTGCAAGTAGATAAATAAGTACCGCTGTGGCGGGAACGTAAACGGCGTTTCTATGCACTCTGGTTTCCGTCAGTGTTCTGTTGCGCCAGAAGCGGTTTAGTCATGCTGGCCACATGACCCAGAAAGCTGTCTGTGGACAAACACCGGCTCCCTTGGCCTAAAAGTGAGATGAGCACCACAACCTTTGACTGGACTTAACTGTCCAGGGGTCCTTTACCTTTTTTTATCTTACCTGGAACAAAGCTCCACTGATTTCAGTGGCATTTCCTTCCAAGTACATGAGCTTAGAATATCAGTGCTCATGCGCTCTCTCTCTCTCTCTCTCTCTCTCTCTCTCTCTCTCTCTCCACCAGTGAATCGATCAGTTTAAGCCACTCCATAAAAACCACCCTGTCCATCTTCATGTCCGTACCCAACACCCGCATTTAAAATTTAAATTTAAAAAGACTACCAGGATGATGGGACTTGCTTTGATGTGTTATAATCACAAGCGCTGCTTTTAACAGTATGTTAATTCTCACTTTAAGACAAAAAAAACCCTTGCATCTATGACAAAAAAGTGCATTTACAATGCGGGGGGAGGGGGGAGATAGCAAGGCAGTTAACGGCATGTCTGATGTAGGATGAGAGGAGACACAGCCTTTAATCATTTTGTTTTCAAAGAAGCTTTAGAGATCTTTTGAAGATGAATTTTTCCTGAGCTTTATCCGAACAAAATAAGAGACTGAGAGATTTCCCGTTCACTTTTCATCCAGGGCCCTGATCTCTGGGTTAAACTAGGCATGCAATTACAGGTAGACTTGAATGCACAGATTCCCTTTGCTTGACTGAGGGTAGTCTGCAGAGGCAGGATATAGATACACAACAGCATGGCAAACCCACATTGTGACATTCGGCACGTCTGTGGCATACATTTGAAGCCCATTTAATGAAACCTGTCCACTCCAGTTTACTTCTCACAGAACTACACCTCCCAGCAGCCTTAGCAAAGTGTGGTTCCCAGGATTCTTTGGCAAACACATGTGCTTTAAATGTGTGTTAAATGCGCTCTGTGGATGTGACGGAAAAGTCTGGCCTTCCAAACGCTATGCAGTAGCCAAATTTTTGTATACAGTACACTGACCCAAAAATGTGTACAAATATTATATTAGGGGAAAATGCTTGCAAAAAAATGACTATATAAAGAGAAATGCAGACATAAAGAGATTATTTTGGTCCTGTTTCAAAATATGGCAGTGGAGGGAACCTTTGACCCTCCAAACGTTGCTGAACTACACAACTCCCAACATCCCTGGCCATGGGAGATGTGGTTCAGCAACACATAGAAGGCCAAAGATTCCCCACCCATGAGGTAAGACAATATGGTCACAACTCTGCAATTAGATGGCCCTTGAATGGTGGCTTCTTCAAGCTCAGCTTTCAACTCTAGGATTGTGGGATTGTTATTGTCTCGGCAGCGTGTGTTTAGTTGAGTTTGGAATCATTCATTCAGAGCTGCGACATAGCCAGAGAGCTCTTGGAAAGAACAGTCACTTCAAAGTTTAAAGTGTGTCGGCACAGAGAGATACAGTGGCGTAGCGTGGGTTGACAGCTCCCGGGACTGCACAGAAGGTGGGGTGCGAGGGAGATAAAAGGACGAAGTACGCATGCGCAGGGCCGTCTTTAGCATATGCAGCACTGGGATGCAAAAATCTGCCAGCACCCCCAAGTTGGGGGGGAGCAGGTCAAAGTTGTTGAGCTTTTTTGGGGGGGCAGCTCAAAGTTGTTGAGCTTTTAAGGAGGGGAACAGCGAAAACCGCCAACATGAAAAAAAGCAGCAGCGATAACTCCCTCTTTCCATTTTTGCAATCATGCGAAAGTGAAAGACACCACTAGGGGGTGCCGCCGGATGCATTGATTCTGCAGCTCTTTTTCAAAAGAGAATGGAAATGACCCATTGACCGCAATCACTCAGGGGTTGCGGTTAAGCGCTTAGGCGGCTTAAGCGGCGGGCGCCCCCCAGAATTCGGCGCCCGGGTGCACTGCACTCCTTGCACCCCCAGGTAAAAACGGCCCTGCGCATGTGCATTCAACTGCCTAACAGCGTCCGCATCACCCAGGAAAGCACCACTGCAGAGATAAGAAAGGAAGAGTCGTTCCGTTGCCTAGAGAGGTCACTTCGTTGTTCACATGGAGAAGCCATTTTCAACCAAGCCCAGCGACAGAAGCACGCAACTGTATTGAGGCAGCACTGGGTGTTGAAATTTTGCGTCCCCGAACAATTTTGCACCTGGGGCAACCACCCCTGTGCCCCCCCCCACGCTATGCCACTGGAGATACAAACACACACACCTATTTGCCCATGTGACTTTTTGCAGTATTTTTGAAAGGGAACCACTAATGGAAATGTGAGACAGTCTTGTACAGCACCAGCCAAGAGAACATGCTAAAAAGCCTTCTCCCGTGTGGTTTCGTGGTGCTAAGGAGATGGCATGAAGCAGGGCATATAAATAAAAAGTAAGCCCTGTGGAACCCACTTTCAGAAGCCTGTGCTTGGATGATCAGAATCTGGATGAAGCCTCGGAGCTGACCTTTGCTTGCTATTATTTCTCTCCCAGTGCAGCTTATGGGTGACCTTTCCTGGTGATAGGTGAAGTCATTAAGTGCTTATGCAAATGAGAGAAGCAGTAGAAGAAGAAGGCAGAGGGGCGAAGATGGCATTTCCTACAGCCAATTTATTATTATTATTAAATCAAATCAAACCCAACAAATGCAGAAGTCACTGGATTCCTCTATGACTGATTTACGCCGGTCAGGCATCTTTAACTTTTTATCACCCGGGCACAAAACAGGGTTGGGGGGGGAGTGTAAAATGATCACAAATGAAAGGGGTTTAAAAATGACTTGCCAGCACATCTGATCAGTCATTTAAAAAAGGTAATGGTTCTGTATCAATCTCTGGCTTGAAAAGGCAAATGAACACTGGGGGAGAACCCTGGCCCCTAGTGGGGAGGGTTTTGGGTGGGCTGGATTTCACGGCAATTGGTTGGAAGAGCTCTGCGGAGATTAAGAGTGCCAGACATAAAATGTGACCTGAATTAGAGGCTAACAGATAGTGCTTTCTGCATGTTTTACATTTTTAAGTAATAATAAAAAGAGACCTTTGTGTATATTAGCCTCTAAAAATGATTAAGTGTTCACAGGGCACCGACTCTGGCAGCCACAAAATATGCAAGATGGAGGCTCTACAAGCCTGCAGTAAGGAATCAAATGTGTGGGGTTTTTTATATATATATTTTTATGTGTTTGCAAGCTTTATTTGCACCATTACCTACTTGCTTCTTCAACCCAGATGAAATGAGTTGTTAGGCCAGAAGGAATTCCGTTGACTTAATTGCACCATATGCAGGCTGGACTGATACATTACGGTATGAAAGATATGAGGTTTTATGTGCCCTTGTATTCTGCACAGCATCAAAGGCCCTTTAGAGCAGACAACGTTTTGGAAATAGAATTCTAATGAGCAACGGTAGAGCAAGGAAACAGAATGGCCCCGATCCAGCTCAGAGTCAAGAGGCACTTAAGCCCATTGATTTCAAGTGCCCTTAACTCAACACTACATCCTTGCCAAAATTTATTGGTTTGGTTGTTTATATTTTAATTCCCAGCGTGCAAAACGCTACCAGGTTTTATGAAACAGCGGATAACATAAAAACCACAATGCAAAATATTAAAATGAATCAATAGATTATATGGTCCTAATCCACTGGGAATTTCTCCTATGCAAACCACATTAAAATAAATAATAATTTTATCCACAACAAACAGCAATAAAAAAATGTTCCAGGAGAAACTCCCGTGGACTCACAATGCCCTTTGAAATGAAAATGTTTTATTCCTTTACAAAAATTGCTGAGAGAGAGAGAGAGAGAGAGAGAGAGAGAGAGAGAGAGAGAGAGAGAGAGAGAGAGAGTATTCCACAGGGCTGGGGTAACATCACAGAGGAACCCAATGTCTTTTCTCCCTTTCCTCCCGTTCTCATCATAGTTCCTTCCGGGTGTTTCAAAACACAGAACTGCTGAGTTAAAAGAGGCTTAGCAAACTATAACTCAGGAGTATCTTTTTGCAAACTGCAGACATGTTGTTGCCCTGCAGTTGCGCACCTGAGACGTCCCAGCACAAAAAGCCATTTGTGCGTAAACACTTTGCAGTGGCAAATGCCTGTCAGCGATATTTTATCCACGGAACAATTATCATGTGAGAAAACCCAGAGGAACTTATCTTTCTGGTGAAGTACTGAAGTTAAGCTACAGGTGGCAGTAGCCACAAATGGGTGGATCAGCCATTCTAAAGTGGAAGGAGACGGAACTAGACTTAGTATTTATTGCATTTAAATGCACTTTTCCTTCAAGCAAGTTTGACCAAGCCTGTATGTATTTAATCCATATATACACATACATATAGAGAGTTTTGCACCAAACTATACAAATTCACTTTTTCTTTTCTTTTCTTTTCTTTTTTTTGGGGGGGGGGGGATGAATTCTGTGATCCATACAAATTATTCAAATTAATCATCTTTCTTACTTATATTTTATACATATAAATCAGCACATGCAAATGTTATGCAAATCTATGCCCTCTTTGGGCTGTTTTTTTGGGCTATGTATAAATGGCCACCCTAATCTGGGAGGGATAACATTGATTGATTGATTGATTGATTGATTACAATTATTTTTACTCTGCCTTTCAGGTACAAATCCAGGCAAGGCAATTTGCAAGCAACATCATTGCACATTTAAAAAAAACACTCATACACACAATACAGCAACATCAACTAATACAATCAGATTACTTCTTCCTACAGGGCACCTGGGGATAGAGGGTGTTGTCAGGTGTGGAGGCAGAGGGGCAGTCTATCCAGGGGCAACTGTGGTGACTTTTTCGTCTACCTGTCTTGCTCTCCTTTTTCCTTTTCCTCAAGGCAGTTGGTGGTACATTGCCCAGGAGTGAAGCGAGAGGGAGATCCCAGCTGGAGTAAGTTGTGATGCCTTCTTTGGGAGAGATTGAAGAGAAGTAGAAGAAGAGTTTGGATTTGATATCCCGCTTTATCACTACCCAAAGCAGCTAACATTCTCCTTTCCCTTTCTCCCCCACGACAAACACTATGTGAGGTGAGTGGGGCTGAGAGACCTCAAAGTATGACTAGACCAAGGTCACCCAGCAGCTGCATGTGGAGGAGCGGGGAATCGAACCCGGTTCACCAGATTATGAGTCCACCGCTCTTAACCACTGCACCACGCTGGCGCTTGATTCTTGAGAGGCTCTCCGAAAGCTGGATTCTGCATCCATATCCAGATTCTGCCTTGTTTATCCTGTACTCCTACAGAATCTCTGGTGCCACAGGAGCCAACTCCTACAGGCTGAGATTCCTTCAACCCTCCCCCTAAAGTATTTGAGGGCGTCACCCCCAAAAAGTTAACGGGCATTGCCATTCAAATAGTGGGCACGCATCATGTCTTGTGATCGATTATAAGGGGCAGGGCTTACCCACCCACCCATATTTTATTCCATTTGGAACCCCTGTCTGATATTATTGTTGCCATTGTTACTATTATTTTATTTATTTATTTATTGAATTTATATACTGCCCCATACCCGGGGGTCTGAGGGTGGTTTACAGAATAAAATCAAGATATAAAACCACAAAATACATAATAAAAATAAAAACAACCCAATAGTCATCGCCCACCCCCCCAAAACCCCCACATTTTAAAAGGGCATAGGAATGTAAAAATCAGATCAACCAAAGGCTGGTTAAAAAGTAGCGTTTCTGCCTGGCGCCTAAAGGTCTATAATGAAGCCGCCAGGTGAACTTCCCTGGGGAGAGCATTCCACAGACAGGAAGCCACTGCAGAGAAGGCCCCGTTCTCATGTTGCCACCCTCTGGACCTCTCAAGGAGGTGGCACATGAAGGAGGGCCTCAGAAGATGATCTCAGGGTCCGGGTAGGTTCATATGGGAAGAGGCGGTCCGTGAGGTATTGTGGTCCTGATCAGTTTAAGGCTTTATAGGTCAAAACCAGCACTTTGCATTGGGCCCAGAAACTAATTGTTACCGTTCCATACCTACTTAATATATAAAAATAACTGTGTGGTATGCATAAAATGGCTGACAGGCAATTAATGTTTTCTAAATATATCTCAATCAGAAATTTGCAAATTTCTGTACTTCAGGGACACGGGGTGGTGAATTCTAGTGTGTTCTCTCTAGCATGCTGCAAAAACATGTAAAAAAAAAACACCCCAGTAATGTGAAAAACAGCATCTGAAGTCATTCTTGGGCCAAAAGACATAGCATGAAAGGAGTAAGTGAAATGAAATATAATATTATAATCTGACAGCAGATCGATAAATTGGGTTCGGAGGTAGGGATGGCTTTGCTTTTCTGGGTTTGGCCACATAAACTTCCAGATTTGGGGGTCTAACGGAGGAAGGTCAGCCAAACTGTCTTCTTTGTCGATTCCTTCATTTGGTTTATTAAATGCTACTCACGGTGCTTGGAGGTCTGTGCCATGTGGTGCTATCAAATAAAGGCGGCAATTATTACAGTTATCATTACTAATAGCCATTTTCATAGCCTTACACCCAGCCTCCAGATGGCTTTCCATTTTCCCATCCTCTGCCATGCCAACACTGAACTATCCTGGGGGGAAGAAATGTCCACATTATTTTGGCTGCTGCTTTACCTCATACGTAGGCGGGAGAAACATTTTCGTCTTATTTCCTATCGAGCGTGAAAAAGAAAAGACAAAAGGAAATCTCACTGTTCAATTAAAACGAATCAAGTCTTTTCACCAAAGGACAACAAAGCTTTAATTAAGCAGACGGTAATGAATCATTGTCTGTAACTGTGCGACTCGGTAAAGTATTACATCTTTGAACTTCTCTGTAGCAAATTAGAAGAGTGAAGACATTGTGCAAAAGTGTGCTAATTCTATATTAAGGGAGTATGTTTGACAGGGAGGTGACTTGGCAAAAGGGCCCTGGCATTGTACGCAGCTAGGTTCTGTTAAATCAGGGGTCAGCAAACTTTTTCAGCAGGGGGCCGGTCCACTGTCCCTCAGACCTTGTGGGGGGGCCGGACTATATTTTGGAGGGGGGGAATGAACGAATTCCTATGCCCCACAAATAACCCAGAGATGCATTTGAAATGAAAGCACACATTCTACTCATGTAAAAACACCAGGCAGGCCCCACAAATAACCCAGAGATGCATTTTAAATAAAAGGACACATTCTACTCATGTAAAAACACACTGATTCTCGGACCGCCCGCAGGCCGGATTTAGAAGGCGATTGGGCCAGATCCGGCCCCTGAGCCTTAGTTTGCCTAAAGGTAAAGGTAAAGGGACCCCTGACCATTAGGTCCAGTCGTGACCGACTCTGGGGTTGCGGCGCTCATCTCACTTTATTGGCTGAGGGATCCGGCGTACAGCTTCTGGGTCATGTGGCCAGCATGACTAAGCCGCTTCTGGCGAACCAGAGCAGCACACGGAAACGGCCGTTTACCTTCCTGCCGGAGCGGTACCTATTTATCTACTTGCACTTTGACGTGCTTTCTAACTGCTAGGTTGGCAGGAGCTGGGGCCGAGCAACGGGAGCTCACCCAATTGTGGGGATTCGAACCGCCGACCTTCTGATCGGCAAGCCCTAGGCTCTGTGGTTTAACCCACAGCACCACCCGCGTCCCTGCTTAGTTTGCCTACCCATGGTTTAAATTAACAGGACTCGGGGTTGCAGAGTAGACCCACTGAGATTAATGGAAATGACTAATTTGATTTCAGCAGGTCTTCCCATGTCTTGAGTAAAACTTAGCTGGGCGCAACCCTTCACTTACAAACCTGCATCGCCTTACCTAGAAGTGGGTACTATAAGCATTCAAGGATATCAGCAATCTATTGAGTAATATAGCTCAGTTGGTTAGAGCACAGTACTGATAATGCCAAGGTTGCAAGTTCGACCCCCGTATAGGATAGCTGCAGAGACCTTTATGTACTTGGGAAACCACAGAGCGCTAGCAATCGAAATCCCCAAAGGACTTATGACCCCACCACCACCCAAAAAATCAGTTGCATTCTGCTATTTTGCATTCATTCAATATCCAGTTTATAATCATACTAATTATGTGGGAACAGATCTGATGTTATGGTAACGGCTGCTCAATTTCTGATGGAATTCCAAAGTAATTCAGCTTCATTGCACTATTAAAAATTGTCACGAGACAGACCCTTTCATTATCCCACCATCACAAAATAGTCTTGCTTTCTCCTTTTAAAAAAGGAATCAATTCCCACTGTTTATTTTGCATTGATGTTTATGAGGGTTTTAAAGCCTAATGTTTCTGCTTAAAATTCTCCCTATGCTGCATTAACACTGTCGACTTTGACAGCATCAAAACACACAAATAAACAAAGGGCTTTAGTGCTGATTCTCCATTTTGTTACTGCCATTACAGCGCAGAGTGAAGGGAGGAGGTTACTTCAGCGTTTCACGTACATCAGTACAGTTATTGAACAGATATTTATTAAAAGGTAAAAGGTAAAGGACCTCTGGATGGTTAAGTCCAGTCAAAGGCGTCTATGGGGTGCAGCGCTCATCTCGCTTTCAGGCCGAGGGAGCCAGTGTTTGTCCACAGACAGCTTTCCGGGTCATGTGGCCAGCATGACTAAACCGACTGTGAGCAGATGACAAGGGAACAAATATATATGAAATGCCATCTGTGTACTAGGTTGATTTCGCTTTTTTTAACAGTTATACTAGATTCCTTCCACACAAGCATAGGGGCGGGATGGTGTTGCCAAATTTGGAATTTTGTGAGCTTAAGATTCAGCCAAGCAATTAAGATAACCTTCTGTGTTTTTAAATTAAAATATGGGTCACGTCTGCACCAAACATTTAAAGCATTATTAGACCACCATAAACAGCCATGGCTTCCCCTAAATAATTCTGGGAGCTG